>CM021109.1:505449109-505966136 GCA_007115665.2 Sequoiadendron giganteum
TTATAATGCAAAAATATTGTAAAATTCAACCAACCTGGAGGTCGCTAAGGTCAGGTGTGTCGACTGGAGGAGGTGAGAGTGAAAATTTTGCAAATTCTGGCCGTCCAAAACACGTACGCGATTTGTTGTCTCTTGTCTAGCGCTCCTAATTCGGCTGTGAAAATGACTTTCGCAGTCGTTTATTTAAAAAAATAAATAGTCTTTAGAAACGCGTACGCGTTTCAGAACGCGTACGCGTTTCATAATGCGTACGCATTTTGGAACGCGTACACGTTTTAGGTTCATAACCCAAACCGTAACACGTACGCGTTATTGATCTAGGATCGCGTATGCGATGCATAACGCGTATGCGTTTTTTAAAAACGCGTACGCGTTTTGTGCGAGAATTTTTTTTTCGTCCGAAACTTCCCCTCTTCGTGGACCCAACTTCTTGCACTTACCCATAGGGGTTTGCCTTGGTCAGACCCCATTTTGGTAATCAAACCTTGAAATGAATAGAAATAGAATGAAGGGATGATGAATGAACAAATGTGCAATGTTGCAACTCACCAAACACTTGGAATGAAGGTTGCAATATTGTATGTAATGGCTCACATGAATTTCAATCTTGACTCTTTGCTTGAATGATATGGATCTTGACTTGAATGCTTACATGAATCATAAAATCCTACATCACAAATGTTAGCTCAAAAACAAACATGATGCATGATGACTTTGACATGATGTTTGATACTTGAATAGTACTCCAAAATGCATGATAATCACTCTTGAATTGCTAGAATTATTGATCTCAAAAAGTGTTAGGTGACTTGGAAACTTGCTAGGAGAAAATGAGTTAAATAACCTTGTATTTATACTTGCTTATGCCAAACCTCCTGAAATTACAACACTACAAGTTGACATCAGATCTAGGAGAATAAAATCCTGCCAAAAATTTGAATTCAAATTAGGTCTAACCTAAGCGGGACTCATATGCCAGTTGGGGCATATGAGTCCCACTAGGCTAAACTTGGGACACATTTTTCAAGAAAAGTTTAGCTTTATGTTAAATTCATATATAGGCCCTGAAACTTTGGTGGGACCCATACACCCAAGGTGGCGTATGAGTCCCAAACTACTAAATCTAGGCCATACAATAAAAAATCATTAAATTATGATTGATCACTTGATGTGTGTTGGGATTATCCTCAGAAAGATGCATTAATTAAGGCTTGTGGATGTAAAATAAGGCCAAATAAGGCATAAAGAAGCTCAATTTTAGCAAGGAGGGCCCAAACAAGTGTGAAAATGTAAAGGACAAAAAATTTCTACACTACAACATGATTACATCATTTGATCACATGTTCTCATTTCCTCCAATTTATTTACATTATATGCATGCAACTAACTAGAGAAGGCAAACATTATCACTAACACTCTTTGATGAATATGTTTGTAGTGATTAAATCTTGGTCATGATGATGAAAAATGCTCCAACAAGTACCTTATTAGCTACCATGTGGCAATACTGTATTCCCATTGAGGTTGAGTTCTATTATGTTAGCTTCCCATGGTAATAGCTCACTTGTTACACCTTGGTAATACCTTATCTCCATCCCAAGAAGGGTTTTATTTTTATTTTTATTTTTATAGATAGTTAGCAATTATGTTTATGCTTATTTTAGATGCTTTGAACATATACCACCCATCATATATTCTTCTTACTTTCTTGTGGGTTTCTATGTGAAACACTCATTGTGATAAAGTGTACTAATAAAAATCTTTATCCTACCCTTTATATGAGTTCTTGTTAGCTATTTTTTTATTTTGGTATTCATCTTCATAATAGTTCATATGTAAGTCAAAATGGGGGAAAAATGTAAAGGTAAAAAATTGCAAACCTTACACTTCGCCCGTTTGTTTTGGACTCACTTTCACCTATTTTTCCCTAATGTGATAACTAATGTAAAAAACTAATGTTTTTCAAGTGGAAGAGTGAAAATAACTCAATCCTAACTTGTCTTCATATGTGCTCATTCCCAAGGTCTAGATCAAATCCTTAACTTATCCATCCATCGCCATGGTTTAGATTCACAATTTGTTGAATTTACTTAGGTCATTTTTATGGTTTGTGGAATAAACCCAAATTTCTAAATTTAATTTTTAAATTTTTGACCCAAATATTTCCCCCATTTAGCTATTACTAGCTACCCTAAAACATGAAATAATTGAATTGCATGCTAGGTTGTTGTAATTGTGGAAAAATCTTAATTATGTTGGAACATCTAGCAAACATTTAACACACATCTAGTACCTAGTAATAAATCTTTGTTTTCTCAACACATCATCATAAGAGTAGTGAAAGTTGTATCAACATCCTAGGGCATATTGAATGACTTCCTATTGTCATCGATCTTTGTACAAAGCTACTGAATTGGTATCCTATGGGTTTGACAAAGGGGATAAATAAATTCTCAATCTAGCAAACTCCTTTATTTGCATCACTATTCTTTTGCAAATTCTAAAAATTAAGGTGAGCATGTTTTAGACCTCAAACTTACAAAAATGCATGTCCACAACAAAACCTCCTATTCATGTAAGGGTTGGATTCATAATTTATGTGATCAATTTTGTAATAGTGTAGCATATAATTTTATTGTTACATAAGTGACTTGAATGGTTCAACAATTTTTTTGTTAATTTACATTCAATCTTCTAACAAGCCCTAATTATTTTGGTGCATGGATGAATCAATCAAGAACATATCAAAAATTCAAAGCAATACCAATCCAAGAACTACACACCATTTATTTATTTATCTTCCAAATGTATTTTAGCATATTATTCCAAATAATTACTATCCCAACTCTTTATTTTAAGGTTACTTTTTTATCAATAATAATTATTTGGATTATCTTAAAATAACTATATATAGATTAAAAAACTTACAATATTATTGTGAAGGTAAAATTTACAAAACCATGTCATTTTTCGTTTGGTTTTATGTTTGTTTTGATGAAATATCTTGATACATATAATTAGTGAAAAATGTTTCTTGTGTGAAGTTCAACTCATTCCCCATCCTTTTATCCTTCCATGTATATACACATATTTTTTCATACATTTAACATCTAAATTATCTTTATATGCACACATAACTATATTTTTGCCTTATTCTTACATTCAATAAACATTCACCTATACCCCTACCTCTATATAAATTTTAGGCACTTGGATTTGAGTGTTTCATTGTCTAGGGTCATTTTTACAAGTATATGGTCAACCCCCGAGTTATGAACCCGGCCCTTTCCTTTTCACAATTTAGAGTTCATATTTGGCTTATTGCCCCTTCTTTTCATACCCCTAACTAAACACATGTTTGGTGACATTTGATGTTATGTGCTAATAATTAAGGGGATTTAATTGCATTCATTTATCATCCACACACATTAAAGTGTCATATCTCATTCTAGAGCCTTAAATGAGCAGTCAATAGTGTGTTTGGATTTGATGTACACTAAAAGGAGTAACAAATCTACATACATCATCTTAGGGCCCTTGCTTGTTATCTTTGAATCTTTGTACATAATTCTAATAGATGACCCAGAAAAACATGTCTCCTTGTGATGAAACAACTCCTCTTCGAATGTATTTTTAAATATTGCTAGTCCTGAAGTTAGCAAAAGAAGCATAACAAACAATTTGTTTATTAGGTAAGCAACATAGCATAACTATACATTGTGTAGGGTGAAGTCTAGAATAATAGGATTCAAGTTCATGATCACATATCTGACCAAGGTTATCAAACTAGACCCAGACCATATAGAGGATAAACACAAAAGTTATAGCATTCATTTAATTGAGAAAACACAGTTTAAGAGTAGAGACAAAATATTCCAAAATAACTGACAACCATTCTTCTATCCTTAAACTAAGTACCCCTATCTTATCCATTTACTTTTCTAAAATAACCAGTACACTTATTTAAATTATCAATCACCTACTATGATTAATTAATATGAACTAATTTATACATATTTATATACATTTTAACTATATTAACCTAAATTAACCCTTAGGAAACCATACTTTTTATTTCAATTACCAAATATAAAACTTTAGTTTTTCTAACATATTTTATTTTCTAAAATAATACAATTGAATCATAATATACCATCATAATTTGACATGCTACGAAGAATACCTCTTACTTGTCTATGGATGAGCTAAAGGTGTTCCATAATGAATGGCTCATAAGACATGAAAACTTGCTAAAAGTTTTGCAAATTGAGTTGGTTTGATTTTGTGGGAAACTCCAAAGTTGAGTACGCTTGAATCATAAATGTATTAAGATGAATAATTTCTGAAAAAGTCTCAATGCTTCACTCATATGAACATCACTTAGATACAATAAGTACTAAGAAAACCATTCATACTTATTAAAAATGACTTCATATAAACCACTACTAATAAATTATGAACAAGTAATAAATTATGAACATGAATTTGACTTTAAAAGTGAATGTTAATATACCATTTGACATAGTATTAAAAAAAAATGATCCTGCTTGTCTAGAAATAGGTAATGTGACATTAATGAAGGCGAACAAGTGGTCATTAGCATATTGACCATCTTCACTTAAACCGGGGACAACAGAGATGTTATAACGGCAAGGCATACACAAATGGATTTTGTCCGGCAAGTTACAGAAAAATGGGGATTTAGTTGAAAACGGGTGAAATGACAATTATGAATTATCGAAGAAAATTTAATATTCAAAAAATTTCTTGGAAATACCAAAACGTAAGGCAATTGCGCACGCTTTCCATCTTGGCTATGGTAGTTTAATCTTCAGTTGCAGAAAGTCTACACTTTGACATGCCCAACATTCTCCAAAGTTTATATGTGCAGTGGGCACAAATTACAATATCCACTGAAGCTTTTACCAACTACAAAAGTACTTCTTTGATTGATTCTGAATGCAGGCTTTCTTGTAACATATTTTCTGACATTCTGAACTGGAACCCAACATTCTTCAATACTATTATAAAAATGGTGATAATCCTTGAAAGTTTGAACAATAACAGGAAAGAAGTGTTGGGGCAAAAGTGTGGACAGAGTATATGACAGCAACCATCCAGGTAAGCTCCAGCTGCACCCACATTTGTAAATACAGGTCGGAAAGAAAATAATTTTGTAGGTTAGGGGAGAGGATCTAGTATCTGAACATGTTCTAATAGTTGTTATAGTGTTTGTTATTTAATGTTCAATATTTTTTAACAATATTGATCTCATATCTATGACTTTAAAATTGTTAATGTTGAAAATGAATACCCATAATTGAATGAATTGTATTCCTTAGAGGAGAGGATCCGATAGTTGTGCACCCTAACTTCGTGCTTCTAATTATCCTATGTGAAAATTTCAAATCACTCCCAATTTTTTACAGCAGCTTACTTGGCAAGTCCTGTGCTTATAACTAAGGTTTCAGGGCCACATCATCAAATATGATGCCACATCAGCATGCTTTTTGTCAAAGTGTCCAAAAAGGCCCAAAAAAAAAGTGAGACCAATACTTCTGAATTCACAACATGTTTTATTGAGCGCTGATGTGGAATCAAATGATTGGTTGCTTTTTAGATCAAAGGAATACATTTTGTTTAATTATGGGTAGTCATCATCAACACTAACAACTTTAAAGTCACAACTATTGATCTAATATTGATAAAAATATTGGGCATAAATAAACAACTACTATCACAACTATTGAAACATGCTCAGGTAGTGGGTCCTCTCCCCTAGATCTAAAAAGCAAGAAATCATGTGATGCCACGTCAGTGCAACAATAAAACATGATTCAATGCACAAGTATCGGTCTCACTTTTTGGGGGAATTTTTGGACACCTCGACAAAAAGTATTCTAATGTGGCATCATATTTGATAATGTGGCCCTGAAACCTTAGTTATAAGCAGGGGACTTGCCTAGTAAGTTGTAAAAAACTGGGAGGGATTTGAAATTTTCATGTAAGATTCTGAGAAGGGTGAAGTTAGGGTGCTCAACTTTGAGTTCTCTCCCCTAACATTTGCAAGCAATTGTTGTATAAAAAGATTAGATGGTGTTTTGATTTGGTGATAAAGATTGTAATTCAATTAGTTGAATTGAATGAAAATCTTTTATTTTAAAATAAAATACATATTCATGAAATGGAAAATGTTTTACAGCTCACACTACTCAAAACAATAAAAGAATAATCGCCCAAAATAATAATGAATGGAATTCTTTTGCAACTTTAATGATTCTTATAATGCTTCACAATATTTTACATGCAAAAGCAAATAAGTCTAACATTGGCGTATCATCTCATGATGTCCACTTTCACACATGAGTATGAATTTAATTTATAAATGGGGAGAATGCCTCCACATGCCTTTCGAATATTATATTGCTGCACAATTTGGAAGTGATATATTAAATATTTTTCTAAGAGAGATAGTAGAGATAAGAAGTGTATATTTTGTTTTTTAATTTAATTTCATATTATTTTAGCAATTATAAATAATAAAAGTATTTTGAATTATTTTTATTTATTCAATGTTTTAAATTATTTTAAAAATAATTTATTTCAATTGAATTAAACTTTTCTTATTCTAAAAATCACATCTTGATTTCATGATTTTTAAGCATCCTAAACATTAATATTCACACTCACGTCCCTTAAGACACTAGCACTTGTGCTTGTGTATCTATGTACACTAGTAGTCCCTTGCAATTTAAAGTCTCTTTTTTCCTAATTAACAGTTATCTACCTTACAAACCCGTCTTAAGATGTTTTGGAACAATAAAATTGTGCTTAAAGAAAACTTTCTCAAAAATGTTAGTCTTTTTTCCCTAATTAATGGCCATCTCCCTTGCAGCCATACTCCTAATATGTGATAATAGCAAACTTGTGTTAAAACATGTCTATTCGAGAAAACTTTCCCAAAAAAAATATTCTTTTTTCCTAATTAATGGTCATCTCCCTTGCAACCCTAATCCTAATATGTGAGACAATAGTAAACTTGTGCTCAAGCATATCTATTTAAGAAAACTTTCCCAAAATGGAAAGGATCCATTGTATATTCACCTCCCCAACCATCGATCCATTATCTTCTCCAAGACTTTCCTCTATTATACATAGAGCTTGTTGCACAAACCACCATTACTACAACTCCATTAACACTCATAGGATCACATGCTCCGTAAGAAAAGCTTCTTATTGTACCCCAGGCACAATATTATTTCCTAAAATTGATAGAATCTATTACATTAAAAATAAATATTACAACAATAGGGGTGAAATTTGACAAGTGATGGTGGTTTCAAATAGCATGTATAGAGGATGTGAGTGCCTATATGCAAGACACGCGTGTCCCAATAAACACCAATACACTAAAGGAAAAGACCACAAGATCTTAGGACATAAGTGTGTGAAGAGAGACACTACACTTGACTATTGCTAGACAAAAATCTTTTTCTAATCATGGTCTAATAATCAGGGACTTTCCCTAGTCAACAATGTAGTTATTTTCAATCATCTAAACAAATATACTTTCTCACCCTCTTTCATTTACATGTTTTCTAATTATAGTTCAACCTCAACTCTCACAATTATTTACTTTGTTAAATCTAAAAGTGCTTTATTGTTTTCTCTTTTTTATTCAAAATTAAAATTATTAGGTTGATGAATGAAATTCTAGTAATTAGAACTAAATAATTTCATCATAATTGTTTATTTTTATTTATAAGCGATAAATGGGGATATTCAAGATGAGATATCTAAACCTTATCTTTAGTACAAAAGGATGGAGCTTCAATAACCTCTTTCCTTGAAGCTTCAACACTAGTACAATATGTATCTTGATTTTCTAGATGGGACCATCCAACCACTTGGTTACACTATGCTCCAATTTCTAAGTAATGTTTGAAAATCCCTATGAAACAATACAAAGTTTATTCACACCCCCTTCATGTAAAGACTAGTCACCATATTCCCCATATGCATTATATTTAATATCAATTGACCTATATGGCCTAAAACAAAGGATTGTTTTGTTTCTACATGTTTTCCTTGCTATGAGGTTAGAAGGCATTGATTTAGCCTCTTCAATGAATCATATAACTCTCTCCAAGCCTTCATGCCTTACAAGGATTATAGATTATTAACTTTTTTATTTTGTGAGATGTTTCATCTTCACCAATATTTTACCAAGACTGGTGTTCCAAAATGTTACACACTTGGAGGATTGCCTATTTCATTCATATTGTTTCTTTATTAGCATTGAGTAGGAACTGACCTCATGTTAGGCTTGTAGGTCATGTGACAAGATATATTAGGTGTTGAAGGATATGAATTATTCTCATATTTTTAACTAAGTGCATGCTAGATTATTTATTTTTATTTTTAAATATGCTTGATTTATATTGCACTCCTTATTCTTTACTTTTCATTATACTTTTACAATCCCATTAACCAATTTTTGTATTTTTAGGGTATGAATATTTTTTCTACTACTATTATATTTATCAAATTAATGAGATAGTAAAATTTAAATTTGGTATAAAGTCAAACCAACGTTCACTCCCTCGAGTTAAAATAATTATATAGAGTATGATAATTTACATACATCTAATTCTCTCACTTAAATTATCCTCCAATAAAGTGATGATGACATATAATTATGTCACACAAAAGGTGATGCATGTCAAACTTAAATACTCATCTCAAATTAATTTCATAATTTCAAAATGGGTGTCTAATTTTTTTGTTTGTGTTGATGAAAGGCCCTAGAGTTAACCAGTGTTATTCAATGTGGCCACAAATAGGGGGAACTCATCCACATTGTTAGAGGGATTTGAACATAGCACCATAGGTGCCTAAACTTTATGTGCCCATATGGTTTGGTTTTAACCTCAATCCCATTCATGAAATTAATGATAAATCCCCTAATAATAATGGTAATAGTAGTGACAACTTTTTGATCTTTTGTAATAACTCTTATAAAATCATACAAAGTGAACAAAAAAATCATTTTAAGGATAACAAGTGATTGCAATAACTAAATTAATGACACAAGTTTATTGTTAAGAAATAATAACATCTACAAGGTAAAAGCGTACATAATTATCTCAAACCATTTAATTTATCATCACCTTGGATTAGATTTCTCTAGATTATTCTTCAATCTACAAAAAAGTAATGCTTTAATGAAAATCCATGATCATAAAGGATACATACACTATTGTTTACCTAAAATAACAAATATATATAGGGGGTTTAATCACCCTTTATATACCGTGTTTCATATACTCTACCTGATGGTTTTAAACCCTAGTAAATAGCATCCCATAGTGTAGCTTTTCAACCCCTATAAAGTATTTAAACCACAATATTTTCATTTTTTTAAAGTATTTAACTTAGGCATATTAGGTAGATTTGGAAGTTGGTAGAGGGTGATCCCAAAATACTGGTTTACAGTTTTTGGCCAAATTGGACATTGAACTGATTTTTTCTAATTAAATCTTCACTTTCAAGAACCTATAGCAGCTAAACCATGAGGAATTTGAAGATGATGCAAACTAGTGTTTTGTGACATTTTTTCTATAGATTCTAAATATATATTTTTAAAAAAAATTGGAATCAAATTGCATTTCTTTTTCTATCTCCTTCGAAAACTAGTTTTTTTTCAGTAAACACCATTTTTAAGGAGTGATGCTCACCATATACAACATAACTTTTTGTCCATGAAGGATAAAATTCTAATTTTTTCGAATTTAGATTTGTAACTACGATATCTAGTGCTTTCATTTGGTATCATAGTATTTTATTGAATATTTTTTCCTTAATCAAGTTTCAAAGTCAATCACAATTCAAACATAAGCAGACTATATACAACATAACTGTTTTTGTATGTATCAAAATTCAAATTTTTTTTGTTGGATCAAGGATTTCAATATCTAGTGCAATGATATTAAAAAAAATAAAAAATTGATAATCTGCTATTTTTCCATATGTGCAAAACATAGAGCTTGATTTTTGGTGAAAAACCTACATTCACAAGAAATAAAAATAATAATATAATAATTAAATTAAATATATTTAAAATTATACTTACAAAAAATAAATTTTAAATGAATTCATTTGATCCCCCAAAAGGTAAATCAAAAGTGGTTTTTTATCAGAATTTTGATAGGTGTAAAGGAGACTTTGTTATAGGTGTGGTTTAAAACTAGCAGGGTTCTATTGAAGGGGTTTTGATCTAAGGTGGTTTGATCAAACCCTCTTCAATTGGAATCCCTCAAATGAAAAATTTTAAGGCTTAAATTATTATATTTTCTAAAAATATGTGATTTCAGCAAAAATCAGAATCTCCCATAGATTGTAAACCAACATTTTGGGATCACCCTAGAGCCTATGTCCCTTGCCCTACTCTATATGAATCTCTAGCTCAAGGGCCATGGAAGGCAAGTATTAACCCCTTACTAGTATTGATTCAAAGAATAGATCAAACAAAATCATAACATTCAAATTTAAGTGATTAAGCTACAAAAATAATGGTGGTTTACTCATATTTAACATACTAATTGGGAAACAGGAAACGGTCTGGAGCGGGCGTTTCAAATTTTTTTGAGGGAGTGGATGCTAGGGATTCCGACAACGATGAGGATCCTGATTGGTGTTTGCAAATAGACGGTTGGGTGGTGGGTGTTCATTGGGGAAGGTTTTATGTCCCTAGCGACCTCTCTGGTGTTGTCGAACGTCTGCTTGTGGTGGCTCTTGCTTTTGGGAGGGATGGGGTGTGGTGTGCCCTTCGGCCCTGGGTTGTCTCTGGCCTAGGCATCTCTGTGCTTCCTGTCGCACATATGGTGAGTGTTTTACTGCTCTTGGAGATCCCTCTTTTTGTTGCAGTGTTGGCGTCCTCTATTTTTCGGGGGGTCATAGAATTCTCCCTATTTGGAGTCTGTGTTTTGTATGGGTTTGGAAGCCTCTTGGTCTGGTGGTGCTTTGTTGGAGCCTCTCCTAGGCCTAGTTTTGTGGCTTTGGTTCTTGAGGGCTTCCTTGACTGTTATCTTCTTTTGTTTTGTCCCATGGAGCTCTTTCTCCTCAGGGATTGGCTATCGGGTGGCCTATGTGTTGAGGTCACTTCGGTGTTGAAATATGCTAAATCATTGTCTTTGCATATTCCTTTCTAGGTTACTGAAGCTGCTAGTTTTCTTTTGGGGATGTGGGTGTTCGTGCTTGGCACTATTTCTTTTCATCCTGGTTATGTGGTCTGGATGGTTTGGGGAAGTGCTACTTTTTAGTGGTCTCCTTTGCTGCTTTGGGTTATGAAAGTCGTTTGTGTCTTTGTTAGATGCAGAGTTGGCTACTACAGAGGAGGTGGTTACTCAGACTCTTTGGGGGTCTGGTTTTGGTTCGAAGCTTTGCCTGTGTTTGTGAATGGCAGTTGGCTTGTTTGGCTGGCTTGGTTGTTGCCCGAGGTTGTTGTTCTGCTGGGCCTGAAGGTTTGTGTGACCTCCTCTTGGTTGTTTTAGGGGAGACAGGGGTTTACCGCTTGTGTTGTGCAGATTGGTTGGTGTTGATGTTATTGTACTGCTAGTCCCTTGCTGCAGTCTTGTTCGATGGGGGTTGGCTTTGGAGATCCTTTGGAAGTTTTGTTGTGTCAGTTGTCAGAATATTGGGGGTCTACTACCCGTGTGGTACAGATTGGCATGTGCTGGTGGGTTGGAGATGTTGGTCTCTTGTTGCAGTTATGTTTGATGGGGGTGGCTTTTGTGCTCCTTTGGAAGTTTTGTTCTCTCTCACAACCTTGGTGGGGTTGAGGCATAAGAGCACTATTGATGCTAGTTTTGTTCTCATTTTCTTCCTGGTTCCTTGTGTTGTTCCTATTGAGGTGGTGGCTTTGGTTCTGGTTGAAATTTTTGTTCTCCTTTTGGGTCTACTTATTTTGGCTCCTTTAAAGGTGGAGTTTTCTCCTGCTAGAGGTGGAGGTTGTGGACTTGGGAAGGTGGAGCCTGCTCCTATAGAGTTGGAGCTCGATTTAGTTGATGGAGTTTTTTATTGTTGTAAGGAGTTGTTGTTGTCTTTGGCTATGTTCTTCCTTCATAATATTATATTGAGGTGGAGAGTGCTTGGGGTGCTGGAACGGTGGCCTTGGTACTTAATTTTTTTCTCGCCTTTCCTATCTCTTATTGAGGTGGAGATAGGGGAGGTTGTGGGGGTTGTCTTCTTCGGTGATTGGCAGAAGATGTGTTGCAGACCTTTTGATGTTGGTGGGGTGTTGCCTAGTTGTTCCAAGCAGTATTTTGTACCCACATTTGGTGCACTGTTTACTAGAATATATAGGACTAGTTCTTGTCCTAAGTGCTCGATTGCTCCTAGTTGTAGTGACAAGTTAGGGATGTCAACCTATCATTGTCTCTGGACTGTTGTTGGTTCTGAGTGTTCTGTTCCTCTTGGTATCTATTGACCAAGTGTTGTTTGTGGTTCTATCATGTTTGCTTGGTTTCTCTTAGCTTTGTAAAAGGTTCTTGGTCCTTGCAAAACCTTGTTTCCTATATGGCCCTTGGGGCTCGTGGTGTATAGGGTACGACGCCTTGTAAATGTTGCTTATCTTTTCAAAAACATACTGAACCTCTTGAAATCCTCTCTACTTTTTCAATGACAATAAATATTTTTTCTTAGTTTCTTTCCAATGCCACAATGTAACAATTGCAAACAATCCATTCACCCTCTTATTTACTCAAAGATCTCATGCATTCTTAGCTCAAAATGAGTACATTTGGTTCCCCAAATTTAATAATTCCCCTATTAGGAAAGGTGTCTCAACCTTGTATCTTAATGTTAAGAACACAAAAAATACAAATTTTAGACTATAGAACATTAAAAAAAATGGGCCTAAAGCTTATTTTTTACCCTAAAACATGTTAAATTTCTTGTAATTGCAAGCTAGTTATAGAGAGATTGATCTCTTTGGTTTCTACATTTAAAAAAAAAAGGTTCAATTGACTTCCTAGATCAAAATCTATGACCTCCAAAAGTTGGGCATCTCACATCAAAAAAATAAGAACATTTATGACATATAAGAGAAATGTGTGAGGGAGTTAAACTTGTTGACCAATTGATGAAAAACGTTATGACATGTCATAAGGCATCTTTGAATGGGATAATGGATTCAAATGGAGCATATAAGTTGGTGAGTGGACTATATTGAGCTTATGGTATGTGGAGGAATATGCTACTTTTTAGCTTAAGGACTCATCTTCAAGATTGGGCATTAGATTTTTAATTAAGAATTTGGGTCACATTTTGGGTGGTTTTAGCTCATGGTTTCTTAAGTACCATTTTATGATTTAATGTATTGCTTCTCTTATTTATTATGTGCTTGAGATGGAAGTTTCATAGTGAATTTTTTGTACATAGTGTTATGCTACCATAATTTTTCTAGACCTCTTGTTGGTGATACTTTTGTAAATGCTTAGGTTCAACAAGTGTACTATAATTATTTATTGCTAAATACTACTTTGAGTTTCTTTGGAGTGTAGATTTTTCTCTTGAGAGGGTTTTCCCCGCATAAATCATTATGTTATGGTATGTTACTTTTATGTTTATTTTTTTATAATTGTATGAATAACTTATTTTTTTTACATACCTCCTCTCATTAGTGTAGGAAGCATATTATGCATCTTTTCTTCCTTTAACCCCCTTTGCATGGCATTTTAATAGCTTCAAATATCAATTTAACAAAAGAAATTGAGGAATGAATTTTGTTGTTCAAAAATGGGGTTGAATGCATGATGGCCCATGGACAACAACACTTTCCCTCATCTCTTTTTTTCTTAAATGTCTAGCATGACTAGGATCTAGCTTAATCAACCAAGACATTTTTTTTATTACATGTTCATATTATTTGTATATGACTAAAATTCCATTAAATTTTTAATTAGAAAACCCCCTACTATTATTTTATTATAATTTATTTTCTTTTCTTTTAATTTTCAAATTGGTTAGACCAACAAAATATATGATGCAATGCCATATTAAATTCATCCCATAATAATCATAAAACTAGATTAATAAACACTAAAACATTACTAGCAAGACAAGGCAAGCCATATTCTTGTTTACCCACACATTGATGAATAATGTCATATGACTAAGAACGATAATGTTCCTTAGATTGATCCATGTACATAAAAAATATAATTATGTATATGTTACAAATTTATTTCATTTGATGTTGTATGTATGGGACTTGTATCAATTCCTTGTCCTTGGCAGTACTACACTATGAGGTCTTCATCCTCGTGCATGAAACCCTTCCATATAGTTAGAAAATTTGTTCCTCACAAAACACATAAAAAGATAAATGATTTGTAACAATATAAAATCACATTAAACATAAACATCAATAATGATAACATCATCATATCACATATTCCAATCATGCTTTTAATCATAAATATGAAACAATTTAATTATTATTCTAGTTGTTTATAAATCAAGTCACACTAGTCGTATCATAAAACACTTAAATAATAAATTTTGAAATATGTGAGTGGTTATAATTTTTAAGGATTTAAGAAATCCAAAAGAATATATGAACAAACATAATATAATTAGAATCTTGATTGCCATTATAAATTATGCTTTACAATGTAATAAACTTAACAAGTAAATTTTAAAGCATGTATTTTTCTTTTTCAAACTTAATTAATTAAAAAAAGGAAGATAAGCTCTTTAGGTTCTTTTAAAAAAAATTTTGACTATCAAAATATAATTTGATAAATTTCTTATCATTATAAAAAGAAAACATATTTATAAACATGAGGTCTTCACAATAAATATTGATCAATAAAACAAATTTTTGAAAAAATTATATATATATTTTGTATCAACATTTCAAAACACATTCTATACTATATTACATGATAAAAAAGTATAAATAATAAAATTAAAGCACTACCATACACCCTTAAAACTTTAACTTAACTCCCAAAAACTAATCGAACATTTATACAGTACTTAATCTCACAAGGATAAAATGTGATTTGACTATTTGTTACAAAAGTTTGAAAAGACATTGTCCTACAGGCCAACTCATAATGACAAGAGTGATGAGAATAATGGGAACAAAGAGATGGAATGTACCTATACCTACATGCATAAGACAAAATGCGCAAAACCCAAAGTGCTCTTTAACCTTTATTCTGCCCCAATTGCAGAGTTAAAAGGCCCGCCATCTTTCACTAGGTAAGTGTGTAAAAAGGTAACTTTTAATTATGGCATATATTCAATATTTACAAATACATTAAAAATTGTTATTTTAATTATAATTTTTAAATTAAAAGATAAATTAAAAACAGAAGATGTATTTTACAATAAAACGTTCAAAATGAGTAAGCAGTTTGATCATTTATTTTTTTTATAATTTATATATTTAAAATAATTTTTATTTTAAACTTTTGTATAATGCATCTTCCAAATTCATTGCCAGCAATTCACTAAAGGAAAATTCACTGTCAACAATTTATCGTCATCAAGTAAAATTCACCACCAGCAATTCACTGCGGCTGAAAATTAACCGCATTAATATTACCGTCAAGTAAAATTCACTGTCAGCATTTACTTGATTGTCAGCAATTCACTTGCGATAAATTTTTCATATCGATGAATTGTTTGCGATAAATTTTCCATGTCCATGAATTGCTCCCAATGAATTTTCCTTCTGTAAATTGCTAGCGATGAATTTTCCTAGAACCATAAAATTTTAACCACTGAGATTATTATTACCCGTATCGGATTGGGCGTGCTTTGAACCTTGGTTGAGTACTTGTTGAATCTCGCTTGCACAAAGTTAACCTTTTGACATGCTAAATATTGTTCAAGTTTATTTGGGCACAATCTCCCAAGCATTGATGAACTGACAGTAAAGGTTAAAACTAAGGAAGATTGGCCATTAATGGAGGCCTCTGCATAACAACTGTCTGACGTCCTAGATCCAATATGCTTTAATACAATTTAGTAATGGCGTTAATATTTGAAAGAGATGGGCCAAGCAGTGGTGGAAAGTGTAGCATATGACTGACATTCTGAGCAGCCTATTGGTTGGCTTCTTTTATGCAATTTATTTGCATTCTTTCAATAAAATAATTATCTGCTTTTTGTAATTACAATTTTACTGACCTAACTACTAACTTCATTATACAAAGATATTTATAATTTTTAAAATTTAGTAATGGAAAATGTTTTACAGCTAAGGCAACTCAAAACAAAAAATTGTGCCAATAAAATAATAATCACCTAACTAATAATGAATGAAAATATTTTGCAACTTGCATGATTTTTATAATGCTTCACAATAATTCACATGCAGAAGCCTATTATCTCATAATGACCACTTTCCGTAAGTATGAATTTAACTTATAAAGGGGAAGAATGTCTCCACATAAAATTTGAATTGATCTATTAGATAGTTTTGTAAGGGGATGTAAAGATAAAAACTACATAATTTTTTATATTTTTTTTGATTTTATGTTGTAGGTAGGAATAAATATGTTTTGGATTCTTTTTATCCTTTCAAAAATTAAAATTATTTTCAAAATATTTTATTTTATTTGAATTAGATTTTTTTTTTTCTAAAAATTGCATATTGTCTTTATGATTTATTCTAGATATTAGTATTTGTTCTCATGTTTTTCAAGGTATTAGTATCCATGTTTGTGTCGTTATGTATATTAGTGTTTCCTTAAAATTTGAAGTCCCTTTTTCCTTGTTTAATGGTCATCTTCTTTATGAACCTTAATTCTAGATGTTTTGCAAACAATTAAGTTGTGCTCGCATATGTCTATTTAAAAGAAAAAAACCAAAAAAGAAAGGATCCATAACCTATTCACCTCTCTACCCATCAATCTATTATCTTCCTCATTTAACACTTTCTTCTTTTAGACATAGAGCATCTTGTTGCACACACCACCATTACTACAACTCCATCAATACTCATAAGATTGCATGCTCTAACTACTTCAATGTTAAAACATGCAAACTAGGGGATTGACTAAGGAAAGATCCCATATCTATGCTAGACACAATATTCTTCCTCATATTTGACAAACTTTACAACAAATTAAAAATAAATCTTACAACAATAAGGGTGAAATTTGACAAGTGTTAGTGGTTTCAAATAGCATGTACAAAGGATGTGTAGACCTATGTGTAAGACACTAGTGCCACTTTTGGGAAAAGAACTATGGAACCTTAGGACATAACTATGCAGAGAGGAACACTAATGACTAACATTAGACAACAAAGTTTTTATGATTATAGTCAAATAGTTAGGGACTTGTTCTTGTCAACAATATAGTTATTTTCAATCATATCAATGGATACACATTCCTTGTCCTCTTTCATTTAAATGTTTTCTAATTATAGTTCAACCTCAACTCTCACAACTATTTACTTTGTTAAATATAAAAGTGGCTTATTGTTGCTCTCTTTTATTAAAGATTAAATTATTAGGTTGATAAATGCAACTCTAGTAATTAAAACTAAACAATTTCATCATAGTTGTTTATTTTCTTACAAGAGATGAATGAAGGTATTCAAGATGAGATATATAAATCCTATCTTTAGTAGAAATAAATAGAACCTTAATATTAGTAACCTCTTTCCTTGAAACAATGTGTATCTTCATGTTACACACTTGAAGGTTTGTTTATTTCATTCACCTTGTTTCTTTTTTAGTATTAAATAGGAAGTGACCTAATGTTAGGCTTGTAGATCATAAAACAAGATATGTTAGGTGTTGAAGGATATGATTTATTCTCATATATTTTATCTTGAGTGCATGCCCTTATTTGGTTTTTTTTTTAATAATATGTTGGAGTTGCACTTGCACTCCCTATTCTCTCTTTTCCATTATACCTTTACGATCTCATGAACCAATTTCAACCTTTTGTGGACATTAAAATCTTTACTACTATTATTATATTTATCAAAGTAATAAGGTAATAAACTTTAAAATTAGTATAAAGTCAAACAATGCACATACTTCCTCAAATTAAAATAATTCTATCAGGGTATGATAATTTATACAAATTCTCTCCCACCCAAATAATCCTCCAATAAAGTGATTATGATATGTGTTTATGTCACACAAAAGGTGGTTCATTCCCAACTTAAAGAGTCCTCTAGAATCAATTCCATACTTTCAAAATGGGTATCTAATTTACATTTTTATATTTATTTATGGGAATCAACATCAATTCAAATAGGAATAATGTAGACAATTAAAATCGATCTCATCCTAATGACACATCTAACATCACCACTTTCACTTTCACACTAATCCTATCATAACCACATTCATACCCCTCTCCAACAATTAATTAGATAAATATATTTATTTAGTTAATTAGAATTAACTTGCTAGCATTCCTTCCATCATCAAATTAATTAAAGAAATCACATTTTCAATTAAAATAATCTCCCGCACCCCTCTCCACTATTTAAATGAATAATCGGGGGCAGTGTGCCTAGCTCGATTGGCTAAAGCATCATGTTGCAGGCAAGAGGTCACAAGGTCTAATCTCCCCACCATCCCCATGGTATTGAAGGGTGTGTCGCGCTAGTGCCACTGGTCATGTGAAAAATGTTTTCCAGGTGCACTACAGTTTATAGGGGGATGGATACCCGACCAATTCCTGCAATCTAAAAGAATTTAAATGAATAATCTATTATTTGATTAATTAGCCTTAGAAAACCCCAAATCCTACTCTAATCCCCACTAATAGGAAAATAATGGCACGTCTATAATAAAAATAAAAATGAATACACGTCATCAAACCAAAATGGGGTGAATCCTAAATCTTAGCTATCAAATCAATCAAACAAATCCTAGCCACCCATTTTCATCCACCTTCTGTCCAAATCCAAATTAACTCTTAATCCCAACCCTTAGTACAACAACTATCAAAATTTAATTTCTCATTCCTCTCAAGTTCAAATTCAAAATTCTCCTAATTCAATACTAACCATCCATTTTAAATCAATCTTGACCCTCCATTTCTCCTCATCAAATATATAAATATCTCATTCCTCAAACCATTTCTAAGGGTTGGAATTGGATGCAAGATAAGGTCATGTTGTTGGAATGAGTAACTAGACATTAACTCTCAACAATAAGTAACCATCTTGAGCACATCACATGGTCATCAAGGTTTGTGTTGATGAGAATCTTGCTCCCTTTCACAATTTGGTTGCATTCATTTTATTAATCAAAGGTGTATCTAAGTGTAGAATAATTTTTTTTATATATTGTTCTCTATTATTTTACATTATATATTTTAGCATACATAATTAGTTTGATTCTGAAAAATACCTCATCCCATTGGTGTAGGAAGCATATCATGCACCTCACTTCCTTTCACTTTTCTGTATGCCATTTTGATAGCTTCAAATATCAATTTAACAAAAGAAATCAAGGAACAAATTGTTGTTATGAAGTGGAGTTGTGTGCATGATGGCCCATGGCCAACAACACACTTTATTATCTTTTATTTTCCTTTTTCCAAGTGTCTAACGTGATTAGGACTTAGCTTAATCAACCAAGCAAATATTTTTTTTGCATCTTCACATCATTTGTATATGAGAAAAATGCCTTCAAATTTTTAACTAAAAATCCCCCTATCACTTTTTTCTTTCTTTCAATGTTTTCAACTTGGTTAGACTAAAAAAATAAACAATGAAACATCATATTGTATTTGTCCTTTATGTAATATCCCTCATAAACATTTTTAATCCACCATTAAATATTTTCTCAAAAACCCATAAAAAGAGAAATTGGGTGCAATGAAAAATCAACCATTTTCTTCATTTTTAACATAAAATATGGTGCCAAAGGAAAAAAACACAACTTGCTGCTGGTATTACAAGTTTAAAATAATTTATTTTCTGTTCATTACAGCAGCAAACAATAACCAAAACTTTGCTGCAATTTGCACAATGAAAATGGGCAATCAAACCCACAAATTGTAACCAAAACACTGTATTTTTCAAATACAAAATCTCCAACACTCTACATAGAGTTTGAGCAGCAAAAAAACATGAGTAATTTTGATAAAATGACCACCAAAATGATAACAACAGCAATATAAAACTATACCAAAATCTGAGCACTCCAAAACACAAACCCTGCCAAACAACTCAACCAAAACTCCACTTTAAAGCCATCTTTCAACACCAATGCAACTTTTGTGTGAAGTCACGATTGTAGACCTTCAAGTCCATTGTCCTTGAGTTCAAATCTCCTTGGTTTTCTATCCTTAGAGATTATCCCTACAATGGTTTATCAGCCTTTGCAGGAGAGCCACAACCTGTGAATAAAGAAAATAAGCATAAACTCAATCCAAACTGCCAAAACAAGTAATAAAGCATGCCAAACCTTGTAGCCCCAAATCCCAACACCTATAATGAGTAGTTTTCATGTGAAGACTTTTAACTCCTCAAGCCAAGTGTTGAAAGCACAAAATCATGCATCCAAAAAAAGATGGAAAAGAAGAAACCTCATCTTGCACCACTACCAATGTCAAAAAAACAAAAATCAATCTTCCCCAATAAGTCACATCCAAACTTGATTTAATAATTTATTTCAAACATAATTAATATTCTCCCCAAAAAACATTAATTTAATAATCTTGAATAATGAACCTTTTCCCAGTTAAATTGTCAAATTCAAATATACTTTTTTCACGACATCGGACCTGCTAAAAATAGAAATTTTCTAAAATTAGAAAGGGGACATGACAAGTCCTCCCTCCCAAAGATTTCTTGTCCTCAAGCAATGTAAGTTTGGATGATTAAGAACCTATGAACCTTCCCATTTTGCATCCTCAATAGGCAAATCCTTCCACTTGACCAAGTGTTCAGTGATGCTTCTATTTCGTAACTTCTTCTCCCTTGTTTCCAAAATCTCCACAGGTACTAGGATTAGTCTCCCCTCATCATCAAGAGGTGGCATAATAGGAGAAGTCACAAATTTCTTCTCTAAAACCTTCTTCAAGCATGATACGTGGAACACATTATGTATCTTGCAACCCGGTGGCAACTCCAACTCATATGCAACCTCCCCAACTTTTCTGGTGACTCTATAGGGTCCATAAAATTTTGGTTTGAGATTCTTTGCTCCACTCCTCTTTAAGGTACTTTACTTGTATGGATGCAACCTCACAAAAACCATATCACACACTTCAAAAACTCTCTCAGTCCTCTTCTTATCTGCATATGGCTTTTACTGATTTTCAGCATGAGCCAAATTATCTTTAAGAGACCTTAAAATATCTTGGCTTTGTTGGATAAAATCACTTGTTGCAAGGACTCTACTATTTGAAAATAACAAGTCAGAAAAATAAAGAGCATCATAGACATAAAGAGGATGAAAAGGAGACATTCCAATAGACACATGATAAGATGTGTTGTAACAATACTCCCCTATGTGTAACCACTTCACCCAAGCACCTTGCTGATTCAAAACATAATTTCTCAAATACCCCTCTATCCACTTATTGACAATTTCTGCTTGTCCATCCGTTTGTGGATGATAGCTTGTGCTAGGAGTAAGTTCAGTACCTGTCAAATAAAATGTTTCCTTCCAAAAAGAACTGAGAAATCTATTGTCCCCATCACTAACAATGTTCTTGGGCAACCCATGTAATCTAAAAATTTCTCTAAAAACAAATCAGCTACTTGAGGAGCCTTAAATTCAGAAGTGATAGGAAAGAAATGTGCATACTTTGTCAACCTATCTACCACCACAAATATACAATCTTTACCTTGAGCTTTAGGCAACTTGGTGATGAAGTCCATGGATATGATTTCCCACTTGTGCCTAGGAATTGGGAGTGGCTAAAGCAAACCTGCTAGAAAAAAATGCTCACCCTTGTTTTGTTGGTATACCATGCATTCCCTAATATGAGTGAGGATATCTTCTTTCATTCCCTTCCATGCAAAACTTTCTTGAGCTTGTTTATATTTCTTATAATACCCTTGGCGACCAACCAAAGGAGTATCATGGAAGACCTTCATTATCTTCTCCTTGATCTTAGAATCTGGTACTTAGTATACCCTATTTTTGTAAAAGATTAAACCATCGGCAGTGGTGTACCTGTCATCTTCCACCTTCCCATCCAAAATTTCAGTAGCAAATGAATCCTTAACATATTCTAAAATTATATTTACTTTCCAATCAGCAATGATAGTAGAAAGAGAGCATAAGGAAGGCTTCCTAGAAAGTGCATCAACAACTACATTTTTCTTTCCTTTTATATATTCAATCTCAAAATCATAAACTTGCAGTTTACTCGCTCATTTTTGTTGGTGATCATTCAAATCCGTTTGATTCAAAAATAATTTCAAACTATTATGACCATTCTTAACCATGAACTTACCACAAACACGATATTGTCTGAACTTGTCTAGAGCATGCATAATTGCCAACATTTCTTTGTCATAAATAGAGTACCCTTTTTCCAAAGGATTTAGTTTTCTACTCTCAAATGCTATAGGATGTCCTATTTGAGTTAGAACAACCCCAATACCTTCCCCAGAAGCATCACATTCAACAATGAATGGAAGAGAGAAATCAAGAATCGCAAGCACTGGGCAAGAGCTCATTGCCTTTTTGAGTGTTTCAAATGTACCTTGAGCTTCTTCCATCCAAACAAAGGCCCATTTCTTAGTCAAATCAATAAAGGGGGCAGCAAGCTGAGAGAAACCTTTTAAAAATATTCTATAGTAGCTGCATAACCCAAAGTACCCTCTCAAGTGAGTAAGATTGGTGGGTCGTGGCCAATCTATTATAGCCTGTATCTTATGTGGTTCAACCTGTACTCCCTGTGAGCTTATGATGTGTCCCAAATACAAAATTTCAGTTAGCCCAAATTCACATTTAGACAACTTAGCATAAAAGGATTGCTTCTCCAAAATACCCAAAACTGTATCAAAGTGTTCTAGATGCTCTTTCCAAGTTTTACTGTAAATCAAGATATCATCAAAGAACACTAATTTTTTTTTCTAAGCTACCTACTGAAAACTTTATTCATTGTAGATTAGAAAGTTGCTAGTGCATTTGTGAGACCAAATGGAATGACAAGAAACTCAAAATGACCATAGTGGCAATGAAAAGCAATCTTCTCTACATCTTCTTTCTTCATATGGATTTCATGGTAACCTGAGCTCAAATCTATTTTAGAGAAGTAAACCACCCCATGTAACTCATCAATAATTTCATCTATCCTTGGTATGGGATACCTATTCTTAATGGTTTTCTTATTTAGGGCTCTATAATCTATGCACATTCTCATTGTGCCATCTTTCTTTTTAACCAAGACTATAGAAGAGGCAAATAGACTTGAACTAGGTCTTATAAAACCCAAATCAAGAAGCTCCTGAATGGTTTTTCTATCTCCTCCTTATAACTCCTTGGGTGACGGTAGGGTGTAGTAATCATAGGTTTGGCATCTTTCTCTAACTCAATGACATGTTCTAACCCTCTATCTGGTGGTAACCCGAGAGATAAGTCATTGAAAATAAGACTATGCTTATCAATAATAGAATGAATTTCAAAATGATTTTTACCTTGCTTCTTAGAAGATTTGGTTGTATGGATCAATATTGTTCCTACCCAAGCTACTTGTCCCCTTCTGAAATTCCTTTCCATCCTTTTTGTTGAAACTAGGTGCTCCATTTGAAAGGCCTCTTAACACAATCTCTTTCCCATTGGCTTGGAACTTGAACTTCATGGTTTGGTGGTTTGTATAGTATCCTCCAATATAATGCAACCACTGAACATCCAATACAACATCAATTTCCCCTATTCCAACCACATAAAATTCATCACATACCTCATAGTCATTCAGGGTTATTTTGAGTTGTCGAACCATTCGGGTGCACGGTATAGTAAAACCATCAACAATAGTAACATTGAAACCTTCAAAGTATTTTGTCTTCAACCCTCTCTTTGACACATAACCCTCATTTATAAAGTTAGTGCTACACCACTATCTATGAGAATTTTTATTCTTTTTCTAGCTATAACTCCCTGAACTCTGGAAGGATGATACCTAAGTGCTCTTGATAGGGCTGCTATAGTACCTCCCTTACTACTTTCTTTTTCTTCCTTTGACTCTGCCACCTCTTTTGAGTCATGGAAATCCTCATTATCATTTGTGTTTGAATCTAAAGTCACCTCGATAAAATGCACTTGTCCTTTTCCCAAACATCTATGCTCTTTAGACCATGGTTCCCTACAGGTAAAACAAAGCTTCTTTCTTCGAAGTTCAGATTTTTTCACATCATCCAACCTCTTTCCAGCTGAGTTTGGAACATTATTTTGTGGGGGAATTGTGGGGGTATTTTTCTAAAAATTTCCTTTGTGTTGCCATGAGTTTGGAGGTTTAGTTTGATGGACACTCACTTTCTTGGGCATGGAGACTTCAAGCTACAAACTTATTTTTATTGCTTCCTACAAGGTGGTGGGTGAGAAAGCCTTAACAAGTCCCTTAACGGGGTCTTCAAGAACTTCCAAGAAAAGGTATATGATCCTTTTTTCAGACATATTCGATACCATAACAACAACCTTTTGAAATTTTTCAGCATACTCATCTATGGAATTTGTTTCTTTCAAACTGGACAGTTCCTTTAAATACTCCTCTTCATCTTTAAGCTTAACTCTATCAATTAATCTTTCACTGGAATCATCAAAAGAAGTTACTTTATCATGACCTTGAGTAGTCATTCCATGGTAACACCAATCATAGGCAGCTCCCTCCAGGTGCAAGGTTGCATATTGTATGGCATCTCGTTCCGTCATTGGACTAAGTGTAAAATAGGTCTGTAGTTTTTGTCACCACACTCTGGTTGAGATTTTATCAGTTCCGTCAAAGCTAGGGGTTAAAAGTTTATTGATTTTTCTCTTAAGTTCTCCTCCACTATAATCATTGTGGTGCCTATAACCCCTTACTGCCATCAAACTTTTCATTTGAGAGACATAGTCATTATAGGAGACTGCACTTTTAAACCCTTCATCTTGATTCTCATAGGAAACAATAATTGTTGCGAGCTCTTTGGCCAACTCCTCCATGGGATTAGGGGTTGGAGAATTACCTTCAGGTAAGAAAATTGATTTTGAGGGTTTTTTATTACTCTGTTGTAATTCAAAAGAGCTACCCTTGTCATTAGGTGTTATTAGGTTTTGTACTTTCTCAGCCAATAATCTCATCATCTCTCTTGTCTCAGCAAGACTATCAACAGTTAATTTTTGACTCCTTTGTAGTTCTTGGATAAATTGCTTATGCATTTCATCTACATCAGCCATTGTCTTATCCCTTGAAGACACAACTACATTTCCTTCTGGCTGAGGATTTGAGGCAATTTCTTATGCTTCTCCCACTACAAATTCCTCTTTTCCCTGTCACTTAGCATGCATAGAAAATTTTAAACTCTCAGGCTAGAAAGATCATAGCTTTGATACCACTGTAATATCCCTCATAAACATTTTTAATCTGCCATTAAATATTTTTTTAAAAACCCATAAAAAGAGAAATTGAGTGTAATGAAAAATTAACCATTTTCTTCATTTTTAACATAAAATATGGTGCCAAAGGAAAAAGAACAACTTGTTGTTGGTATTACAAGTTTAAAATCAATTATTTTATGTTCATTACAACAACAAACAATAACCAAAACTTGGTTGCAATTTGCACGATGAAAATGGGCAATCAAACCCACAAATTGCAACCAAAACACTGTATTTTTCAAATACAAAATCTCCAACACTCTAAATAGAGTCTAAACAGAAAAAATACATGAGCAAATTCAGATAAAATGACCACCAAACTGATAAAAACAACAATATAACACTATACCAAAATTTGAGCACTCCAAAACACAAACCTTGCCAAACAACTCAACCAAAACTCCACTTTAAAGCCATCTTTCAACACCAATGCAACTTCTGTGTGAATTAATGCATGTAGACCCTTAGAGGCACTATCCTTGAGTCCAAATCTTCTTGGTTTTACAGAATTAGAGATTATCCCTACAATGGTTTATCGACCTTTGTAGGAGAGCCACAACCTGTGAATAAAGAAAACAAGCATAAACTCAATCCAAACTACCAAAACAAGTAATAAAGCATGCCAAACCTTGCAGCCCCAAATCCCAACGCCTAGAATGTGTGGTTTGCATGTGAAGACTTTTAAGTCCTCAAGCCAAGTGTTGAAAGCACAAAACCATGCATCCGAAAAAAGATGGAAAAGAAGAAACCTCATCTTGCACCACTACCAATGCCAAAAAAGAAAAAAACAATCTTCCCCTAGAATTCACATCCAAACTTCATTTAATAATTTATTTCAAACATATTTAATATTCTCCCCAAAAATCATTAATTTAATAATCTTGAATAATGAACCTTTTCTCGGTTAAATTGTCAAATTCAAATCTTCTTTTTTCAAGACACCGAGCCTGCTAAAAATAGAAATTTTATAAAATTAGAAAGCGGACATGACACTTTAATAATCCTAAAACTAGTGTCGGCCTCTTGCAATGATTTAACAACTAATCCCTTACAACTGTGATTCAGAGATTGGACATCTAACCTGAATAGCTATTTCAATCATCATGAAGGTGCATTTAACTTGTCAACCCAAGGACGTGAACTTGAAATGGGTCAACATAGTATGTGCACTAGGAATCCCAATTAGCCATATTCATCCTACAACTAAGAAAGACACAATCCTGAAAGTAAATTGCTTGGAAGGAAATAACATAAGTGTTGAGCATCAACCAATAACTAAACTAAGCTGAAATGCATGACAATAATGAAAATCTAAGTGAACAAATAAGAAACTACTTTGTCTGCAGGAACAGTCACAAAATGAAATTGTAGTGGCCGCAAGAATAGACAGTGCCAGATTCTTAACTAATTACTGAACATAAAATAACTAACTAACCTAAGGGACAAAATAAGTTCACCAAGTGGCCCCCCTTGGATGAGTATCCCCTAAAACAAATGTAAACTCAGATGCATGAACTTATAACTCTATTTCATTCATTGGAAAAACATGAGTACAATCAAGCAACATGGTTGTATTATTGAAAAACTAAGAGTGTGAGTACATCATCAGATTAAGCAACCTCTTGAGAAGGAGCATCTGAGTCTAATTTATAGAAGCTACTAACTAAGCACCTAGCAAGGCGGTCAACTCCGTCAGAACAAGAGGATGCCACATTAGGGAAAACATAAAAAGTGGAGAGGCGATTACGCATGTGCAAAATTTGGTCAGGCATGTTTTCCTCAATGCATATCTAACACGACAATAACGCCTATATTTGCTCAACAATCAATTAATGATCATTTATAAGGCGGTTACAACTTCGATTTGAATGAGGAATCTTTCTGCTGTCAAGAGTCTTCCCTCATTGAATGACCACCTTGTTGACCAGTATAGCAGATGACCTGCTGGTGGAATCTCCCTTAACTGCAGGCCTCTAATTATATCTGCATGACAATATTAGTACGCACAACAACTGCATATCCGTAACTATTTCAAAGTGACATTCATTAATCACATGTAAAAGTAACACAAAAAGTTCATATAGCATGTCAATATCATTTAAAGGCTATGAAAATAAGTTCATGTCCAAAGTCTATGGTTTTAAGGAAATACCATAAAAAGGTCAACATCCAAGCATCAAAGTCTATGGCAATTGCAACAAATGGACAACAAACTTTATCAATAATTAGACTATAAACTAGACTCATCAACTAGCTTAATCAACACTTAAACATTACTAACAGGACATGGGAAGTCACATTCCTATTTACCCACACATTGATGAATAACGTCATTTGAATAGGAACAATAACTTGGATTCTTAGATTGATCCATGTGCATAAATAAGATAGTTACATATAGGTTAAAAATTTGAGTAATTCTATATCATTTATTTTCCCTTGACACTACTAAACTATGACCTTCATCCTATGAGATGTTGCCCTCAATATAATTAGGAAATGTGTTCCTTACAAAATGCATACAAATATAAATGATTACTGACTATTATAATTCAAATGCGATGTAAAATCACATTAAACATAAACAATAATAATGATAGCATCATCATATCACATATTCTAATCATACATGTAATCATTATGTGAAATTATTCAATTATTATTCTAGTCATTTATAAAACATTTAAATAATAATAATTGAAACATGTGAGATTATAATTTTTAAAGATTTAAAAAATGCAAAAGAATTTGTGAACACACTTATACTATTAGAATCTTGAATACCACTTAAACTATGCCTTACAATGTAATAAAATTTAATTGAAATTTTTATAAACATTAAAATGTATACTTTTCTTTTCCAAATTTAACCAATTAAAAAAAAAGACAGACTCTTTAACTCCCTAAGAGAAATCTTTAGATCATTGGAAGATAACTAATATAATCTTATCACTACAAAAAGAAAATTTACTTATACACATGAAATCATCACAATCAATATTAAAAAATAAGATAAATTGTTATATATATGTTGGAAATTAAAGTTTACATTTAGTAAATTAGCTGTTAGGTTAGTAATAAATAAATAAATTGTTAGTTTTGAGGAAGTTATTTTCGTAAGAGATTTTGGAGTGGTTATTCACAGGAAAACAATGGCTTTAAAAAAGCCCATATATTGAATTTTTAGTGCTCTTTCTCTCTGTATATATTATGTCATCATTTTAAAACATATTCTATAATCTATTATCAAGATATAAAAAACATAAATAATAAAATTAAAAAAACAATATCAATATAAATTAATATTAAGAAGCTCCCTTTAATTGTTCCCAACAATTCATACATTGTTACCTATATCTCTAAGGAAGATATCACATGACAATTGAAAAGTGGTAGAATGAAAATTAAGGGAGCCGTTAATGGGTCCTTGGTCTACGTGAAGTTGAAAGGTTCAGAATGACCCCACCACAGATCAAATCTTGTTTAGTGCAAAACCTTTTGACAGATGAATCTCCAACAAAAATTAAAGGAGCCCAATAATTCAAACCTAAATTAATATTTAACACCAACCAATCAATCCATCTTAATTCCCAAAAACTAATTAAACATTATACTTCAATGGTGTTGATTAACCTCACAAGGGATAAAATTTGATGACTATCCAACAATCAACTCATAATGACAAGAGTGGTGAGAATATTGGGAACATAGAGACAGAATGTACACAAACATAAGACAAAATGCACAATAACCAAGGTGCTTTTTAACCTTTATTTCTGCCAGAATCTCAGAGTTAAAATTCCTATGGCTTATATTCAATATTTTTCCAATACATTAGAAATATGCTGTTTTATATATAATTTAGAAATTAACGGATAAATTATAAATAATAGACGTGTCTTACAATTAAAAGTTTCAAAATGAGTAAGCAGTTTGACAATTTATTCTTTCCAAAAAAATATATTTTTTAATTTATTTTATACTAAAATGATATAAATCAGGTGTTATAAAAAGCTGTGCGGAAATAGCAAATGTACCGTCACCAAATATAGATTTTTACCTGTTGATATTATGATTAACATACCCGATTGGGCTTGCCTTCAACCTTAGTTGGGTACTTGTTAAATCTGGCTTGCAGAAAGTTAACCCTTTTGACGTGCTGAATATTCTTCGGGTTTTTTTTGGCACAATCTCCAAAGCATTGATCAACGACAGTAAAGGTTAAGAGTGGGGAAGATTGGTCATTAATGGAGGCATTAGTAGAAAGAACACTGCCTGACGTCCTAGATCCAATATTCTTTAATACAATTATGTATTGGCGTTAATATTTAAAAGATTCCATCAATAGGAGAAAGAGTTGGGCCAAGAAGTGGTGGAAAATGTGGACAAACAGCATATGACAGCGAGCATCCAGGTAAGGTTTAGATGCCCCACCTATCTGGACCATAATCATGTGAGCAACAACTTTCATCTCTCCTCTTTAGTCAAAAGAAATTTGTTGATGCATAAGGTCGCAGCACAATAATTCCCAAGAAAACTTTGTATGGATCGAACCCGGAGATTGTGGCATGCTTGAGAGCATTAATCTCGCAAGTTCTGGATTCTATAGTGCTGAAAAATTCATGTTGGCACTCAAATAGACCGTTCAGGCCCTCAGAAATCGGTTATGGCGGTCGCGAGATGTTGAGCAGAGTCATTTCAATTGTGGGTGTCCCTAAAAAAATTGGTTCAAGATTGTGGGTGTCTGTGTATCGTGATTGTGGTCTGTCAGTAGCTCTGAAATAGATCATTTTGCCAATCATATGGATTGTTATTCTGGGTAGTCATTTAATCTGAATATGGTTATGGAAAAGGCCTGAATCTCAGGTCAATCAAGTGCAATTCCGTTATTTGTAGACTTTGCAATTTGGTAATAGTATTGGGAAGTCTTCAATCTGGGGAATTGGGCAGGCTGTCAGAGAGGGTGAGTTGTCAGAGTGAGTATTCCTCAAAAGTTCGGTGTAAGCTGCAGACTACATTGATTACCTTGGATCTGTTTTAGGAGACTCTTTTTGCGGGATTCCACATAACCCTTAGGTGGATTATACAGCCACAATGAAGGGGTTGTTGGTGAACCACAAGAATGCTAAAGGACTAAGCAAGGGTGGACAGGCAAACAGGTCGGCTACCATTACAGTATGTTTTATGTGCTCTTTAGTCTTGATACTTGGGATTTTCTTCACACAATGGACACAGATTTTCTGCAAGGCTCCTGGTGGCTCTGCTACTCAAGAGGTGGTTTTCAGAGACAGTGATCTTCTTTCAGATTTTGGCTCTCTGGGAGTTCCTTGGTGTATGTATCCTACCTAGAATTCTCACTTAACTATGAAGTTTTATATCAATGAATTTTACTTTTGTAGCATCTATCTATAATTTCTTGGTCTAGTGCACTAAAAGATTAATCTTGTCTTCGAATATTTGACTCATCTTCTTAGATTGCTGGTGTGCTCTTTGTGAATTAAATGAGAGTTTTACTGGTTATAGTTTCGGGATTGCGTCATGATTGATTAATTTGCTGTCTTGCCATGTTAAATGTTAATCTTAACATCCTCTTCACTCTGGTTTTAAGTATTTTCCTCTTTAATAGTCCACATTACAACCTGGGCTGTTCATTTTAATTTATTGATTTTGAAAATGATGGCCAATTATCCCTTATTGGCTAAAGGCAGGTCAAGACGTGGATCCACTGTGAATTGGACAAGAGATGACCTTCTGCATGCGTTGAAAGAATTTGTACCCATCTACCATACGAGACCTATAAAAAATAACATGTTTGGTATGGGTTTCGATCACAGTTTTGGTCTCTGGTTCATTACAAGGTGGTTAAACCCAGATTTGATGATAGAAAGCGGTGCTTTCAAAGGTCATTCTACATGGGTGTTGAGGCAAGCCATGCCCAACAAACCTATAATATCAATTACCCCTCGCCATCCTGAAAAGTATTTGAAGAAAGGGCCTGCATATGTAGATCCCAATTGCACATATTATTCAGGGAAACAGTTTATTGATTTTGGAAGTATTCAATGGAAATCAGTAATGGAGGAATATGGAATTTCAGACCAGAGCAAGGTGGTTGTATTTTTTGATGATCATCAAAATGAACTTAAAAGGTAAGGCCTTGAATTCTTACCAATGAAGAACTACTCTTCAAATAATCACTTGTTAGTATAGTTGTCTACCTTTATTTGCACAAGTGGACTGTACCCAAGGATTATGACTGACTGACCCCCATGTTTTGTTAAAAAAATGGTAGCTGCAAGCTAGACTGCATTTTTTCAAGTGCTGGTTTTGACCTGAGACATGACAATGACCTCTGCTCTTTTCAATTGATAAGGTGCTATTTTGTGTAACTTCAGGCTGAAGCAAGCTCTGAGGGCAGGATTTAGGCACCTGATATTTGAGGATAACTATGATACTGGTACTGGAGATCATTACTCTCTCCGTCAAATATGTGATCAGTCTCACATTAAAGGTATGCTTCTTTTACCTGCCGAGAGATGATAGTTGTGCTTTATATGTAGTTGATTTAAATCTGTATCTGGTAATAATTTAATGTCAGGTCTATACTGCAAGTCTTTTATTGACCTTGGATAGATTATCCCACCTTGTGTGGTGTTAATTAATCACAGGGAACTCCTTGGAAGAGATTGCCAATTAGTAATAGTTATAGCAGAAGTCCTTAGCAGAAACAGAAATCATGAAATCTTTTAGGATGCACTGAATTTTCACAAATAAATCTAATTTACAGAGGACAGAGACCCTTCTGTAATTCATTTAGCATAAAATAATTGAACGCTGTACAATGTAGTTGTAAATATTTAATAAGTAAAGAGACATTCATCCTTTACAATTATGTGTACATTGATCAGTTAAGCACCATGCAAATTTCTTGCCATAATTGAACTCTTCAATGTTATGTTTCACTGTAACATTATAGATGGTGGACATAGCTGCAATAAAGATAGCGATGAAGCCAGGATTAGAGCCACAAGGAAGCAATTTTGGGAGAAGGCCTTAGACATCAAAGAGCTCTGTGGCTCAGGGGATGCCTGGTGGGGTGTCAGAGGACACGCGAGAGACAACTTCAATCATAGCTTTGAGATAATCTCTCATGCAGAGCATGTTGAGAATAGCAAGTTTGTTGAATCTGTGCTGGACCTCTACTGGGAGCTTCCACCTGTTGCTGGACCATCCTTCACCCATCAAACTAGATACGACCCTGCCCGTTCCTCTGAACCTATTGTTCCAGATGATCAAAGATATTTGTTTGGAAAACTTGGACTGAGCAGTCTGAACAACAATGTGTTTAATGGATACACACAGATGGTTTATGTTAAAATATCAGAATAATCCAAGCAGCAAGGAAGCAAAATCAAGTCAATATTTTTTGTCTGGCATGATGGTTGTGCTAGATGTATTTTTTATCAATAATTTGGGGGAATGACCATTATGAACATGCGTTTATATATACCCCTGTTTTGCAAAGCCTTCAATTCAAAATGCAGTCAACTATAAACAAGTTACTTGACAAAGCAGGAATCCAAGTTCTGAAAGTTTTGTAGATATTAGCTTTTGCTGAAGCATAGAAGCAGTACTTCAGAATTTGAAATGAAAATAGCAGCTATCATGCTCCTATGGCTGTTTAATTTTTTATTTGTGATTAAAGGATCTTTGGTGCAAGGAAAATGTTACCAGCATCTCGTTGAGCTCATTGAATTCACTTCATAATGGTTCTTATTCATTGGAAAAATTGAATTTGACTTGGGCACATCTACATGCGCATCTCTGTTTGTTCCTCTGATCTTTTCTGTGATACCATTATATTATTTTTGTAATAGCGTATCTTATAGGGTATCCATACAAACCTTTATACCTGGAACAAGAATAAAAGTTTGGGTTTAGCCTTTACATGCACAGATTTTTATTTAGCAATTCAGTTATGTTTACATCTTGGCATCTAGCTGGTGTCGACTGACTTTGAAGTGTGAATTACATTAAAATTTGAAATTAATTTATCTGTCTCATATAATGAATGCATTTTCATTTTATGGGAATAGTTTTCATGATAGTGGTAAACTATCAATTTAATAATTTACCATTCTCTCATCAGAACTTTTTTTTAATCTCCTAGCAGTTGATTTTATAAGAGATTCATCATAAAGGTGAAAAACCAGGGGTATACAATTTTACTCGGTTAGGGGATTCCCATATGCCAAATTGGTATCTGTCTTGGTCAGGACCTAAAAAATAACATTTACTTTCTAGTTTTTGTATGCCCAGTTTATAGGGTTAAGATTCATTGTTATATGGTGCACTGCTGATTGGTTGAATTCACTGAATTTTGCATTAGCAGTGAACAGTAATACCTGCTTTCGCCGTTCTGATGCATTAGCACCTAACTACGAAATCCATTATGCTGCATCATTCTTGTATGATTTTAGTAGGGATGAATTTTTAGTAGACTGTTAGCTTTTCTTGTTTGCTCCAGGAATAACTTGAGAAAACCTTGCCAGTGGTCATAAAGTTTCTTTGGCCTTCTTGATGCCTCTAATTCTGGGACTAATATAAACATACTGCAGTGCTTTGGCATTCACATTGTCACAAATTGTTAGGGGATTCATGTAAAAACAGCTATCATATGTATTTTTGGAGTTGTTATCTTTCCTGCAATCATGTAAGACCGAAATTTTCAAGAGCTGACCATAAAGGCCATTGAACAAACTGGAACAAAAACCAAACGTTAAAGAAAATTGGTAGTTGTTGAAAGGCTTTATGTCAAATTTCGAATCCCATGATTTGAGTTTCTATCAGACCTATGATGTGAATATGACCTGAATTTCCTCACATAAAATAACCTGACTTGTATATTTGCTGCTCTATTAGAAATGGCTTAGACATCACCAAGTCTGTATAACTATACATATAATCAGATACAGAAACCATAAGCCAGTTCTCAGATTGTATTAACTTTTGATTCTAACTAATCTAAAAAAGCAGAAAGTATTAAAATGGTGCCAAAACAAAAAATAATGCAGATTAATCAGCAAGATGAACAGCTTGAACATTGATTGATTGAATCATTGGCATGAAGAACTAAGCATTGAATAAATTAATTAATTAGGTTATAGTCTCGTGCAGTTGAGAAGTTTTAGGAGATTTTGACAATCAAGTAATCTTATAGGACCATGTAATGCTAAAAATTGAAGTTCAAATATTTTTAGAAAATTGATGTCCCATGACTCTTTATACAATAATTAATTAAAATAAATAAAAAATATTGTCAAATGACACTATATGATAGACAAATTCTTAAATTGGTGGAAAACTTTAGTACAACCTGAAAATTGAAAAACTGAAAAACTAAAAATCTAAAAAGTAGACTCGTAATTATCAAGATTCAATTTCAATTTATCTAATAACAATATTTTCTCCTCTCATAAAATTTCCCCCTCAAATCCTTCAACCCTTTCATATCTTAATTACAAAATCAATTATCTTAACCTATACCTATATTTTGAAAACCTAAGCTTTTCGGGTAATGAAAGAAAAAATCCCTTATCAAGGGATTGGAATACAAATATGTTCAATATAGTAAAAGATAAGTGTGCGAAAGAGAATAGTAGAGAAGAGATGAGGAACATATAAACATAAATTTTTAAGTTAAAAGAGATCTTTACAATTATATTTAATAAATTATAGCAAAAGATAAGTGTGGGAAAGAGAAATAGTAGAGAAGAGATGAGGACGAATATATTCTCAACATATAAACATAAATTTCCAAGTTAAAAGAGATCTTTACAATTATATTTAATAAATTATAGCATATAAACATATGGTGGATTGTCATTTGAATCTTCTTGTATTTTTTCTATCAAGAAAGTGGGGCACAAATATGTTCAATGTAGTAAAAGATAAGTGTGCCAAAGAGAATGGTAGAGAAGAGGAGAAGAGGATGACATAGATTCTCAACATATAACCATACATTTTTAATAGTTGGTATGAGTTTTCCAAGGCCCATTAATTAGTTAAGTATAAATTTTTAAGTTAAAATAGATCGAGCTACAATTTCTTTTTAATAAATTGTAGCATATAAACATTTGATGGATTGTCATTTGAGTCTACTTGTATTTTTCCTATCAAGGGAATGGAGCACAAATATGTTCAGTATAGTAAGAGCAAGCGTGCCAAAGAGAATGGTAGAGAAGAAAATAAGAGGATGTTAGATTCTTGACATACAAACATAAATTTTCAAGTTAAAAGAGATAACTACAATTTCTTTTTAATAAAGTGTAGCATATAAACATCTAACGGATTGTCATTTGAATCTTTTTGTATTTTGTCTTTTTCTTTTTCATTTCTTTTTTTAATCTCTATGTATTTCAATATTTGAAAATGAAATAATTGTATATTTTATTTTTAAGATCTAAGTATTACTTTACAAATAGAGTTTGAATTTTACATTGTGATAACTAAATTATTCTAAAATTCTTTGTGTAAATATTGAAAATTTATCTTCTCTTTTTTATTCATATGTATATACAAATATTTTGAATACACCTATCTAAAAAATGTAAGAGATATCAATTTCAAAATTCATGTAAATATTGAAAATTATTTTACATAGATGAATATATACATTTTACTTTTTATCTACATGGGTTACTTTATTTGAATTTGGAAAGCTATTTTTTTGGTAATACACTTATTTGACTTTTTAATATAATTTCTCATTTTGCTTTTGGAAAACTATCATTCATTATTTTCATTATTTTTAATAGTTTCATATTAATCTAGTACAATCTTATATTTTTTATATTTATTTTTAATTGTTGACAAAGTAAATAAAATAATATATACATTTGTTTTGTTTTATATTTATTGTATTTTTATATATAATATGGACATTATAATTATAATTTTTTTATAAAATATGTGATTTATATTTTAGTTTTATGTACATAATTATTACATAAATTTTAATCTATTTTAAAATCAAATGTGAAAAGACTCTTATTACATTCAAGAGATTAATGATCCATCAATATTAGAAGAAACGAAAAGTTTTGGTTAGAAAAAATAAACTAAATTTGAATCGTGCTTGAATTCAAATGTTAGCTATGTTCTAAGAGATATAGAAAATAATTCTTATAGTTTGAACATGAAAATGGATAATGAAGGAGAAAGATTATTCTTGTTGGATTGGATTTAAGGGACTGAAATTAGATCTCTTCGACACCTTTTCAACTAAGTAGAAAAATCTTCAATCCGACTAGCAGAGTGAAAGCTAAGTCCCCGTCAAGTTGGGGTACCTAAATTCACATGTTTTTAAAAAAAATTGATTTTGTTTATTATTTTCTCACAACCAGCTGTTCGTTTCAAATTCTTAAAGCTGCGATGACTGTTGACATTGCTCAAATTTGTATATATTCTTAATAATTTGAATAAAACGGTGACTTTTGAAGACACCCAACTCCTATTTATAAGTTTGCCATTGTCCAACAATAACAATATCACAGATTTTTCTCTACACCAGATATTATAATCTGACTTCACACTCAAATTCAGATCACACAGTTAAAATAAGGCATTGCTACAAGTCACAGACTCCTTGGTAAACCATGTTAAAAGAAGTGACAAATATTTCCTCTTTCGAAAGTAGCATGGTGTTGAAGTGGGGAGATTTACGTAGGATAGTGGGAGAGGGAGAGGATCATGATAGAGGCAACTGGTAATTATGGTAGTATTCATTTTATATGAAGGGATCGAATGGAAGGGGATGTTTCGCATTTGCTTAGCTCTTGAGAGGATTGTTTCTCGTTGACAAGTTTGTTAAATGATGGTGGCTTATTATTATGCTTTTGTTTGTTCGCTGTTGGTTATTGCTAATCATTGGGCTCCATTAAGGTGTGGCAGGTGAGAGTTTAATCTTTGTGGCGTTAAGTTTTGTGCCAAGTCGAGCAGTTGGTTCCTTCTCTTCTGTCTATTCTTCTTTTCTTAATTGTTAATTAACATGTCGTTATGTTGCTATTTTTTTTTAGATCTGAATAACTACATTTATTTCCTCTAAAAATTAGGGTGAAAGTAAAATTGTGTTTGTTTCTGCTATAAGATATAGTTGTATGTACTTGTATCTGAGAAAATGAAAGATATTGTATGTGCATACAGGTTCTTGGATGTTATTCTGAGATTGATATTTCTCTTAAATTGGTATCAGAGCTCTGTTCGAGATTTGAATGTTTCTTGCATCTGTTTGCATGTTATTGTATGTGATTATTCCTAGTGTTTCAAGTACTGGGTATTCGTTTTGTGAAGATTTCTTAGGTTGAAAAGTTTGAGGGAATCTAAAGGGTGACTGAGTACTGATCCTTTTTGTAGTTGATATTTTTTTAGGAGAAAACAGGCAGTGTGAAGGATAGAGAAGATGGAGTTTTGGAGTTGATCATGAAATTTATCTGAAGCTCCTAGTTAGATAGTTGAATAACCTTGATGCATGGGGTGTGGTTACACTTCATGGTTGTGTGCAATAGAGTATTCATATTGGGTGTCTGAGATGGATCCCTTGGTGATGTGGAGATACTTGTGTTGCTATGGAGTAAGAGTACAAAGTTGTGTCACACTTTTGGCCAACTTATCAACACAAGTGAATTTTAGTATTTATAACTAAAAATCAATTTTGGTCAAACATATGATCTAATAAGACCCATTCTAGATAAGTTAAATATGTCCACAACTTTTTAAACTAAAATTGTTGGCTAAATGCATATGTAGCACCACTTTGAGGTCAATTTACGAAAAAAATGAAATTATTCGAAAAAAATAATGTTTCAACAAATCCTACTCATATAAATAACATTTTTTTTTAAATGTAAAAATACCCTTTTGTAGATCTATAAGTGTAATTTTCAAATATATATTTATTTTAATAGTTCAATTAGTATTTATATTTTTTTACTAAAAGTAGGTTATCAACACAAAAATATTAGGTTGATTACTATATCAAGAAAAATGCTAAAGCTTATTAAAAAAAATAAAAAAATATGACGTCCTAGATAAAAGAATCTAGATTAAGATAGTATAATTTGTTTTCTATTTTAGATGAATATTTAATATAAAAATTGATGTCGAGTGGAAACGGTCGTGTTCTAATACATGCATATTTAAATATTTATTTAAAAATGTATATTTATTAAATTTGCAAAAAAAAATATCCATGCCCTAAAATTTCAAGTTATAAATATGCACAAAAAAATTGAAGGAGAATTAAAAAAAAATTCTATATAAAGCTTGAAGTCTCATGTAACATCATTTTTCAGCATTTTATCAACAACTAAATTATAGTGTTAATTTATAAAAAACTATATTCAAATAATTTTATTTTTTTTCAAAAAAATACAAACATAAAATATACTAAAAAATACATATTTTATTAGTTTACAACATTTCAAAATTCAAAACAAATATGCCACTTTTTAGTGATTCAAGTTTAAAGTTAGATTAGTGTTGGTTGTTTCTTTTATAAAAGTGTGACACAACTTTGTACTTTTACCCTGTGATCATGATGTGGTGTGCTTGTTCTGGGTGGTTGCTTTGGCTCCTAGTATTGGAAGGTATTGTTTTATAATCCTCAAATGCATGAAGGCTATGGAGTTGATCATTAGATGATCTGGAAGCTTCTGAAATAGCCTATCTCTCTCTTAGATGCATGTGCATGATGGTGGTTGTAGAGTTGGCCTACAAATGGGCTTGGAGTTCCTTAACTTCTTTTTCCTTATGGATGTTTTTACTTGCATGGCTTGCATTCATGTTCATTGGATCTGAGGCTTTTATAGATTTTTCGTTTAAAGTCTATGGTGATGTAAATCTATGCTTTTTTTATTATTCTAGCTAGACTTGTGGGTATTCCATATAATTAGTGGATATGGGTTTTTTATGTGTGCCCTTTGTGCATGGTTTTTTTGCAGGTTTTACAAGGAAAGAAAAACTTGTGGTTATGTGGATCTGCTAAAGAACTATTTTTTTAGATGATGTGGCATGATTATGTATGTAAGATAGTTATAGTTCTACATCCATGCTTCATGTATGATGAGAGGAGATGCCTTTCCTTCTCTACATGGAGATGTTGGTACGTGATTAGTCACTCAACATTTCTGTCATGGATGCTTGATGAGTTCCTAGACTATGGTGCTCGATGCAGACTTGATTGGAAACTTGGATCTATGCTTGATCTGGTGCTTGAGTCATGATGTCTACATGATTATCCTCTTTGATATTTGTGTCTGTTGATTACTAGTGTAATGTTGAGTTTGCATGTTTCAATAATTAGATCTACAAGTTGTGTAATATTATCGGTTGTCCTTACCTACATGATTGTGTAGATGATTCGAAAGTGGATTGTCTATATCCATGAGGTTAGTTTAGTGATGATGTAGACTATATCAATTGGCCTTGTCTATGGTCATTAGTGTAGTGGTATGTTGCTTCAATGGTATGAGAGGATGGATGGTGTTGAGTACTTGGATAGTCAGTAATGGGGACCTATAGCATGTGCATCACAATGTCATGGATAGCTTGGTGTAGTATAGAAAATTGTACGCTCTTGAAAGCGAGGCAATTTCACACTTAATTTGGACCTATTTTGGCATCCTTGTATTAATCACCCTTTAAAATAATCATTTATAGGCCCCTAAGACCCATTATTTTGGATCTTGAGGTTCATTTCACTCAAAATTCCCATAAAATCACTCAAATCCTCAAAAATCCCAAAAACCCACCTCAAAAAGCTAAGGCGAGACTCATTCGCCACCTTGGGCGAATGAGTCCCATTTGGGGTGATTAGAGATCACCACAAGTGAGTCGTCCATCTCTACATTTCTACATTGCATCATAGTCTTGCACATTAGAATAGGATTGCATCATGTTTTAGATTTCTTAGTCTTAGGCACACTTAAGGCTAGGGTTTTCATGCACATTTCATTATTTTCAACAAGGTTTAATTACCAAACTAGGGGTTTGACCAAGGAAAACCCCCCATTAGAAAATCAAGTTGAATTATGTTTTGTAGGTATTTTTTGCAGATCCGAAACTCAAATTAGAAGGAAAAGATAGGTGTTGAAGAGTGGATCGGGACTTTCAATTTTTGAAAAGAACGGATTGATTCGCCAAGTGTGGCGAATGAGTCCCATTGTAGTTGTTTGTCAAATCAGTTTGCAAATTTTGATACCCTTTTTCCCGAAACAAACTCCCATGCAGAAACTTGAATCTAGGACTAATTCGCCCAGGTTGGTGAATGAGTCCTGGTTGGTCAAAAAGTCAAAATTTCCAGAATTTCAGAGCCATTCCCAATCACCTCAAGGTTTCCAAGTACACATCACTTACTTTTTTACTCTTTTGTTTTGTTTCACTTACATTTCTAAGGCATTTTCTAAGTCATTGGATTAGATTAGGGTTTTGTCTTATAACTTGCATTGCATTATCTTTTCCAAGTCTAAACTTGGTGGTGAACCCCTCATTAGATCTCATTCAACCTTTAGGACTGTCCCTTTGTCAAATTTCAATCTCCTTTGCATTGAAATCTCAAGGGTTTGTTCTTGAGTGAAGTGTGTGAAAATTATCTCTCCTTTTAGGTCCTAAACCCTAAAGGTGAAAGAGGGATACATATTTTCACCTTTTCATTTTGGTGAACCTACATTTAGGTCAGTAAAATTCTCATTTGGAGTACATCTTCATCCTAGATTTAGCTTACCTTAACATTGCATTAGGTTTTGCATTGGTTAATTTGCATTCTAGGGTTTCAAATTTTGCATTAGTGAAAATCTCATTTGGCTTGCATTTTTGCATTTAATTTCACTAAAACTCAATCAAAATTTGCATCTACATTTCAAATCTAGGTCATACAACATAGAAAACATAAAAAGCAATCACAAAAAATTGAAAATCTTGAAAAAAAAACTCCTATTGGGACTCATTCGACACCTTGGGCGAATCAGTCTTAGTGCAAAATTTGCATTGTTGTTTATAGAGCTAAATCTCTAGTTTTTAAGCTTTTGTTTTCTCTCATTAATTTTTCATTTCATTTCAGTTTCTTTCTATTCTACTGCAATCATTAGAAATAGCATCATTTACATTGTGGATAGAAGTAGCTTTTTGCAATTCTCATTTTCAGCATTTAGATTAGACTACATTAGACATAGACTAGAAAGAAAAACATTAAACTTAAAAAGACATAGATGTATTGTTACTTAAGCATGTTAAAACCCTTTGTTAGCTTAACCTTCAAGCCTTTTAGTCATGATGACCTTGATATGTTAGATGAAGCCCTTGAGGACTTCACCTCACAAGGTTCGTCCACTAAGGGTTGTTCAAATAAACCTAAGCAAAAAGAAGTAAATAACAAGCACAAGCCTTTTAGTAGTGATGACTTTGACATGTTAGATGAAGCCCTTGATGACTTCATCTCACATAGTTCATCCACTAAGGCTTGTTATGAGAAAACAAAAATAAGAGAAATCAACGTAATTCAACCTCAACTTATCCTTTACCCACCTTCGCACAAACCCCAACCTAAAAACAAGCTTGAATTAATCCTTTATCCACCTATGAATAATGTTTTTTAGCAACCGAGTCATCATACCATTGCTCATACATACAACACTAGAAATAATCTGCAACCACAACAACCAATTTTGACACCCTTACCTTTGCCTAATTCCATATTGCCTAGCGCTCCTTGTCTAACTTCACATAGTGGGAAGGAGTATAACCTCATCGAACAACTCAATAATACTCCTGCAAAGATATCCTTGTGGGATTTAATTCATAATTCACTTAATTACCACACTATGCTTCAAACAACTTTACAAAAAATAGTGGTTCCTCCTGGTACAAATACAAATGATGTAGAAGCTCTCATACAAGGAATGAATACAGTTAATGTAGACATAACCTTTCACCAACATGAGTTGCCTCCTTTGGAATTGAGAAAGAAAAATGATGCCTTCATGATAATAGCCCAATTCAATAGAATAGGCATAAAAGGACTCTTGTTGATAATGGCTCAGCCCTTAATGTATGCAGTCTGAACCTTTTAGATAGATTGTGTGTTAACAAATCAAAGATGGAATCTGACTCTTTATCAATCTGAGGATTTGAAAATATAGGAAAGCAACCACTCAGTGTGATTATTTTACCTATTACAGTTGGAAAGGCTACCTTACAAACTCCTATTCTTGTCATGTGCCTCATGACCTTTTATATAATCCTCTACACAGAAGACCATGGATTCATGAGATGCGTGTGATGCCTTCGACCCTTCATCGTGTCATGAAATATGTCTATGACAAAAAGGTATACCAAGTTGAAATAGACCTTGAGCTTGAAAGTTTCTTACAAGTTGAAAAAGGAACAAAAATTCCTCTAAGAACATTGATTCCAACATCCAACATAGAAACTTTAAAAGAAGACAAACAAGAAATGGAAACGGTGTCAAAATTGTTAGACAATGATTGGGGTTCCTTGGATTTCACACCCTCGTTTATGGGAGAATACATAATCACAAGAAAAAGAAACTAATGGTCATGTCAACTCTGCACTTGGAAGAAACATTCAACATATCCACTCTTGAAGAAGATACAAGCTACACAACAAAATTTGATGAGATAGATTATTAACAACCACCAAACCCAAAAGAAATGGAAAGACTTTTTGGGAAAGGTTATGAACTTGTGAAACAATTGAGTTACAATGGTAAAGGATGTGGAAAAAAGGAACAAGGCATTTGAATTCCTATAGACCTTAACACGCAAGAGACAAAGACTGGTTTGGGGTATTGTCCTTCTAAAATCACACAAGCAACAAAGAGACCATCAGTAAACATTAACACTATCATGTGCAAACCAAAAATCAACCTTACTTTGAAACATCCTAAATTGCTTGATATGGATTCAGAACCATCATGGGAATGCTTTGAAAATGAAAAAGCCTTGAAGCAAATGTTAGGAGTTTATGACAAGTCACCTACTACTCAAGCAAAACAGGTCACATGCGCTATGGTTAGCACCAAGAAAAAAGCTATAGAGGATGAAAGTAATGACATGGATATAAGTACAAAATAATACAACCCTAAATTTCCACAGCCAAGTGCACTCCCTCTAGGAGATATAATTGACATACCAATGGACATCAATGACAAGGAGAAAGTCATTAAGATAGGGAAGTGCCTAGATGATGAAGAACAAGAGGATCACAAAATGTTACTCCATGAATTTCCTGAACTTTTTGCTTGGAAATATTCAGACATGCCAGGAATCAATACTAAGATAGTAACACACAACATAGTCCTTGCTGAAAATGCTAATCCTGTGCGACAAAAGATAAGAAAGATGAATCCTAAGATTGCCTTGCTTGTTAAAATAATAAAGATGAATCCTAAGATTGCCTTTCTTGTTAAAGGGGAACTCAAAAAACTCCTTGACACAGGTTTTATAAGACCTATAGATTATTCTCCTTGGATCTCAAATATTGTCATAGATGTATAACTTGACAAACATATTAGGATGCGTACAAATTTTCACGATCTAAATAAGGCATCGCTAAAGGATGATTTTCCCCTTCCTAATATCAATATGATAGTAGACTCAACTACGAGACATGCTTTGTTGTCATTCATGTATGGATTTTCTAGATATAATCAAATCTTCATCAGCCCTCAAGACCAATATAAAACAACATTCACAATAGTTTGGGGAATGTTTTGTTGGGTCATGATGTGTTTTGGATTAAAGAATGCAGGTGCAACATATCAACGAGCGATGGCATTGATATTTCATGATTACATACATAAGATTTTGGAAGACTATGTTCATGACATTTTCGCCAAATCATTAACAAGACAAGAAAACGTGAATGTCCTTTAGAAAATCTTTGAATGGATGTGCAAATACAACATGCGATTGAATCCGAAAAAGTGTGTCTTTGGTGTAGATAGCGGACTTTTTTTAGGCTTCATCGTATCTCACAAAGGCATCAAGGTGGACACGAATAAAATTGATGCTGGAGTTAACATGCCACCTCCTAAAATATCTCTCAATTTCGCACATTACAAGGAAAAATTCAAGCCATCCATTGTTTTTTCGCATCATTAGTTGATCAAACATATCAAGCAAAGCATGAAAAATTATCAAAATACAAGGATCTCACAATGAACTTGTTAGAGAAGTTTGAATCATTTACCATTGATAATATCCTGTGAAAAGATAATCGACATGCAGATGCAATGGCGAGTGCAAATTCTCTCATATCACCACCACCACAAGATCCTTCAAATGATTTCACATTTACGGTTCACCCAATCATGCAACCGTCAATTGAGGGTAAAACCACAGAGGTATTAGCGGCAACCAAGGAAGACTCGAGTGAATGGTATGATACCATATTTAACTATTTGAAAAATGGTACCATTCTCGAGCAAACAACAAAGAACATTCGAATTTGCTTGCGAAAACTAGTAGCCAAGTACATCATACTCGCCGATATATTGTATAGAAGATCCTTTAATGACATCTTACGTAAATGTCTTAAAGAATCTGAAATCCCCATAGCACTCGAAGAAGCCCATGCAAGTGCTTGTGGAGGTCATTTTGGAGGGAGATCCTTAGTGCAAAAACTCATTCACATGGGATATTACTAGAGACATTTGGAGAAAGATTACTTCGCGTATGTTAAGAGATGTCACAAATGTCAGGAACATAGAAATTTGATTCATGCTCCTACTTCTGAGCTTCGTGCCCAAATTCCTATTTGGCCATTCTCAGTGTGGGGATTGAATCTAATTGGAAAAATATCACCACCTTCATCTGTTGGACATATGTTTATAATCACAGTAATCGACTATTTTACAAAATGGGTAGAAGATATTCCTCTTTGATCCACAACTACTTATGTAATACGGTGTTTCATATTGGAACACATTATTGCTCACTTCAGACTTCCTTCTGTATTAGTTTATGATAATGGGACACCATTTAAGAATAATGATGTGAAGAAATTCCTCGACACATTTAATATCCAACATCACTTTTCAACACCTTACAACCCACAATCTAATGGTCAAGCTAAATCAACTAATAGCTCTTGAGCAAATCCTAAGGAAGACAATAAATCAACATAACACGGATTGACATACACAACTAACATATGTGTTATGGGCTTACTATACTAGCATCAAAAAATCCACAAGAACAACACCTTATAACCTAGTCTATGGTACTGAGGTGATTATGCCCTTGGAGTTAGAAATTCCTACATTAAGGATTGATCTTCAAGGACTTGTTGATGACAATACTTATAAAGAACAATGATTGCACCAGCTTGAGATGCTTGACGAACAACACATTAACACTCTTGAGCATCTCCAAGCTTACACTAAATAATTACAATGTAGTCATAATAATCTTGTCATCCCTCAGGTATTCAACAAAGGTGACTTAGTCTTGTATGAAAATCAACTAAACGTCAATGCCGACCCAACTGAAAAAGGAAAATTCAGTCCTAATTGGTTAGGGCCTTACACAATTAATGAAAATTATGGGTCCATTGCATACATGTTAACAGAAATGGATGGCACACCTCTCAAAGACCCTACTAATGTCGCACATTTGTGCGGGTATTATATCTAACCCCTCTAAATAGTATGAATGATAAAGTAGTGATGTTAGAGTTAGTGGATGATATTCTACATGCTCTCACATTGCTTCATTCTTGGCAAGTAGTTATTTGTGTGTCTTGAATGCTAAGGTGATTATTTAATTCATTTTAAGTCATTACTTTAGGTTTCATACTATTCGCCTTCATCCTATATGTTGTGTTGGATTAGATCCTTATATGCATAGGTGCGTTTAGTTTAGCATAACATACTTAATCATAATGTTGCATATAAGAGAAACTAGTATAAGTTTTAATTAGATCACATAAAGCATGTTAAATCATGAAGATACTCATTAAATAATCTTAAAGAGGTTATTTAATTAATCACATTGTCATTCAACATTCAAAACATAAATACAAGTAATAAAACACCAAATGTTTATATATATATATATATAAAATTTTTGTGTACATGTCATCAAAATATATATACAATGCCACTAAGGTCTATGAGTTCTAGATCCCTCGGGACTTGGTGCTCGCATCGGTTTGGTAGCAATTTGTTGGGAGATGGTGTTGTGCGATCGTGATCATGATTCGTTGAATGTACTAAGAGAAAATTGTAAGCCCCATATTTTTCCTAGGGCCTCTCAATGTTCTCCTGATATTTGATCTCTCTCTGCCTAAAGCCTAACTACCTCTGACTCTAGTCTCTCAAACTTTTTTGGGGTGCAAGATGACTAAGCCTCTGGGGCAGCATCAACTCGGTGGACGCACCTCCTTAGACTCTCATACGCTACCTGTAGTCAGACGTATGGCCTGAACGAATTTGGGTCCTAATCCACGATGGGTGGGGGCACATAGTATGAGTATGTGGCCTCCTCGTCGACTGATAGGGGCACTATCTTCGTAGCTACCTGTCGATAGAGATCCCAAAAATCTCTCACAAATCCTGCAAGATAGAAACAATAGATATAATCAGTACACATCATGATATATATATATATATATATATGTATATAAATAAATAACACAAGCATAAGCATAATGCATAGCAAAAAATAAAAATCATCACCTGTCTCTCTGTCCGGCTACGTGAAAATAACCTCATCGTGTGCAGGGGGCATGGAAGATGTGCTAGCCTCTCCATGACTGTGGGTACTGGTGCTTGTTGGAGTTGTTTCTCGTGATCTAGTCATACGAATGGGAGAGGGCTCTCCCTACTCGAGACCCACTAGATCATATCTGCTGCCTCACCACTCTCGCTCATGGGATGCTCCTCCTCCTCCTCCTCTTCATCTCCTTCATCTTGGATATCATAGTTAGGATCTGTAGTCTCATCGTACTCCTCATCTACGACATCTATAAATATGTTTGCAACCTTGTAGCGTGTCTCCCCGGCCCTGTCCTCTACCTCATCTCCCTCATCTGGGAGTGGTCCTACATCACCTATCGGCTCCTCCATCGAAAGTACGGGAGCTGGTCATGATACTATCCACCACTCCTCATAGTCATTTGTGGCACTAACGTCATTTACGTTAGAGATTGGAGGCGTATCATGATCTGAGTACTTGGAGTCACTATAGACAACATCCTCTGCAGTGAACGATACAAAATCACCAAGTCTCCAGGTGCTCTACACTGATTGCCTGAAGAAGGGTCATTCCCTAGGTGCTATTTGGACCTTTCTAAATTGTCGCATGACCCGATCGTAGTAGAATAGACGCACTATGTAATCGTGCTTGCCAATCAAAAAAAAATCAAGCTATAATCTCCTCATCTGTCGAGTGTGATCTGGCCACTAAAGCACAAGCTGATAAGGTCTCCAAAGGATCTCATCCTCCTCCAGTTGGTCAAATTTGACTCTCTAGAAGTGCAAAACACCATATTGCCAAAACCATCATAGAGGATAGTTGAAGGCTCGAGGATACCCCAAGTTTATTGGACACGGTAAGCCGATAGGTTTGGTACAAGTAATATGCTCAAGGCACCAAACTTGTAGAAGTGTACAGTGTACCATATTATCCACCTCCCGAAAGAAAAATCGACCAAGATCATAATATAAGTGTGCTAGGATGTTGCACCCCTAGGCATATATTGTCTTGTGCTCTGCCATCCCTTGTATCAGGTGTACTAGTCTTCCCTCCAAATGTGCTCCTCGATCGTCAGGGATGAGTACTAGTGCCATTGTCAGCATCATAATCTGTCTAACCAGTGGGGCCCGTGAGTATAGAAGCATTTCCAGATCAATCCATGGCCTCACTCTCTCATCATGTATTGGTCCATCTAGGCATAACTACATGTCATATTTCATCTCATTGAAGGTCCGCTCCGATCAAAAATGTACTCTCTCAGCTCGAATGGTAACTCGGAGTATGCGGTGCACGTCCTCCAATGTGATCGTCATCTCACCAATCAATAGATGGAATGTGCATGTATCAACATCCCAACGCTCTGCTAGTGCCATCAGCATCACATCATGGTACCTCATGCCTCATGGGGGCATGAGGTACACCCAGTATAATCCTACAACCTATAATAGATCTATGTCCTCCATTGAAAGAGTGGGGGTTAAATCTTTGAGAAGGCTGATCTTCTTGCCACCTAGATGTTGAGGCGAATGAGTGGGGACCTAACAAAAAAGAAAAAATATGTCCTATAAGCAGTCTAAACTCTCAAATTGTTACACCAACAACCATAAAAGTGTAATAAAGTTTTTCTAGTGTGCTTTCCTAAAGGCCCTAGACACTTTAGACCCCTTTTGGGATACTTCACAAAGAAACGAGACACTTTGCGAAAAAAGCTCGTCACTTCTTGAACAAAAGGGACACTTTGCGAAAAAATGGGACACTTTGCGAAAAAAGGGGACGCTTTGCAAAAAGAAAAATCCAAGGCCCTAAATTAACCTAGAAATGTGTAAAAATCATAAAATAACCATGTAAGGACAAAGCTAAGGTAGAAAAATCAACTCACCTCATGTTGACGCTTGTCGCGTGCCACCTGGTCTTTCAACACGTCTAGTCTTGCAGGCCTGTAATCTCGTCCACTAGGAATCTTTCTTTATTCTTCAATGGACTTCAAGCTACAAAAGGGGTAAATAACAAAAGAGTAAGAATTTACTTCGCCTTTTTGCTCTTATGTAAGTTAAAATTAGGGTTTTTACTACATTAGGGTTAAAAAGTGAATTTCATTCAGATCAACATAACAGGTGCTAGAGAGCTCTATTTTTTATGTTGTTTGTTGTGTTAGAATCATGATTTTGCTCCTGAAATCATCAACTATCTATCATTATGTGGAATGGTACTTGGAAATGCCCTATGATATGACTTATCCTATTTGACATGGCTAGATTGCTACCTTGATTCCACCTCCGTAAAGCAAGCAGAATCAAGGGGGGCATATTTTTACCCTCGAATTTGATTTCTAAAAGAAGTTGGATAAGAGGATTTTTGGACAACTAACAGATTCATGTTGCAGGATGCGGTTCCTAAAATTGTGGTTTTGTAGATGACTATAGTGGGGGCTTCATTCTCCCATATCATGATTAAGCTTATATGCGTATCCTTTTATGAAACAAAGGTCATTGTTGGATTCCTTTAGCTTGCATATGCATGTAGAGTCATATGGGCGCTAAAGTGGGGGCTAAATGTAGTGTAGAAAATTGTATGCTCTTGAAAGCGAGGCAATTTCACACTTAATTTGGACCTATTTTTGCATCCTTTAAAATCATCATTTACAGGTCCCTAAGACCCATTATTTCGGATCTCGAGGCTCATTTCACTCAAAAATCCCAAAAACCCACCTCAAAAAGCTAAGGTGGGACTCATTCACCACCTTGGGCGAATGAGTCCCTTTAGGTGGGACCCATTCACCAAGGGTGGCGAATGAGTCTCATTTGGGGTCTTTTTCAATTTTGACCAGGAATTCACCAATTTAATTCAAATTTTTGGTGGATGTCGACCTTTGAGATCTAAATAACGGTCAATTAGGTGTTGATGCCTATAAAAGAAAGTTTCCAAGTCATTTTTATCATCTCTGAGCATTTTTGAGCAAGCATTTTCAAGAGTCAAGAATTGAGAATCTTTCACAAGAGCATTCAAGTTTCAAGAGCAAGTGAAGTTGAAGCTTTGGAGCAACATCAAAGTATTTTTCCAGGTCTTCAATCTCACTTTCATTCAAGATCTAGCATTGTCAAGGGTTGATCGTGGTTGTCTATGGTGAATCATGAGGGATTCTAGGTTGGGGAGATGCAACTAGCCATCAAGCCAAGCCTAAAGACTTGTTTCCTAAGTGATTCCATCCCCCGTTATCAATCTACATTCAACCTAAGGAAGGTGCATGCATCATTAAGGCTCATTTGGGGTGATTAGAGATCATCACAAGTGAATCATCCATCTTTACATTTCTATCATTGCATCATATTCTTGCACATTAGAATAGGATTGCATCATGTTTTGGATTTCCTAGTCTTAGGCACAATTAAGGCTAGGATTTTCATGCACATTTCATTATTTTCTTCAAGGTTTAATTACCAAACTAGGGGTTTGACCAAGGCAAACTCCCCATTAGCAAATCAAGTTGAATTTTTTTTTGCAAGTGTTTTTCGCAAATTTGGATCTAGAACTCAAATTGGAAGGAAAAGGCAAGTGTTGAAGAGCAGATTAGGACTTTCAATTTTTGAAAAAGTGGAACGAGACTGATTCACCAAGTGTGACGAATGAGTCCCACTGTAGCTAATTTTTAGATAAGAACTTGTAGATTATGATACCCTTTTTCCCCAAACAAACTCTTGTGTAGAAACTCAGATCTGGGACTGATTTGCCTAGGTTGGCGAATGAGTCCCAATTGGTCAAAAAGTCAAAATTTCTAGAATTTCAGAGTTATTCCCAGTCACCTCAAGGTTTCCAGGTACACATCACTTACTTTTTTACTCTTTTTTTCTATTTCACTTACATCTCTAAGACATTTTCTAAGTCATGGCATTAGATTAGGGTTTTGTCTTATAAATTGCATTGCATTGTCCTTTCCAAGTCGAAACTTGGTGGTGAACCCCTCATTAGATCTCATTCAACCTTTAGGAAAATCCCTTTTCCAGATTTTAATCTCCTTTGCATTAAAATATCAAGGGTTTGTTCTTGAGTGAAGTGTGTGATAATTATCTCTCTCCTTTTAGGTCCTAAACCCTAAATGTGAAAGAGGGATACATATTTTCTTCATTTCACTCGTATACACTGCTTTGTGTGAGTTCTTGCTTTAGAGATCTTGGAGATCTTGGAGCCACATGATATTATTTCCAAATGGAAATGTGGGTGTGTGAACCTGGAGGGTCTTCAGATTAGGAGATGTTTTAGTCATGATGCTTGGAGAGCTCAGTATCACTGTTCAGTGGGAGCTTTAGTAGTGACTGTGGATTCATCACTTGGTGATGGATTATCTTCTTTGGTGTTGTGGATGTTACTAGGAGCAACTCTTAGATCCTTTTGTTGTAGAAGGGTTCTTTCACATTTTCATGGACACTATTAGGAGATGGTCATCTTCATGATATTGGAGATGAGTGATACCTTAGAACCATGGAGGACTCTTGGAGTCTTTGGTTGGGGCATCAGTAATGCTCAAACAAGTGATTTTGGTTTAGAGTATGTTGTTGGTATGTCATGGTATATTCTTGGTCGCTCATTCAAGTTTGGCATATTACATTACTCTTGAGACCATGCTTTGTTTCACTTGGAGCATGTGATCACCTTGGAGGACATGGTGATCCTCTGTTGAGAGGACGAGTTCTAGTATTGTGTCATGATGGATTCTGGATTACACATTAGTGTTGGAATAATACTATTTAGATCATGATGGCATGATAGGTTCATGACTGCAGTTAGAACTTTGATAGTGATTTGGAAATTTCTCTATGTTTTGAGTACATTGGTCATGTGTTTGAGAGCTTCATGAGAGTGTAGTGTTTGTATTTGGAACTTAGCACAAATTTGATCAAGTGTTAGTGCTCATAGATGCATGGAGATGTGGGTGAGGTTGTATTTCTCTTGAGATGAGATAATATGTTGAGATGAGATAATATGTTGAGATGGGTAATCTTGATACATGTCATAACCCAATTTTTATTGCATTTAAATTATAATATGATAAATTTAATTATTGAGGAAATTCAATATGTTGAATGAAAATTTTGATATGTTTGAAATGTTTGAAAGAAGTTGACCATCTTTTTGACTATGTGATCTTTTAAACAATTTTATACTTTATCATGATTGAACATTACCGATGAACCATATAAGTGCAAGTGTGTGCAAATGCAAGAAACATGTTGAAGGACAAGAACACGATTGCGGTAGGATCATTTAGTCGGATTGAACAATAAGCTTGATGAAATCTGGGTTCACACACCACAAAACAACATGATGTATGCATTTGAAATTTCATATAGGAGATTATATTCACTTGATTCAAAATGATTCAATGCTTGAAAAAATAGGCTTGTGGAATTATATAGATGTGATTTCTTATCTAATTTTCTAATTTGAACGTTGTTTTCAAAATTTAAAAGAAAACGATAGCGTGGTTAAACACATATATGTATGTATGTATTTAAAAAGGATTACTTAAAGGATAAGAAAGCAACTTCATTAGAAGCCATTAATTGAGTAAATAAAAGTTCATTCTTATTTAAATGGTGATATATGAACTTTTATTTAAATGGTGATATATATATATATATATATATAAACATATATATATATATATATATATATATATATATATATATATATATATATATATATAAACATATATATACATATCTATATATGCATATACATATATAGTAAAAACATAAAAATGTGTACATACATAAATATAAATAAATAAATAAATATATATATATATATATATATATTTATATATTTATATTCTTGATAAATGAATATGGGAATCAAATTTAATAAACATTACTGTTGATTTCAAACAAAAATATAAAAGGAGATAATATGGGAAGAGTGATTTGCCAACTTATTGAAGGCAAGATATTTGAATGCCTAAGTGGATAGCTAGTTAATGAAAATTATTATATGAAACAACCCATTTAGTGGAGCGCACAAGAAAGAAGGAAAGTTACCATTTTGGTAATAGAGAATCAAAGCCAAAGCTAGAGGAGAACGGGTTGGGACGAGGATTATTGAGGAACAAAGGCAGGAAAAAGCCAAGGGAAAATCCATAAAATCAAAGGTAATCGATGGTTTTATTTTGTAAATGCTTGAATTTCTAGTATAGCTTATTCAAAAGCTTGTATGATTTGTTTTTTTTTTTATTCCATTTGAATCACTGTAAAACCGTTTGATGATCTTCTATATGCAAATCCATTCGAATGATTTTTTTATATCTTCTGCTATGTGCAAAGGCCATGCCGAACATTCCTTGCTTGCACATGCTCTTTGCATGCTCTTCTAACAACATGAAATCCAATTATTTTATATTTTGCAAGTTATATGTTGTCACCACTAGTCGTTTATCTCTTGCATGTATTAATCCTTAGCCATTCACATAGCTAATCGAGTGAACTTGATAGCCTAACAGCTTGGAATGTAATGATTCTTAAATCATTTATTGCTCCCTCTATGAGAGGCGACAATCCTCCACTGTTATCTTTTATGTTATACCATCCACTGTGTGACAAAACCCTACATTATTCTGCACCATATGGGTGTGAGAACCATTGTAACTATTCTTGGAATGAAGGACAACATTGTTGTCAACCTTGTTGCCTCATTCAAAAAGAACGATGGTCGAACGATTATATCGTTCCATTTTATTTTCATTATGTCGGCACGATCTTTATGATCGATTAACAATATAACATTTGTATACAGATTTATTCGTTCATCAAAATGATTCCCATTATCATTGCTTTCATGCGATGCTCGTAATGTTTTTTTTCACCAGTCCTTATTTCATGCACAATATTGTTCTTAAGGGATGATACTCAAATTGTTTCATTGCATGAATTCCATAGAGGCCGATGATCAACAAGCATATGTTTTGGCCTTAGATGATGTTAATAATAAAAACAAATAGTCATTCTTTAGAACAACAATGGCTTGAATATATATATCTTATGATTGTCATCATTAGAAGCACGGGTTTCTCCATAACCTAAACAATAATAAAATTGTTCTAGATTCATATGCTTATTTTGGTTTTGAAACGACAAGCATGTGGTTCGATTATTTTATTGCACAAAAAGATGTACTAGTGTTGTTTAAATATTTGTATATCCTGAATGATAGAAACATTGATCATTTACATGTTGCATTGGTTAACTTGAAACTGTTAATGAGACACATTAGCACAGTAACTTGTAAACTTCTGCAAATAGCGTAGATTTGAAATGAATAGTGTACCAATATGTAGTAACAGTTTCAAATAGAACTATTCTTCTATCTTTGAAAAGGGCATTTTACATCTTATATAACAGTCCAATGGTATGGCAATTTGTAGCATTACTTTGAATGAAAATAATCTACTATAATGGTTTTTATTTCAGAGTGTATGCACAAATATAATAACTTAAGTTGGCACATATAAGTGCATGCACATAGACCTTCGTCTACGTACATACACATACTTGTGACATACCTTATTTTGTTACTTATTTAATTCATTTTTAATTAATACTAAATTACGTTGAATGTAGTCATGTGACATGTGTATGAATTGAATGGATAATGTATTGAACAAATCCACTTGAGTTATTTTTATGTATTTATTTAAGTTGAAGGATTAAGTAGATTGAATTACTTGTCATAGATATGTGTGTAAAGAATATTCTCTTTGTTAGTAAAACAACAACACCTAAGTAGACTAGAGAACCTCAGGGTAGATGTTGTTAGAGGGTAGATAGTTGCTAAGGAATACGCTTGTGATGTTGAAAGTTACCTTTCGAGACGAGTGCTAAAATGAAGTACAAAGGGTAAAGGTTTTGCTTTATCCAAAACCTATCTTTTGTTGTTGAAACTAAATTTTATGCTTGGCCAAGTAGTTAGCCCATTATGTATGTATGGACTTATATTTGATGACACTCTCTGCCATTCCTAGCATAGATCTTGCATTTTTCTAATCATCGATAGAGATGCATGTTGATTTTTGGGCACGCACCAAATTCCACCTTGCAGATTGTTCTCTTGCTAAAATTTTCATGCAGGGTCAGGCATTCTTTGAGTAGGAAGAATTTCGGGGAAGCGTAAGCTACATGGTTGGGTGGTAAAGTGCTTCAACCATGTTCTTGTCCACTAGTGGAGGCGAGCGTCAAGAGGAAACCTTGGATGTTTTCATTATTATCAAAGGATTATGATGTAACCTTGATGTTACTTGTATATTGTATTGACTTTGTGGCCCATTGAGCCAAGGCAACTTGGATATTGTAATTGACATTTGGAAATGAATATTTAATATGAACCATATTTTAATTAGACATGTGTTGCTATGATTGAAAATAACTGCTTAGTTATATCTTTTTCAAATTTAATATTCATAATGTCATTTGCAATTAATATTTAAGTAGTAACTAGAATGGGTTATTACATGATGAGATCTCAACAGGAAGTCCAAGGAGTTTTTGACCTGGACATGGACATGAGTTCATGATAAACCTATGAGGAGATTTCTCTTGTATGAGTAATGATGAATTGGATATCCCGGAGGATCATTCTCATTCCCCACTCTTGGTCTACTTGGCAGTTTGTCACTTGAGAGGCATAGGCCTTTTGTCCTCTCAGGTGTTATGCTTATATTTAATAAATATGGATCTTGAGCTATGGTCAAATGGTTTTGGAGGATTCATTGTGAGAGATTTTCAACATGTTTATCTCCTCGATCATATGAGTTGACATTGTGATGTCATTTATGATGTGTTTAGGAGATGCTAGAGGGTTGATTTCTTGATATGGGAAATGGACTTACTTTGGTCTTCTCTTGAGAAGCTTACATCCATGTGATTACATGATTTATATGTTGTGTTTGATCTTGGAGATTGAACATGATGGGTGTTGTTGAGGCTTTTCTTTTGGGGTTATGGAGGAGATCATTCTTGACATTGCTAAGCATTTAGAGGTGTATACAGAAGGGCATTCTACATGTGTATGATGTGCAAAGTTTCTCTTTAGTCTTGGTTTTCTTCCTAGATGTTTGGATTCACATGATGTTGGAGTTGATACCATGTGTGGAGCTATGGTGATTACTGGTTTGTTGTCATGTGTTGTAACTTGGTTTTGGGAGATGACATGGAGGTTCCTTTATCTCCATTCTTTGTCAGATGTGGAGAACATGGCAAATCTTTGGAAACTTGTGATAAGATATGTACTTGCAACATTTTCTTAGTTGCAAGTTTCATATGTCATTTTGGATGGTTCTTGATACAACTTGGATACATCCTCTATGTGGTGCTATTGGTAGAATTGGTGTAACTTAATGTCCTTTCAAACTAGACATTACCCATGTAGTGCGAGTTCCTAGATGTGTCTGACTTCTTCGATTATTTTGGCACAGGGAGCTTGTGATTGTGGTTAATGGGTTGGATATGTTGTTGGCATGAGTTTTTTGATGTTGTGGATACCTTTTGAGGTATGGTAGATTAGATGGATTATCATTTGTTGTGGGTGTTATTTCCAGTCTCGTGGGTTCATCAATTAGACGAGGACAACCTATTTTGGTTGTTGTTTTGGATGATGGTTTATCTTGTTTGTGGAGAAGTTTGGACTTTAGAGTTATGTTCTATTTATGGCCTTAGAGTTGGTCGAGCTTCTATTTAGCTTGTGAGCATAGTGGATTGTAGCAATATCATGTAGCCTTTGCTATCAGTTGTGTCAGATGCTTGTGTTCTTTAGACTGGTGCATATACACCATGGCTTGTTCCTTTCCTTTGGAGGATGGTAGGCACCATTTCTTGAGATGGTGGACATCTTGGATGTTGTTGCAAGTGTCTTGGTTGGAGCATGAGAGCATTGTTCAAGATTCATGTGATTGCATGTATGGTTGAGATGATGTGTTTTCATCAGTTGAATCTTAGCAGTTAAATCGTGTTGATTCCATGGAATCTGGGAAGGTCTTTGACAAGTGGGAGAATTTTGGGAATTGGTGTCTCGAAGTTATGTCCTATTTTTAGGGGTTCCTATTTTATAAGAGTATTTTTTGTGCCAAGAAATGAAGAATTAAGCAGCTCCTATTTTTAGGAAGTGGGTCCCACTTGGAAGTTTCCTAGTTTGTACGGGGTATGTTGACTGGTCAATCAGTGTCATGGGAGAGTGCCACTTGTCACTTGGGTGCTCATTTTGGGAAAATGTATTTGTAAAATTCCTAGGAGGAGTGCTTGGATGCCAAGTGTCAATGTGTGGTGATTTTTGGGACCTGTTGTTGGCATAATAATTTGTATGAACATGAAGAGAAAGGAAGGGTGACACTTCTCATTTAAGGGAACTTTGAGAAAAAAATAATATGATAACCCTCAAGAAAGTGTGCCATGATGCCACATGGCATCAATTTGACTTGTGGACCAAAGCTTAGAAGGGAAAGATGCTTTGGGAAGACAGAGTTGTCACTCAAAGTGACTAGGAGTCTTTGTTGAGTTCTAAATTAGCATTTGACTTGATTCTCTCATGGTGTACACTTATCTTTATTTTTGCATGATTTATGGTGATTTTTATATTGCATATGGTTTCATGTGATTGCATATTGGTTGCATGATCATGCATGTTAGTGTATGATTGGCAAGATTCTTTTGTGGATAGTTGGAACCAATGCATGTTCTCCATTACAATTTGCATGCATGCAGAGACTATGGGGATGACACATGGAAACCTTAGGCACCAATATTGGAGATGTATAAATTGTTTAATGAGTCATTTGTACGATGAGAGAAGCTTTGTTCGCAAGGGTTATGTTGCCAGATTTTCTCTTGAATAACAAGATGTAATCTTCAATGCAAATTGGAGATGCAATCTCCATGATAAGGCTATGAACCTACAATTGTATTGTAACTGGTTTTTCGTTGATAATATAATGGTTATATGCTTTGGAGTGTGTGGTTTTTTAGTCGAAAGGGTTTTCTCCATGTACATCTATGTTCCTTCTCTTCTGTCTATTCTTCTATTCTTAATTGTTAATTAACATACTGTTATGTTGCTAAAAAAATTCTAGATCTAAATAACTACATTTCTTTCCTCTAAGAATTAATTGGTGAAATCAAAATTATGTTCGTATTTTCTATAAGACATAGTTGTATGTACTTGTATAAGAGAAAATGAAAGATACTAGATGTGCATACAAGTTCTCAGATGTTATTTTGGGATCGATATTTCCCTTCACCTCCCCCTCTCTCTCCCTACTTCTCTCTAACTCACCTCTCTCTCTCTCTCTCTCTCTCTCTCTCTCTCTCTCTCTCTCTCTCTCTCTCTCTCCTCTCTCTCTCTCTCTCTCTCTCTCTCTCTCCCCCTCTACTCTTTATCTCACTTCTCTCTCTACCTACCTCTCCCTCTTCATACGTCTCTCTTTAGCTACCCCTCTCTCCCTCCCTCCTCTCTCTATCTCTCTCTCTCTCTTTATTTTTCTATGTATGTCTCTCTCCCTATTATAATTATCAAAGAAAGTTATAATATGAGTGTATTTGTTGGATTCACAAAAAAGTTAAAAATGCATGGGGATCCTATGATTCAAGACCCACATGCTCTAAATTATTTTGCAATATGTGCTTTATCCAAAAAAGAAACACACTTTTCATGTTGTGGATAAAATTTCAATCATTATTTAACAATTCTACCACCTTTTTTTTGGTTTGTTAATGTAGAAGAACTAATTTGCATGTTTTTAGATCAAATTTGATTCTATGAAGTAATATTTTCATGTTCATAGTGTTGGAATAATAATTATCATGGTTTTTATTTGAATTTGCTAATATATAAATGTTATTTTCACTTTTTTTACTAATTCTATTATATTGATGTAGAATTGAACATTCAATACCAAGGAAGTTGGAAAAAAGATCAAATTTTGGAGGAGTGTGAAGCCAAGAATCAATTAGACAATATTGTCCAATTGGTGAAATCGAATCCTTAAACTTAAGGTACATTATATTTATCTTGTTATCTTTTGTTCAATCCACCTTGTCAACATAGTTCATGTGCTACATATCATAATGTTAATTCACTTCATTGTAGCACCAACTATTGACCCAAAATACATAGCCAAGATTACGTCTTTAATATTGATGCCTTGTGAATTGAGGATGGTGATTCTTATGATAGTAGTCTAGGGCCTTAATGGATTTGATATCACCTCCCATATCAACCAAATGGGAGAAATAATGTATGATTGTTGTGATAACCCTAGGATAAAAACATGTGTTGAATACTTTCTTAACAATGTCAACTCTATTTAAAAACTGACTATGGGATTCATTGAAATTGATCACAAATTAAACAAGGGTGTGTTTCCCAACAATTCTTTACAATATACCCCTTTCTTTGGAAAAATAAACACACATTGGAATACTTACTCTTCTGATATATTTCTCACGCTCTTTGTAGAAGCACCAAAGTTCTCTTTCCAACTTAATAATTTTTTTATTAATGGGTTTCCCCATTGGTATACAACATAAACCAATCTTTGTGATTCTAAAAAATAGAGAACAACTAACAAGATCATTAGCAACACCAAAAAATATAGGAAAGACATGCTCCGATACTATCTAATCTACACATTGGGATGGTTATGTCACACATACAATCATGTTATGTCACACATACAATCATCAATGTATGAATATTGGATGCTAAAACCTCTTAACACACCTTGATAATTAATTTCTACCATCTATAATATGGATTACCACTATAAAATACATTAAAAACACAACATAATAAAGATCTACACATCAACATAATGTGGAAATAACTTAACAAACAATCACAAATTTGGAAAAAAAACATAATTTATTCCTATCTCACTATGTAATAAATAAGTACAACGAGCATGCAATGACCAACTTGACCTTAACAATCTCTAACACATCTTAAGCGCTTTCAAATACTCACTCTTTCACTCCCGTATTACAAACATAATTTCAACATACACTTGCCTTGTTCCAATAAAATGGCTTTGCACACCATAAACTAAGTGTCTAACCTCTTCCCAAGATGTGGAAAAGGTTCACACTTTCATTAATCAAACCAAATAATTTTTTACTCTCTCATGATCCTTATAGAGCTTTCGTATAGAGGATTGTTATGATAGTCCTTTTTATGGATATACAATCATTTTTTAATTATTTTATGGACTTCCAAACATTGCAACTAGATGCTCATTAACTTTTATAACACCTATGATAGTCCTATGAGACTTATGACATCCCTAAGAGACTTATGATAGTCCTAAGAGAAATATAACAATCCTAAGAGACCTATGACATTTCTAGGAGACTTGTGATAGTCTTAGAGGCTTTGAGATCTCCTTAATAATTCATTTGAGATAAGCAATGAATAAGTTCAAGAGTAATAAATCCACAATATTTGAGTCTTGACCTGGTAACCTCATTCAAACCTTATGTAGTTATAGGATTGGTCCAAGATATTTCTAAATGTACTTAAATCTTTATTTTAAGTTTGTTAACTTGTCCACTTGTCACTAATTTATTAGTTTACCTTGTTTTATGTTGATATTCTAATTCTCAATAAAGCTTTAATAACCTATTTCAACCTAGGGTCATCACATGTATGGATATTAGGAAAACCCCCAACTAGTTTTTAATTAATGCACAAGCCTTAGGTATTCACATAGTAACTTCATTCAAACCACATTCAATTATAGGACTAGTCCACTATGTCACTACATATACTCATATCTTGTTTAAGTGAGTTCACATATCTAATTTCCAATAAACTATTAGCTTATTTAATCCACCAAAACATTTATGTGGGTGGTTGAATGCTAGGGAGTACCTCCATTTGTTAACTAAGTCACTTGATCATTTTGGAGCACTATTCCAACACAACCTCTTAAGAGCCCTAAGAGAAAAAAATTACCAAATTAGGACAAACCAGTTCTTATAAATTTTGGAACATATAAATGTTCTATTTGAACCTATAGCTATAAATAGGGTCCCTTCACAATAACCTCTCTCATTTTTTTATCTCCAAACTATTTGGTTGTGGCAACAATGGATGAAATGTTGCAAAAAACATCATTTCCATTCAACACAAACTTGTTGAGAGCCATTATTTTGTTTAATACTTTGTGGAGAAAAAATTATTGAACCAACATGTCCAAGTGGGTGGATGAATTATAGGGAATGGATTTGTTCATTCCTGAGGTCACCCAATCGTTCTGGGATACACTATTTTGGAAAAGACTCTTAACAAAATTAAGTGCAAAAAAATGCCAAACTATGATGAATTGGTTCTTGGAATCCATGGAACCTATGAATGTTCCATCTAAACCTACATATGAATGTAGGGTACCTTCAAAATAACATCTCTAAAGTTTTTTTCATCTCTAAACCTTTTGATCGTGGTGAACAATGGATGAAATGTTGTAAAAAACATCATTTGTGTTTAGTACAAACTTGCTGGGAGCCATACTTCTAGTGATGAATCTGATTATGGAGATGAAGATGATGAATTCTTGTTCATGGCTTAAAATGATGAATCTATTTCTGCTAACTCTAAGAGATGCGTGAAGGAAAGCCCTCTAGAGACGAAGGATAAGACTAAAGGTACTTTGATATATTATTTTCATGCTAGACAAGAGAAGAACTATTGGATCCTTGACAATGGATTCTCTAATCATATGACTCGTGACAAGAGTAAGTTTATTAAACTTGAAAACTATGATGGAGGATGTGTTAGATTTTGTGATGATACATCTGCTAAGATATGTGGAAAAGGTTATATCAGTTTTGATTGCAAGCATAATACTGATGATGTTTACTATATTAAGTGCTTAAGGCATAACCTCTTGAGTGTTGGAAAAATGTGTAGCAAAGAATACAATCTTATGTTTTAGGATGATGGATGTGAGATCAAAAAAGGATTTGGAACTATGGTTGTTGCTAGAAGAAAGATAGAAATGTTTATCAAATTAAGGGTGTTGATGGTCATTGCTTTATGACCCAGATTAAGGAAAGTTGGTTATGGAATAGGAGAATTTTTCACATCAATTTTGATAGCCTGGTAAGAATTAGTTCAATTCAAGTTGTGAGACATCTACCAAAGATTACAAATCCTATCAATGCTATTTGTAAAGAGTGTCAAATTGGAAAGCAAGCAAGAAGAAGCTTCAAGATCAAAGAAAAATCTACTATCAAACTATTGGAATTGGTACATATAGATATTTGTGGCCATACAAGAGTAAGATGTTTTCCAGGTGATAGGTACTTCATGCTATTAATTGATGATTATTCTAGAATGACATGGGTTACTTTTCTCAAAGAAAAACTTGAAGCTCTAGATAAGTTTATAGAATTTTAAGTTATGGTTGAGAATGAAATGGATATGAAAATAAAATATTTGAGGTCTCACAGAGGTGGACCTCCAATGAGTTTAACATCTTTGTGAGAATCATGGCATTAAGAGGTACTTATCCATCCCTAAGAAGTTCCTCAGCAAAATGGAGTAGTTGAAAGAAAGAATAGGACTTTTCAAGAAGTTGCAAGGAAAATGATGAAAGAGGCAAATCTGCCGGAAGTCTACTAGAGAGAATAAATTTAAATTGCTATTTATATACTTAACAGAGTTAAAGAAATAGAAAATAGTACAAAAACCCCCTATGAGCTATGGTATGGAAGGATTCCTATTGTCAAGTACTTCAGAGTGTTTGGAAGCAAATTTTATATTAGAAGAGATGAAGATAACTTAGGAAAGTTTGATGCAAGGTGTGATCCTAATAAAATGCTACTCCTAATGTGAGATGCTAGACAAAAATAATGATGCAATGAGAAGAAGTAACAAGATAAAAGGGCACCTCAATGATTAGCCTACGAAAATGGACAATATGAAAGCAAGATAAAAACAAATGGAATGCTTATTATACCTTCATGTTGTTGCTTCCTTGGTTGGCCCTTGATTTTTGAAGTCTTGTGTGCTGCTTGGATGGCAATGGAGTTGAATGGATGCAATATGAATTGATGATGCTAAGTGCTATGATAGATGAGAGCTTGCATGAAAATTTTGCAAGAGTTTTGTTGCAAAAGACTTGATCCTTTTAAATTGAGGGAAATGAGGGGGTGTTTATAGGCTAATTGGAATTCTCTAGAGAATTCAACGATCGGGATTGATCCAACAAGATCAAGATTAAGGGCTATGGTGAGTTGAGGACTCACAAGCCCTCACATCTTGACATGTGGAATGTGAGATGTCTTAGGGTGGAGTGATGTGGAAATGAGGTGGAAGGGAAGGACATGAGGTGGATCTTGGGGGATGAGAAGATTCCTTGGAGGAATAAAAGTGAATTAAAAATTCATAATGATTAGAAGAATCTAGTGGATAAGAGAGGGTCTCCAAAAAGCTGGAGATTTGTCACATGTGGGTGATGTGACAAGTCCAAAGTTCTAGAAGCCCTTGGCACATGTGAAGTGACAAGTCAAGGCTTCTAGAATCTTGCATGGGGGATGGGGAAGACCTTGGAAAGATAAAAGTGAATTAAAAATTCACATGGGGAAGAAAGGAACCTTGGGCAAATAAATGTGAATTAAAAATTCACATGGGGAAGAGAGTCTAGGCTAAAAATGGTAAGTGGGAAGGTTGACCAGAAAAGGTAAGCCAAATGTGGCTAATGATTCTGATTAAGGTTGTGCAAACACAAGATTAGGATAATTAATGAGAGATTAGGGACAAGTGGGAGATTATGGAGGATGTGACACTTAATCTTGATTAAGTGGTGCACATCCTAATCACAGAGTAATTAATTTAATCTGGATTAAAAGAGGGTTATGGAGAATGTGACAAGGAGAGAGAAAAGAGGAATTAAAAATTGATTTTAATCAAAATGGGTTAAAAGACCAAATTAAATAATTTTTCATGTTTATTTAATTTAGAGAAGGAAAGGGGGTATGGTAAAGTATTTAATTTATTTAATTACATACTTTAGGAACCTTAGGCATAAAATAAAATAATGATTAAATAAATTATTTAATCACTATTAATGAAATAGATGAATAAAGTAGACAATTTTGATCATATGGAAGTGATCAAATTTGGATGTCTACACAAGGTATGATGAAGGTATCTTCCTTGGATACTCTACTAGAAGCAAAGCTTACTGATGCTACAACAAGAGAAGATTGTTGAAAGTGCAACTGTCAAGGTTGATGAAGATTTACAAAAGAATTCAATAATGATATATGGATATGAATCAGATGAGTCTTCTTGAAGAGAAGAAGGAAAAGAAAAAGAAGTGTAAATCGAAGAAGAAGAAACTCTAGAAAAGACTCCTAAAAATCCTAAGTATGTGTAGAAGAATTATTCTGAAGAACAGATCATTGGAGATAAGTCCAGAGGTATACTAACAAGAAGGAAAGTTTTTGAAGAACAAGTAAATTTATGTGTACTTTCTGAATTTTAACCTAAAAAAATAATTGAGGAATGCAAAGACAAAAATTGGATCAAGACTATGAAAGAAGAACTATTGCAGATTGAGAATCAAACTTGGGAACTTGTGCCAAGACTAGCAAATAAAAATGTGATTGAAACTAAGTTGGTATTCAAAAAAAAACTAAATGAGAATGAAGAAGTGGTAAGTAACAAGGCAAGTCTTGTGTGTAAAGGCTACTCACAAGTTGAAGGAATAGATTTTGAGGAGACATTTTCTCTAGTTGCAAGAATGGAAGCTATTAGGATGTTTTTGGCTTTTGCAACACATAAGGATTTTAAAATTTATCAAATCTATGTGAAGTGTGCTTTCTTGAATGAAGAATTGGAAGAAGAGGTATATATAGAACAACCAAAATGATTTCAATTATGATACAAACTAGGTATGGTATGTAGATTGAAGAACACATTATATGGATTGAAGCAAGCTCCTAGAGCTTGGTATGCAAGTTTGGATAGGTACTTAATACAACAAGGATTCAATAAAGGTACCAAAAATAGCAATCTTTACCTTGAAGTTGAAAAAGATCAAATCTTAATTGTGGTTGTAAATTGCAACCTTCCCTATAAAATTCGTGGAATTTTTTTTTCATTTTTCTAAATACAAGTTTATTTGGTAGAAGGAAATAGGGTTGTAGATTTTTTCTGCTTGTGATGGAATTTTTCCAAACTTGCTCAACAACCTAGGAAGAAACCATGACAAATTTATGGTATTTAGTGTTTTTTTTTGGAAATTTTGTGGGGTTTTGGCATGATAACGGGTTTTTGAATGCCCAACGAATATTGTAGATTTTTTGTGATACTCTAGCTAAATCATGATTCTAAAAAAAATGGTGTCGCATAGGGTTTCTAGGCATTTTTTAGATTTAATCATGCTAAGTTTTCTCATTTTTTGGCTATTTTTTAACAAAATTGTGGATGCCTTAAGTTTTTTTACCTAGGGTTTCTGCTATGATAGGAAATATTCTTTAATTTTTTATAATTTCACATTATGGGAGGGATGAATTCATTTCCCAACCTCATGTTGGAAGTCAACTAGAGGTTCATTGGAAAAAAATATAACACCTGAAAACAACAAATGCTCAAATTATTCCAATGCAGATGCCTTGATCAAATCATCCTCAGTATTGACACACGACCAACAGTTGTAGGTACAAACCAAGATAAGTTTGATGACCATAATCGTGAAGCTATTATTCCAATTAAATTATCAGTGATAGATGAGATGCTTCAAGAGATTCTATCAAAAAATCTTCTACACATATTTGGAAACACTTGCAAGATCTGGCCGAGATGTTAGATAAAGGTAGGGCCTTCTTCCTTAAGAATATGTTTTTCTCGATCATGATGGATGAGATGACTTTGTAGGATCATTTGATGAAGATAAAATAATTTTTTAATCAATTTCAAGCCATAGATCACACAATGGAAGAAGAAGACATGATGGTTATAATGTTGAAAATCTTGCCTCGATCATATCAACATTTCATAGAAGCACTCAACATCACATCTACTAGTGTTGACCTAAATTTTGATGATTTGCACAACAAAATCTTGTAGTAGGACAAATGGAAGAAGCAATTCGGTAGTTGTAGTGATTCATTGAGTGTAGAATAGGTCGTTGCAATCAAGTACAAGGGAAAATGCAACTAGCCTCAAAAGAAAGGTTAAGGAAATTCTGAAGATATTTCAAAGAATCTAAGACTATCACATATTACTATTCTGGTAAACTTGGTCACACGAAGTTCAACACTGCATAAATTAGTTAGCTAATCAAAAGTCCAAGGAGGACCTCCACAAAAGGCTCATGTCACATCTATCTCATTATGAGTAGGAGTCATCTTTCTACATTTTCATGGTCAAACGACCAACATATCACTCCAAGTCTTCTACATGGTACATCAATTCTAGAGAATATAGAAATTTCACTCACATGAAGGATTGGTTCACAGAGTACACATCTTCCTTTGATTCAGTGATCTTTGATGGTGGTGAAGAGTATACTATTTTTGGTAGAGGTAATGTTCAAGTAACCTTTGGAGGGAAACTTATTTTCCTTAATGTATACTGTGTGTTGGGTATGGAGCTCAATTTTCTCTTAATGAGTCAGGTTATGTGCCACTATCCCAGGTTGGATGTCATTTTTATCACACACAAGTGCCATATTGTTGACAAGGAGTCCAAGAAAACCATCACACTTGGCATAGAGGATCATGGTTTGTATCAGCTTGTTGATACTAGAGAGGTTTAGGAACAAATATTAGTAGCCAAGAGTTCATGTACTACCAATACTCTTTGTATGTGGACCAATGAATACGACATCAATCATTGGTGCTAGAAATTTTCTCTTGTTTGTAGACGATTTCAGTAGGAAAATGTGGGTGTTTTTCCTAAAGGAAAAATCATATGTATTTAAATAATTTCATAAGTTAAATTCATTATTAGAAAAAGAGTCAGGATGTGCAATCATAACTCTTAGGTCTGATAATGGGGGTGATTTTTTTTCAAACAAATTAATGGACTTTTGTGCTATAAACAATATTAAACGTCAAGGGTGATCTCACAATACTGGTTTGCAATTTTTGGCCAAATTGGACATTGAACTAAATTTTTGCAACTAAATCTATCTTCACTTTTTGGCACCTATAGTTGCTAAACCATGAGGAATTTGAAGATGATGCAAACTAGTGATTTATGACATTTTGTCTATAGATTCTATATATATTTTTCATAAAAAAATTGGAATCAAATTGCATTTCTTTTTCCATCTCCTTCGAAAACTAGTTTTTAACAATAAACACCATTTCTAAAGAGTGATGTTCATCGTAAACAACATGATTTTTTTTATGAAGGATAACATTCTAATTTTTTTGAATTTAGCTTTGTAACTATGATATCTAGCACGTTCATTTGGTTTCATAGTGTTTTATTGAATATGTTTTTCTTAATTTAGTTTTGAAGTCAAACCAATTACAATTTAGACATAGGCGGACCGTATACAACATAAAAAAAATTATTTGTATCGAAATTCAATTTTTTTTGTTGGATCAAGGACATCAATACCTAACACGAACATATTTTTCATTTTTTTTTTATAATCTACTATTTTTCCACATGTGCAAAACATAGATCTTGATTTTTGGTTAAAAACCTATGTTTAATTAAACTAAAAAATACATAAAGAAACCAAAATATATTAAAATTATATCTGATGGATAGCTCGTTCCGAGGACTACCATCATCTAGCTGGGTATGTGAAGTTTCCTCCATTTTCATCCTCAACTTGATCTCAGAAAGGAAAAAATCTACAAAAAAATGCTAGAGGAGAGGGGGAAGAGCAAAAAAGGGGGGTTCGAGCAAACCCCCCTTCGAGGGGGTTTGAGCGAACCCCCCTTCAAGTGAATCCCTAAAAACCCAAAAAGAATCTTTAGAGCATTTTTGTAATTTTCCTTCCTGAACGGAATTGTAAACCAGTATTGTGGGTTTACCCTCAATTCACTACACCCTACACACCACAATACAATCGAGTGGTTGAGAGAAGGAACCATACTATTATGGATATATCTCGATGTATGTTGGAGAACAAGAGTGTTCCTAAGAAGTTTTGAGTTGAGACAACTCACACTGTAGTTTATCTTCTCAACCCTGGGTCGTTGACACGAGTAGTGAAGGAGAAGACCCCAAAGGAAGCATGGCCTAGGAGGAAACCAAAGATGAGCCATCTAAATATTTTTTGTTCTACTACATATGTCTAGATTTCAGATGCAAAGAAAACCAAGTTGGACTCCAAGAGTCAGAAGTTAATTCTCATGGGGTATAGTGATAATCATAAAGCCAATACTCTAATTGATGTGGGCACTGACCACTTGACATTCATTAGGGATGTAGTGATTGAAGAAAAGAAGGGAAATTTTACCTCTCTTCTAACATCAAGAGTACTAAAGATCAATCTTTGAAGGCTAAAGATCTTTCTATCCAACTTCCATTAACTTCACCTAATGGGAGGACTCTAATGATTCTAAATATTTGGAATCTTTTGGATAGGTGCCAATACCATTACCAGATGATTTTCTTCATGAATGCCTAGATCAACATCTAGATGATATAGTATCAAGCAACCCAAGTCATGATGACCATGCTGATTTAGATGGAGAGTTTTCTACAAAGAGACTTAAGTGGTGGGAAAAAATAATTGGTGATGCTTGAGATGATGAAATGGTTGAGGATGGATCATCCAAAGGCAGGACCAAGCATACCATGATTAATTTTTCTCTTATGGCTAACAATCAAGGTGTTTATGAACCTTAGGATTTTATAGAGGTGAAAGGTAAACCAAATTGGGGAAATGCAATGGAAACAAAACATCAAATTCTTATGAAGAATAATAATTGGGTTCTTTCAAACATTCCACCAAGGAAGAAACCCATTGGCTAAAAATGGGTGTACAAAGTAAATTACAAAATTGATGGTACACTTGACAAGCACAAATCATATTTGGTAGATAAAATTTTCTCCTAGAGATAATGTGTTGATTATGATGAGACATTTTCTCCTATAGCAAGATGAGCACCATTTGTCTCATTGTAGCCATGATAGCATAGTTTGGCTAGAAATTTCATCAAATAGAAATGAAGAGTGTCCTCCTCAATGATTAAGAAGTGTACATGACTCAACCTCATGGTTTTCAGGTTACAAGAAAGGAGCATCAAGTATGTCGACTAACAAAAAGTCTTTATGGCCTAAAGTAGGCACCCAGAACATGGTACATAAAGATTGACAAGTATTTGGATCAACAAGGATTCCAATGAAGTCCTTCAAATCCAAATTTATATGTCAAAATAATAGGCAATGAAATCATCCTTTTGGTCATTTGATAATATCATCATTATAGTTAGTGAGGGACATTTGATTGAAGAAATCAAATGTAATTTTTGTAAGTCTTTTGACATGATAGACTTAGGCCTCCTACATTATTGCCTAGGTGTAGAGGTTTGAAAAACAAGTGGTAGTGTTTTTATTTCTCAGTCTAAACATGCCAAGAGTTTTCTAGACACGTTCAAAACGATAAATTCCAAAATCTCTACACCTATGGAGAAAGGTTTGAATCTTTCAGCCAAAAAAAACTCAAAATTAATCAATGAGTCAACCTTTAGGCAACTAGTGGGAAACCCTATCTATCTACAACCACTAGACTTGATTTTAAGTTATATTGAGAGTTTTATGACATCCCCAAAGGTATAACATTGGGCTATAGTGAAGCATGTGCTTAGATATGTGAAAGGGACACTTGACTTTGGAATTCTATATAGCACATGCAAAGATCCTAGGCTAGTTGGGTTCACATATTCAGATTGGGTAGGTTTTGTTGATGACAGGAAATCCACTTTTGGATAATTTTTTAACTTTGGTACAAGTGCAATCACATGGACTGGTAAGAAGCAATAGACAATAGCTCTTTCCTTGATAGAGGAAAATTATTAGCAAACTATCAAAACAACATGTGAGGTAGTATGGCTTTGGAGGATTCTTTCAGATATGCAAATGTCTCAAGCAAGGCCTTCACCCTTTTTTGTGACAATCAAGGGGTGCTAAAGTTTGCCAAGAATCTTGTCTTCCGTGTACCAAACATTTGGAGCCTCATTTTCATTTCATCAAGCAACCTATAAAAGATAGATCAATTATGTTGTAGTATTGTCCAATGGAGGATCAAGTTGTAGACCTTGAGTCCTAACAAATTTGTAAAATTTTGGGATAAATTTTGTGTAATTCATAGATTGACCATTAAGGGAGAGTATTAAAGTAATATTGTAATATTTATTTTATAATGGTTAATTAAGTCTTTAAGATAGATGTTAGGAAAAATATTTTATTCTTTCAATTAAGTTCTTTCCCTTTTCTTTACTAGTTATCGATCTTATCCTTTATAGATAGATCTTTTGTACAACTTATATAAGGAGAATTTTTCTCCTTAAATTAATATTAACTATCTTGGTAATCATTTTTTGTTTTATTATTTTCCATAATATAAATGTGTATCAAGTTAGATCCAAATTGCTATGAGGAAAGGGGAGCAATTGATCTTTCTAATTTTAAAATTTTGAATTTTGGGTTAGATTTGCAATGTGTGGGATTGTTCCTATGTGTTGCAAAAAATGAATGAAGATAGCGGAATGAAAATTTTGAGGCAAGGATTGAGTGTATGGGAATCACAATTAATAACTATTTGAATGTGCGGGTATCAGGGTATATAAGCTAGAGATAAGGTAAAATGTGTGGGATGTGCAAAATTAGCAATAAAGTGATGTTGGAAAAGCATTGAAGAAGGATCCAAACTCAACACAAGAGTGTGCCACATGTCGTTATGCAATTGTATTAATAAATCCTCTCAAAATGGGCCCAAAACTAAATGGGAATTGGCATGGGTATGTGGATTTCATCATTATAATAATGTACCAATATTTTAATTAACCTTAATGCCATTTTTATTACCATGAAACCATAATTATATAGTGAAACTTAAACATGAAAATAAGTTCCAAGGCAACATTTATCTATGATAATTTGAGCAAATAAACCATACCATGATAGAATTAAAATTCAATAATTGTCTAAAATAAGGCTACAAATAACCTCATATAAATTTAAAAGACACTTAATGTAATTATGTAAGTACAACAAAAACTTATCTAAGGTAGGCATATTAATGTTTCTCGTTAACACGAGTTTCACTCATATTAATTATGTATAAAATAAAATAATTGTCACATAAGTTACCTCAACTAAGACTTTGGATCCAATTCTTGTTCATTCATGTAAGTAATTTATCCATATGCATTTACCAACACAAATTTTATTTAATAGTTTTCATAAAATTAAATTCAACCAAAATATAAAGTACAACAAACAACAAATCATTAATCAACATATAGGTTACAAAAAGTCGATTGAGTCAAGAAAACTAATTTTAATCAATTTGTAATAAAATTCATTCAAAGAAATAATTTTGATTAGTGTAAGGGAATATGATCAATAATTTGAAACCAACTTGAGCCATATGTAAGCAAGCAAGGTTTAGGTCACCAAGGTATTGGTCAACCTCCACACAACTTGCAAATTTTATACAAAACATACACTAATATTAGTATTTTTTGAACCTTCGCTAATCCATAATTTCTCAAATTAAGATTATACAAATTATTGGAACAAGAATTTAAGCTACTATACAAATTTCTTGGATGACATAATAACCTTATATTGCAAAATCAAAGAATGTTACGCTTAAAGAAATATGTAGAAAACAAGAGAATTCACCACACAAGACTGATTTCATTTTGGAAAACCCCTCAAATAGAAAAATAGCTTAATATTGATAAGTGTACATCTACCTAGATGTTGTATCACCATTGAGAAAGAACAAACAATAGGATACAATTAATAGTTACTCCAGTGGTTCACTAGCAACCTCCAAATGACTTATTCAAATAAGTTCTTATAGTTTTTTAATTCCTACAACACTCACACAAATGATGCAACCCAATCTATGCACCTTTATAGATGTTGGAACACTCCTTTGTGCACTAGAAGGACCTAGAATTATAATTGGAATGAGATCATTTGGAGTAATCATTTAACATTATAGATTTCACTTATCATGACAAAACGGTCAATTTATGTTGGTGACAATTTCATTTTTAGCATGGTGTTTACAAAATTGTCATAATAGCTTCAAATTCACTACAAAGGGTGTGAAACCACCCCTTTAAGAAAACTAATGGTTTTGTAATCACATGAGGATTTTCAATTTCATTATGTAAATAAAAGTAGGCGTTTTCTAATATAAATAGTTTCTTGAAACCTTACAATTGGTAGACTTTATATTTCCAATCTTATAGATAATCTTGATCACCAACAAATTATACATGTAAGTATAATCATTTGGTATAATCACTTTTTTTATTGTAAACCTCTCTTTCTAAAAAGAAATATGAATGATTCTCTCTTTCTCCTCGTACATGCCTTTTAACTCTTTGAAAATGTTCCTTTATAAATACCATCCTTGAAATCATTATCAATGTTGTATTTCTATTTTAATTCTCTTTAAACACTTCATAACTATTTGTTTATGATGCTCCCTACTAAAAGAAAGATAGTCATTCTTAAACATATGGATGAAATATAAATAAGATTATATATTCTTTTTAATTCATATATGTCTAATAATGGGTCAAGAATGTTGTGTTTATTTTGACATGTGAGAAATGTATAGTCTAGTGGATAGCATTAGGGGAAGATACTAGATATATCATGAAATATAATTACAAGGTGTGCATAGATAATGCATTCAATTGCCTCTACTCTCCTTATAGTACATTGAACCAACTACTTGTGATTAAATCTAATCGTGTTTCATCATGGTGAGAAAGACAATAGGTTATATATATTAGTTCAACTTCTAGGGGACATTAATGAACATAGTGCTTAATTCTACCAATGTGTTCAGAGTTGTTACTTAAGTAGTGTCATGTGGAGTATATATGGCATTAAGAAGTGACTCTAGTAGTGTAGAGAGCAATATGAAATGCAAGAAAATTTTGAGATTAAAAGTGTAAAAGGAAACAATGGACATTATTGGCACTGGAAACTTAGTGCAATGAGGACCTCCAGAAGGTTTGTTGATTATACTACCAAAGAGGTGGTGAACCATAAACTCATACCAAAGAGGTTTGTTGATTATTGTGTCGACATACAAGAGGACATGCTCAAAATCATGTTAGACCTTGGAATGTTCATTGGTTGTCGTAACATGTTTGATGTCACTCATACCCTAAGTAGGGCAATGATGTTTCAAATGGCCACATGGTCTTCTCTGATACATGAAGATATGAACAACATGAAGGATCAAGCAAATTTCCATCTATGCTCTCCCTTAGAACTCTCCACACAATCATAAGAAACTAGGGTACTAGTTTTTATCGACTTAAGCTTTTGGGGAATGTTTTGCATATGAAATTTCTAGTTAATGCAAAGGTGGCTAAAGTGACTTGTGATGGGGATCTTGCAAAAACCCAAATCTTGCTCAATTGAATGTAAAAAATGTAAATTTTCCAAGCTTGCCAAAATTTTATGACACTTTGTTAGGTTCACCCTAAAACTTTGCTAAAAATTATGTGTAGATAGTCGTTTATTGTTAGTTTTTATTTTTTAAGACATAGGAAATCTTTATGGTAGCATGAGGGGCATAGATGATCCCCTCCTTTTTTTCATAATTATGTGTGTGAAGGTCAAGTATCTTTCTAAAGTGGAATTTTTGAGAATTTATGACAAGTAGCCAAGATAATATGGGTGACTATAATGTGGCATGTATGAGGACAACAAAGATAATATATTATAGCCTTATATTTATCCTTTTTGTTACAATGGCCTTGGTCATTTCATTCAATTTGTGGGTTATGTTGAGCCTACTGGGCTAATTCATTGATCTTTTTTTTAATTAATCATGCATGAGATTGACATGGAAATATAATTGATAGCAGTTTAATATTATGTGTTGATTAGTCTTCTCCTTTTGGCTCAAGGACCTTTTGGAAATTATAACCATATAATATTCTTCCAAGCACAACAATAGTGTATGGGTGATCCCACAATACTGATTTACAATTTTTGGCCATATTAGACATTGAATTGAATTTTTTAACTAAATCTTCACTTTCGGACATCTAGCTGCTAAACCATGACAAATTTGAAAATGATGCAAACTAGTGCAAATTTCAAAGGGCCATGGAAGAGATTTTTCTGATCACCATTCTTTTGACAGTGGTAATGGTTTATTCCTAAAGCTCTGATTTTGTCAAATTTGCATATTTGTAATTAAACAATCTTCCTGCAAAGCATAATGCATCAAGGATCTACTGGAGGAAAATGAACTAGGTCATTTGCATTTTATCCAGTTTTCCCCTTCAGAAGAAAAGTGAATAGCAGAGTTCATTACAGAAAAAATAAATTTCCAGAGTGAAAGACGAAGGAGGGTTATCATGAAAGAGGGGTCGGCCTCTCCAATTTTTTCTGCGGTTAGGGCTTTGTACACCTCTCTCTGTGCCTGATTTTCGACCCCTCTATTTGGACAAAGACAAAAGTAGAAGCCGCCTGATTTTCTCGTCATTGTTGTCTCCGCTAGAGGAAAGCCCTGTGTAAAACAAAGAATTATTTTCTCCTACTTGGTGAAAGAAAGAAATTCGACGGAAAAAAGAAAGGTACAAAGTGGAAGAGGAAGAGGAAGATGAAGGCGGGAGCGAGGAGTGCCAAGGCCTGCAATCTGATCTTCGATGACCGAGGGCCATTAGGGTTTGAGCTTCTTACCTTGTTCACCATCTGGTTATCTTGGATCCTTTTCATTTGATGCATTGCAGGGTTTCTCTTTTTCAAAACTTTAAATTTTAATTATTTTTAAATTAGCAGTCACATGTACAGGGATGCCAGGATCAGTCGATAGGGGTCCACCACAAATGGCTATTCAATGGGAAGTAAGAAACCAACTTTTTTTTGAAATGCAATGTGAAATATAAATAATCAGTAATATTTGCAATTGTTTGATTGAGTCGAGAAAGGGAAGGGAAAGCATGTTAATAAGCCAATATGAAATAACGTGAGGTTAGTTCATAGTAAGAGGTGAAACTTATGATTTTGGACTTTACCTAGAATAAAATAGGTGGAGTAGATCACAACGAGGAGAGATGTTGGAGAATCAATTTATATATTATTATGGATAATTAGATGGATGGATCAAGCATATTGATACATATGTATTAAAGTTAAAGCCAACCTATGTGTGTATTGAAAGATATCAATTTGAATCGCCTAACTTGAACATATTATAAATCACTTAATTTTGGCATATAGATTATTTTATATGTCTTCATTTAATTTGAGCATTGTAAATAATTTTAAACTTTATATTATAGTCCACTTGTTCATTCTTATCTCACACGCAATGCATGCGAGATTAAAAACCATTTGCATAAAATGAAAAATTGATTTTTGTGTCTCCACATCAAAAAAATTTAGTTGAAATTTGATTATGAAAATGTAAAATAAAACCATAGGTCATGTTGAACGAATCTTATTATTTGCAATGTATCCATTAATTTTAATTTTAAGTAATTAATCATCAATAACTTTTTTTTATTAATATGTAATATTTAATAATTTTAGTTAGAATAGTTTTTAAAATTTATTTTAATTAATAATCTTAGGAATCACAAGTAAATGACAGATCATTGGGAATCTATAGTAAATTAATTCTCAACGAGTACGATTTTTTAATAAATTTATTCTTAAAAAATTACAATTGAAAAATAAAATAAAATTTGAATTTTTAAATAATAATATTTTCTCTCCAAAATTTAAGGGATGGTATAATTTTATCTCTATTTTAGTTTTATATTTATTAGACCTAGATGCACATCTATATTTGACTTTTTTATCTAGGTTAATTGATTGATTATTATTTAATTATCTTAAAGTACATATGCATACAAATACATGGCAGACTTGAAGTTGTGGATTAAATAATATTTATGAAAAGTATGGAACATTAAAGGATTCTCCTTTTTTAAAGAGTTATTAGTCATGCCTTTAATTACTAATATTCAATAAAATAAATATTCTTTAAAAAGTTAGTCTGTAATTTTAGGTATGCCATATATTTTGCAATGCTTATGTGGTACTAGATAATTGATAACTTTGATGTTATTTATTTTGATTATTTTTTATTTGAATATTAATTATGATGGTCATCACTAATGAATTTTTCAAAAAAGAAAGATCTTTAATATTCAATACTTTTTATAAGTAGTATTTAGTCCATAATTTTGGAAATAAAAGCATTATTATGCATGTGATTTATGGGTTAGTAGTAGTAAAATAAAATGGAGACAAGTAGAAAGGATTCAAAAGTAGTCAATTACAAGGAAATTGAAAATAAAAATATCAATTTTTTATGAATTGTTTCTAGTAAAAATATGCTCCTTAATTGGTGTAGGAATTATGGTTTGATTCTTCAGATATTAAAAAATTGAACAAATGGAAGCAAATAGATGTCCTAACACCAAACAAAATTTTGAACAAAATAAAAAGGACTTAGAAAAAACAAAATAATAAATGGAAGACCAAATAGAATAACAACTTGAATTGTTGTCCAAATAAAAACAAATATGTAAATACATTTATTCAGGAAGAAAGCGAAAATATTATATTGATAAATTTATACCATTTGATCAAACACAAAAAGGATTATATAGGGGAAAATATCACTTAGAGAGTAAATATGTTCATAGTCCAATCAAAGACTCACTCACATCATTTTTGATCCAAAACAAATAAATAGACCTCACCAAAAGAAAAATGTGATGACACGATACACATTTTTTGCATTGTTAGAATAATTGAATTAAAAGGTATGCCTTGTTTTGAGGTGACATGACCAAAGTCTCAAGCTTTTCCCCACCACTTGCTATGACATGAGAAATATGTTATTATAGACTATGTTTCTGGAAGCCAAGTGTATACACTGATTTGTGTACACATGTATCTATGTAACAACAAATATATGGCGTTAAAAGCAAAAGCACAAAACCCGCGTTCGTTATCCTCCCTACCATATTGGCATCATGGAGCCTCATGGACTCTAGCCAAACCCCCGAGCAAGAAAAGTATGAAATGCCCATGAGAAATTTCATGGAGTTCTATCGTACATCAGACAATAACAAAGTTGGGGAAAATCTGGTGTTTTCATATATGATCTCTCACATTGTAGTGTTTTCTTTTCTGTGGTAACTTAAAAAAAATAGGTATCCTAATTTTCGAATACTTTTGCATGCTTTATCCTTGTTCCTACAAATAGAAGACAGGGGTATGTTAGTGGACGGGCAAGAAAAATAAAAAAGGAAACATAAAAAGTGAGTAAGTATATGTGTAAACTCAATATAGACAATGTGAAACTAAAAATAATCAATACTATTTACAATTGGTTCTCCAAATCAATTTATTAAAAATGGAAAAGTTATGTACTTACATGTACTGTTGATGGTGTTTAACAAGGGCGAGCAACATTGGATCAAATTGTTGGACCATTAAAGAATTTGAAATAGACAATTTACAATACACTAATTTTCTTGAATGTCTATTGTATCTGTGCAACATTATAAAGGAAATAATATAGATATACAATAAAAGAGATTAGCATTATCTGTTGTAAATAGAAAGAGATAAAATGGAACATTTTGAATACATGGCATCCTGGTAAAGAATTGTGTATAAGTAATCTATTGGAGAAGTTGAAAAGAGAGTTGTGGAAACAATGTAGTGTATTCTTTGTTGTGGTAATTTTGTAAAAATAGGTATCCTGATAAATAATTGAGATCATGGAATTTAAAGACACCTGGGCAAACATGGATAGGTGGAATATACAAAAGAGTGTATTCTTCTGAATGTCACATACATAAAGTATGAAATAGCGAAATGTTGAAAGGAGAACTGGGCAAATTAATATTTATGGGTGCATATTTTCATAGTGAATTTAACAAAAAATGTATTGCTGAAGGTACAAAACACAGTAAACAACAAAACAATTATCTTTAATGTGCAAGGTTGAAGAGGATGGAAAGCATTGAATAAATAGGGTAAATTTAATGTGGCAACAAAACTTAGAGTATATAGGCACAAAAAATGTAAAACATAGCATAGGTGCATAATTTATAGCTAATCAGTCAAATACAACACAATATTCTTGAAAATGTTTCTAGAATAGTTGAATATATATTTTAATAGACCAGAATGATCAAAACATGTCACTGACTTGTACAAGTTTTTCCCTCTACTTATTGTTCCTTGGTATCTTTGTGCATCTTTGGCATTATACCCATTTTGCACAGGTTACTATTTGGTATGTTTATGTAAAATTTAACTTAAAATCCTTCAAAAGAGAATGGTATACGGTGTGGAGCCAATGTGAAAATAAATCTTTTGAAACCTTTTTCATAATCTGAAACACGAGGCAGGGAAAAAATCATTTGGTGGGGGTTGGAGTTGTTCCAACCAAGCCTCTTTGTTGCGACGTCGAGCAATGTATTTGTTGTTGCTTAGTCAGGAGTATCTCTTAAATGAGAATGTTGGATAAATGCATTGTCTTTCAATTGATTTAACATGAGAGATAGTTGTAAAAGTTAGCCCCTGCCTTTCTTTGTTGCCTATGCTTATTGTTGCTCTATCTAATATTAAGCCTTATGCTTTATGTATTGTGATTTCACATGCCATGGTGAGTGGAATTTGTGTTTGGTTGTCTCGGGTTATAACTAGGATGGTGATGTCTCTTGGGTTTTGTGGGTCCCATGGTGGGCCAATGTAATTTTGGAAGCGCACAACAACATAGTCAGGCAGATCTGGCAGCTGGCAATGTGCATTGTACACAATAGTTGTAACAAAACCAAGGGATCCATTGACTAGCCTGACTTGAATCCAAAAATTTGTTGTTAGCATCACCTATTCACCAACACAAAGCAATAGTTCTGGGAGAAGCTGGTCATCATCTCCATAATAAGATGTATTTTATTGTGCTACTCAAATAGTGCTAATGGCTATGGGCAGATTTAATTGTTTGATCATTTTTTATTATGGAATGCGACTAAGTCATTTGTGGCAAACAAATGTGTTACAACATCAAATTGTTCTCTTTCTCTGGGTGAGAGAATTTTATTTGTTTGTTTCATAAGCTCTTCCCAGTCATTGTGGAGAGTCTCACCATTTCTTATATGGAGAAGGATTGTCCGAAACTTTTGTTGGGTAGCATTATCTTCTTCTTGGCAGAAAATAGTGTCCAATGTTACTGAGACTTGAAAGTATGCCGCAAGGCTACAACCGGTGAGCATGAAGCATAAATAGGAGTATCCATGACCGATGGAAACTGGGCAAGATCACCAACAAGGATGATAGAAACACCACCGAATGGGTGCATTTGGTTATCGAGGAATGCTTGGTGCAATCAACTATCTATTTTGAGCAGCAACTTCGAGCCTAGAAAACTCATTTCATCTATCAAAATGTATTGAATATATTTAAATTGTTCTTGGAACATTATCAATGGTTGGCCTTGCAAAGGATTCATATCCTTTATGGGAATGTAGAGGGTTGTATGGATTGTGGAGGCGCATATGTTGTAGGCAACAACACCTGTAGGGGCCAATGTGAGCAATAGGCTATTACATCGAGTAGTAGAGGTGTTTATTTGTTGTCTTATACAATTTATCAAAAAGGATTTACCAGTGCCAACTATTCCTTAAATGATTATGTAGAGAGGGGCTTTGGGGGAAGGTTGCATGTGATGGGATTGGACGATTTGAAGAGCTAGTTGTTGTTTTGGTGAAAGTTGATGGGCTGATGTATTTATAGGCAAGGATTGTATCGTAGCTTTCTCACACTGTGCCTTGGCCAATGGAATGAATCGCAAAGCAATATTATGAAGTTTTTTAGGCACATGGTTTGTATTCCATGAATGGTTCATATCAAAGTCTCACCTACCCAACAGGTGGAGTTGATTTATACTAAAGTTAGTAGTAGCACCAAGCCGAGACAAAACTTCCCATTCATATTCATTCATAGAAGGTTGATGGTTCAAATCATCACTATCACTACAATGTTATTCTTTAATGGTGGATGTAGCTATAATTCTATTAACATGCCAAGGATGATAACCAATTGTTTTAAAAACTTTCCAATTTTGTATTATGTCTTGTTTGGCAAGACCTATATTTGTGTGTATGTTTCAGAAAAGTTTGTCTAACATAAGTTCAGTCCAACAAAATATGTCAAATATTTATGTCCAGATCGAGTCAATATGGGATACAACACCCAACTCTTGAGGCCTTTGCATACAACAATGGATATAATTTGTTGGCAGGCCTTCATCAACATCAAATTTATTTATACGGAACCATGCCTTTTTGCCAACATTCAAGCGAACATATTGTTGACTTGAAGTGATAAGGGGCAATTTCTGTAACATATGGCACGTCTCCTATGTAGATATGCCACACTCCACAAGAATGTTCATTACGAGTTTTTAATATGCAAGCAATGCTCTATCTTCAACTATATTTGTGTTTGCAAGTCTTTTTGACATATCAATGTAATTTTGTGATTTCTTCTTAGATTTAGCTGCATATTTGGAGATATAATTTAATACAATTTTCCTAGAAACAACTGGCTAGCAATCAACATTGGCACGCCAGATTGCAAACATGGGTGGGCTATGAATTTTTAGGCGATCATCATTTATTGTTGGCTTGTAGGATTTGTTAGACTCAACATCAGATGTCAATGTAGAGGTAAGTTGTTGTTGCCAAAGTGCTTTATAGCGACATTGTAATTGCTCTCCTTTTTTCCTTAAACAAGTATATTCAAAGCATTTTGTGTGCCTTTGAACTGTATTTAGCAACTCTTCATAATCTATGATTAGATCATTGGAAAGAATCTGGCTCATGGAAAGTAAGCACATATTTTCTTCAGGACAATGGTACATTCAGAGTAATTTTTGTGCAGGGCAATGTGGATTCCAAGCTGAAACATATCTATCAAAAAGGTTTCTTACCATGGTAACATCATGGTGATTGGACCAATCAAGAGTGTCCATGTTTGGGGATTTTGGAAGCCTTAAAAAACCATGCACATGTGCAAAGCCACAATGCTGCCATTCATTTTTACACCAATAATCTTTTGCATGCAAAATATTTTCAATCACCTCTTCACGGAAATTTAAGAATCTATGATACATATATAAAGATGTTATATGTGGATTTTGAATAACACTATCTATCAGGATCTTTGTTGAAGACTCAATCACTAAATGAGCCACAAAAGAGAAACATTTTATAGATTAGACCATTTTGTGTCTGCACAAATTAGAGTGAAAAAAAGGGTAGGTATCCAAAGTTCAATCATTGTAGATAGTTGGTCTTGGAAATAGTTCCAAAAGGAGCGAGTCCCACGCAACGATGCACCAAAACGCATCAACTACTCTACTATTTAGTCATCAAGAGCAACTTGAAGCCATTCATGTAATGCAGACAAAGACTTTGGGATTTTGTCTTCCAAATCCGCTCTGATGAAGACAAAAGTGGTTTGTTGACTGCAATGTCTCATTATCAAGTTGTAGAGGAAATACCTAAACCTGACATGTTTGCAAAATCTATGGTCAAAATATCTCATTAAGTGGAGGGCATATTCATGCAATTGAATTTGAATATTCCTTGGTTGGAGGGGAAGTGTTGATCCAGTGGGGAACAATGTTGGAAAATCCATTGTAAATAAACCTTCAATGTTGTATTCATTAATAGGAGAAGAGATAATTTTAGGCCAACACAAGATATTTTGCTTCTTTTTTTCAATTTTTAATACCTGTTTGATGGCTTGGAGCTCTCGTGTAGCATTTGGAAAGAAAGGCATAAATAATGAAAAAGGTTGAAGAGCCATTTTCATGTTCAACAACATTTGTTGAGCTGGTTGATGGCATCAACTCTTCATTAGAAACTTGCTCTATTCTATGCAAAAAAATGGAGACATCAACAACAATATCAAGTAACATATTAAGAGCCTCACCATCATTGTAGTATTTGTCATATTGAATTCTATATTTCAATGCATCCATGACATGATGTTTATTAACATAGTAGTCATAGTTTACACCTTGAATGGTGGTCCGTCGTATGATCACAACCTCAAGGTCTTGTAATTGGTGCGACAAATTTTTTGTAATGCTCCAGATATCTTGACGAAAGCTTATTGTGTGACCGTTGTATTTAAATTTCCCTCCTCTAGCGTGGGACACTTGTAAAAGTGGAGTCGCCCTAGCAATAAGCATTTCTTCAACTTGTGTTAGCTTTTTTAGCAAGAATGGTTGTAGGCCTGGGTCCATACCATTTGTAGAGCTGAAACGATGGGAGTCTTTTTCGAAATAACATCTAGCACACATGGTTGTTGAATCAGATTCACGAGTGTGCATCCCAATGCAACTTTCTTTTCATATCTGACAAACAACAAGGTTCGACAATGCATCTATGCGTTATTGGAACCATTTGACCGAAGAAAGGTAGCAATCATTAAAAATTTCTTTGAGGTGTTGTTGGTGTGTTGGTGCGGTGGGGGGATTGATTTGAGATTTTACATTGAACATATCTTGTGACGTTGATATCGGCATGTTTTTGTCCAAACTACCATGCACACTTTGGTATCCTGGGCAAACAAGACAATCCAAGGCAAAAGGAGTGGGATTTACCATTGCTAATGGGAGCTATGAGGGAAGGCTGACAACAGGCATAGAAACAGGTGTGCAGTTAGCCATTGTTGCAAGTCTTGTGTACATCGCTTTGAACAAATTTTATCTTTATGTTGGGTATAGTACAAATGGTTTCGTTTCTATTTTTTAGCCTTTCTTGCAATTGATTGGATTGTTGAACTTGAATGTATTGGGATGACCTAGGAATATACATACAAGCTCAACCATATTACCATGTATGAATATAAATGTATAACCATATATATATTTAAAGTAGTAATTACACATAAACATATAACAAAATATATTTGTATCCATGTGTATATAAGTGTATATCTATGGATAATCACAAGAGGAATAACATGGTTTGAACATTGGAATATATAAATATATATATACAAGTATTCTACTCTACAGATTTTTGTGTTAACCATTTTCACTATTTCACTATTGCTATATGTCACATTTACAAGAATACAATATTGGATGCACGCAACCAGTCCAAAGTTGTGCAACTATGTTGCAGTTTGCATTTTTTTGTGTGCCTATATACCCTAAGTTTTCCTTACCCATCAAATTATCTTTGTCTTGTGTATTCAAAGTTTCCCACCAAGATTTTTCGTTAGCCCAGTCATGGAAAGCATTCCTCGTCACCGGCAATGAATATGTTTGGAAGGCCGACGACGATTTTCTCAAGGTTGTTCACCACGACAGTCCACGAAGGTGGAGTTTGTTGACCACGTGGGATGGCGATGCTGGAGGGATGGGCTACCTCGATAAGCGAAAGAAGAGTGGCAAATTCTTTCTTAAGTTGTTGCACGATGGTAATGAACACAACATGAGGAAGTATACCTTTTATACAATTTCTCTATTTGTCTATAATGTAGCTTGAATTTTGAAGTAACAAGCCAACTGTTACGTACATTGCTTGTCTCGAATCAATACTTTTCAATAGGAGTGTTTGCATATATATATGCAGAGGGTCAGTATGAAAGAATAAAGATATTCAAAATAAAATTAGTTTAGTAGCTATAAAGGTATGTTCAATTTTTTATTTTGTGTGGATGGGACATGTTATATGCTTTTTGTGAACAATGTATTTTTTTGAATGTTATACTACATAAACATACACATACAATTGCCCCTACATATGTATATTTTTTAAATGCACATTAACATAGGAGAAATTGCATATATATATGCAGAGGGTCAGTATGAAAGCCTAAAGGTATTGAAGATAAAATTAGAGTAGTAGTTGTGAAGGTATGTTTAGTTTTGCGTTTTGTGTGAATAGAACATGTTATATGTTCTTTGTGAACAATGTGTTTACAGATTATTGTAGTTCACCTCTTCTATTCTCCATATTTTAAAGTTCTATTTACTGTGGGATTTCGATCATCTATCATTTTCCTCTGATTCTTAAGTGTTTTTATAATAGCTCTTTTACAATTTCCCAATTTATCTATAATATTTAATACCAAATAATGTAGCTCAAATTAGGTGCACCATTGGATTTATCCATTTGCTTTGCATCCTTCTCAACTTTAGACATGGAAGATGATTTTGTTATTGTTTGTTGGGTTCTTTATTCTTAGCAATCCAACTTGTTTTATATTCGCCATGCAAATATGCACACATCAATGTTAATCTACAGAACTGCCTTTAGAACATTTGACTGGTTTGTTGTTTGTGTATATGACGTCCAAACACATGTAGTATTCTAAATATATAGTTACAACTGCTAGAAATTGAAGCATATGCAGATGAAATCAAAGGTGCCAGACACATCTTGTTTGTGTACATATATATATATATACATATACATATACATATATATATGTGTGTGTGTATGTATGTATGTGTATATATATATACACACACAGGGATAGCTGTAGACATATATATGTCCATTGATGTGTATATAAATCGATATGTATGGATGCCTATGAGAACAATAACATGTTTTGAACATTACAATTGCACGCTTCTTGTATCTGATAATCATGAGAATATAGTATTCGATGCATTTAATTAGTCCAAAGTTGTGTAGCTATCTTCAATTTTGCATTTTTTGTGCCTATATACCCTAAGCTATTTTTGCTATTAAATTGAGTGTCTTTATTTTAAAAAATTCAACCTTTTAAATCTCATGTTGCACACGCATACACATATAATTTCCCCCACATATGATATTTTCTTAAAAACTACAGGTATAGAGGACCAATTGCATATATATGTATGTGTAAAGGGTGATAATACATTTCACCTTTTTGATTCTCACAGTACATGAACATATACATATAATTGTGCCCACATATCTTTCTTAAAAACTACAACAAGATAGGAGCAATGGCATATATATGTGGGTGATCCCACAATGTTGGTTTACAATTTCTCAGAGATTCTGATTTTTTGCTAAAATCACATATTTTTAGAAAATATAATGATTTAAGCCTTAAAAATTTCCATTTTAAGGATTCCAATTTAAAAGGATTTGATCAAACCACCTTAGATCAAACTCTCCTGGATAGAACCTTGCTAGTATTAAACCATACCTATAACAGAGTCTCTTTTACACCTATCAAAATGCTGACAAAAAAATACTTTTGATTTACCTTTTGGGGGATCAAATGAATTCATAAAAAAAAAAATGTATGTAATCCTTATTATAAGTTTCCCAAAAAGTATAATTTTAAATAAATTTAATTTTATTATTATATTTATTTTTTATTTTTTGTGAATGTAGGTTTTTCATTGAAAATCAAGCTCTTTGTTCTGCACATGTGGAAAAATAATTGATTATCAAAATAAAATTTTGAAAAATACCAATGCACTAGATATTGAAATCCTTAATCCAATTTTTTTTTGAATTTTCATACGTACAAAAAAAATTATGTTGTATACAGTCCACCTATGTCTGAATTGTAATTGGTTTGACTTCGAAACTTGATTAAGGAAAAAATATTCAATAAAACACTATGAAACAAAATGAAAGCACTAGATATCGTAGTTACAAATCTAAATTCGAAAAAAATAGAATTTTATCCTTCATGATTTTTTTTTATGTTGTATACAATGAGAATCACTCCTTAAAAATGGTGTTTACTGAAAAAAAACTAGTTTTCGAAGGAGATGGAAAAAGAAGTGCAATTTGATTCCAAAAATTTTGAAAAAAAAATATTTAGAATCTATAGACAAAATGTCACAAATCACTAGTTTGCATCATCTTCAAATTACTCACAGTTTAGTTGCTATAGGTGCCCAAGAGTGAAGATTTCGTTAGAAAAAATCAGTTCAGTGTCTAGTTTAGCCAAAAATTGTAAACCACTATTGTGGGATCACCCATGTATGTGCAAAGGGTGAGTATAAAATTGTAAAGATATTCAATGTTTATATGCCTACATTTTTCGTCTCAATCATTATATCAATGGAAATTGCAAGGTATTTCCGGTGATCACTTGTTATATGTGTACATCTTTGGTGTTATGTTGATTAGACGGGAAAATACTGAAGAAACATAAATAGCATCTAGAGCTACTGTTTGGGTTTCCAGTATATGGGTACAATTCAACCATAGTATTCAACAACATCTCATTTAGATCTTGTTAATAGGAAAACATTTAATAGCGCAAGATGTGGAACATGTTCATACGAAAGCTGTAAAAAAATTTGTAGTCAACCAATACAATGTATTTATCATAGCTGAATACATTGAAAAATACCAAAAATAGTGCATAGAACTATTTCAAGTAATGACTTGTTATATCTGCACATCTTTTGCGGTGTGTTGGTCAGATCCAAACATACTGAAAAACAAATAGAAATAGGATATAGAAATAGCATTCTACAACATTGTAATCAGATGTTGTTAATAACAAAGCATTTAACAGTGTAGTATGTGGAACATGTTCATAGCAAAGTTGTAAAATTGTCTATACTCTGCCACTACAATTTGTTTATCATAACTGAAAACATTGAAAAATACCAAAAATAGTGCATTGAACTATTTCAAATGATCAATTGTCATATCTGCACATATTTCGCATTATGTTGATCAGACCCAAAAATACTCAAAAAAAACCCAATAGAATTCAACTATAGTATTCAACAGTATAGCATTTTGATGTTAAAACAAAGAATTTTATAATGCAATATGTGCAACATGTTCATAGAAAAGTTGAAAAAATGTTTGGATTGTGCCAATACAATGTGTCTATCAAAAGTCAATACATTGAAAAACACCCAAAACAGTGCACAAAACTATGGTAAGAGCTTTGAAGCACATGATCATAATTTAAGTAAACCATTCAATAGTATCCTTCCTATTATACTGGTAATTACAATGAAACTATGAATGTATTAGTTTATGTATGCAACATTTAGATCCCTAGTATGGGTCTTTTTTTGCCATTGGAGATAATATTTCTATTCAATGATTATGAAGGGAACAAGTGAATTTAGAATAGGCATGCAAGAACTAAAAATCCCAACATATATCAAGAATCAAGAATCATAGTCGCAATGCAGACTAAAAACAATGTGGGCACCATATTAAGATCAAAAGCATGGGAACTCAATGAATGTGTGAATATATATATGCAAACATAGGAATAAAGTACGTTCATATTTGCAAAACACAAGTCTTAGCATCACATATTGAGCATAAAAAAGGCAAGACAATGAGAAATGTTCAAAAGTGAAAAAGAGCAATCAAAGAGTGGGCTCATTGGTGCAGCCTTTTTCTGAAACAGGGGCAGATATCTTCAATATATCTGAAAGCAATAGTTTACACTCTACTTGGAAATCAAGTTTTGTTGCTTTCACAATGGTTGTTTTAAGCCACTCAAAATTGTAATTGTTTGTTTTGATCAAGGCAGTAAAGATGTAAGGTTTACAAACAAGGCCTTTAATAATAGCAACAGGATTTTTTGTAGAGTCTGAGCTATGTTGCAACATGTAGAGGTCTTTTGCTAGGATTTGCAGTAAGTAGTTTCATCAAAAGTAATACACCAAAATCTGGTTGAATGGTCTTGCAACTTTAATTGGAGAAGGTAGTGATAGTTGCATTCCTCGATTTCCATCTGGCAGCGATCACAAAAATAGACATTAGCATGGGAGCATGTGCATTTTCTTTTGCACTTTCCCCATTAACCAACAAGGGGCAAGCAAGATAACAAAAAGACTCAGTTTTTTCAATTTCAATGGTTGCTTTAAAAATGGCTTCAATAGTTTTTGGCAAGCCAAGGAAATTGTTCAAGATGAATGCAATAGTAATTGTATCATTTGAAGGATGAAGCCTACAAGGTCCAGAAGAAGATGAAACCATATGTTCTACTTTGATTGGGCCTGTGGATCTAAGAGTGTTTGCCTTAGAAATAAAAGGGTTAATATTGATGACTGTTGTTGTTGATGTGTTGATAAATTTTCCATTAAAGTAGCCTACACAGTCATCTCGCACAACAACTATGACTATATCACCAGAAAGATACATCCACTCCAAGACATCACCTTTTTCTTGCCAACTTGGGCCCCACAAATTAACATCAATGAAACAAGCAAAGATATCATATAGTTTAATAGTTCATCAGATTGTTTCAGATCCATTTTTCCTATAAACAGTTGACATGTAGTTGACATGGACGAAATTGCCAATAATATCAACCAAACTATCAATCACTATAATTGTTTATCTCACTAACTAGCACAAAGGCTGAGGTTTTTTTGGCACAGAGATTTCATCTTCACACCGTTTTAGTGTTGAATTTTGGTCCAAGACAATTTCTAGATTACTATTCAATCTATTGAATTTTTTATTTGCTTCCTTCATCGAACCTCTTAATAGTAAATAAGTTGCACCTATCTCAACTCTACCATAATGTAGTTCAACAATATCATCAAAACAAGTAACACAAATTTTTGTCCCCTCCATATCTATAATGTCAAAACTGAAAAGTTGGCCTTCACCTCTTTGTTTATGGAAATGGTACATCTCTCTAATATGTGTTACATGCCCTTTGACTATCCAAAAATTTTGATAAATGTTCAAAGCTTTAATAGGGTTGACATTTGGAGGAATGTTTTGTTGTTGAGGAGACAAATACACACCAAATTTAGGGGTCCGTTTAGAAGGAGAAGGTGACTCTAGTTCCAACATTTTCTCTTCTTGGCGCTTGAAGAGACACCTAGGGGTCCCAATGATTTGACAATCTAACATAATGACAACTAAGATAAATATGATTAAGGCCCTGAAAAACAATATATTGGACACATTATGTCAGGCACATATTAAGGAGAAAGAGAATTTTAAAAAATACAAAAGAAACAACGTAGCCCACCTTGAATCTTGGACATTTCTACAGACGTAGTCTCCTAAAGATACAACAAACCATATTTTCAAGGCACTTGAAAACAACAATTCATCTCATTTGGAAGGCAGAGTTCCTATTTTCATATGGTGTCCATCATTCAAGACAACCTTGTATCATTCAACCTACCCTTCATCACCGCCAAATTTTTTAAAGGACAAGAGTTGAAGGACCAGAGAGGGAAGGACATCTCCAACATTGATGGAATGAATTGCAAATGAAGTCAAATTTGGTTGTTTCTTTGCAGCCTACAAAGACAAGTTCAATTGAGGAAAATGTACTTGATCACACCAAATGGAAAAACGAAGGAAAATAGAGGCTACAAAGAGATGTTTTTATGTGCTGGAAAAGATCAGTGTGTATCTACTTCCACATATATATGCTTTACCAAGGTCAACCATATGTGTATACACCTAAAGGCCAAGAAAACTAGAAACATAAACAAGAAAGGGTATGTGGTGCGCATTTCTATATTTGAGAATCATAAAATTAAAGAAACTGAAAGGAAATTTTTAGGTTGAATACAAAAGAGGAAGGAAACAATAACAACAAATTTGCAACAGGTATAAGAAAAAGGAAATATAAACTTACAAAATTAGGATTTGGAGGTGGCAGTTGGCACCCTCAGAGCTAGACTCTGCAACAGAACTTGTGGGGGATGTCACCAAATCAATCTTGGGGGGCTCTAGAGGCCCATCCACAAAGCCCAATTCCGTAGACATAGTTGTCAGAATTTTTACAGGGAGAAAATGTTGCAATTTTAGTTGACTAATTGGGATCTCTATTTCATAATAAAAATAAAAAATTAATGTATTGCAACATCCAATGCTAATTGGTAGACAACTTAGAAATATCGATAATCTTCCAACCATTTTACTAATTTGATTAAATGAAAATGGGTATAACCATTCCACTTTCAATACTGTCCAAACAACAAGAGATACAACAACAACAATAAAAATGATAAATGCAAATGTATATATCCCTATATATATTTGTTTATCTTTGAGGTTGATTATATATGTATGCATACAGTTTTTACTATATTTTTATATATACCTATATGCAAATATTTGTATATGTTGCTAGTTGGTCCCTTCATCCTTTCTTAACCAAATAATAGGATATAATACAATAAGAATAAAAATGATTAAGTACATATATGCATTGAATTTCCCCTTTGTCTGCACATTTAAAAAAACACATATAACCAGATATATATATCCATATGTACACATGTATATATCTATTTATATATACACTGTTATATCTAAATAGATGTGTATACTATATTTATTCCTGACTATGTAGTCATTGACATGCCAAGCAAGGACCTTTGTAAAAATGGGCATAATATCAAAGGTGCACAACAACGAGAAGGAACAATAAGCAGAGGGAAAAAGTTTTGCAAGTCAGCAACATGTTTTAAACATTGCAACCTATTAAAATATATATGAAAGAAGGGGCTCTTGGCCACCTTGGAACACAAAAGTAGAATGGAAAATGGTTGCTCGTGGTGTTGGACAATGAAAAACAAGATGGCAACAACAAGCAAATACAATATTCAATGTTTGCAACCTCAAAAAATTACATTGTTGCTTGCTTCAACTATAGTTTTGTGCGCTATTTTTGGTGTTTTTCAATGTATTCACTTTTGATAGGCACATTGGATTGGTAAAGTGCAAACAATTTTACGGATTTTCTATGAACATGTTACATATACTGCACCATTATATGATCTATTATTAACATCTCAATGCTATATCATTGAATGATATGGATGTATTGTAACAATTTTCTCACATGCTAAATAATACTTATATATGTTATTTTTAACTCTTTAAACCAAAGTCTACATAAATACGAATAAAGATAGCATACACATCTGTTTAGATAGACATGTGTATAGATAAATTGTTGTTGCATTTTCAAACAAGCCAAAATGGTCTTGGTTTGTATATATGGATATATATATATCTACCTATATGTATATTTTTAAATATAAAACAAGGAATTCGATACATATATATAAGCATATGTTTACCTGTCTATGTTTTGAAGCATTAATTTTCACATACAGTTCACATTGCATACCATTCTCTTTGGAAGGATTTGAAGTTAAATCTATTAGAAACATACCAAGCAACAAACTATTCAAAATGCGAACAACACCAAAGATGCACAAAGATGTAATAGCTATTTTACAATTTCCCTTTTTATCTATAATATTTAGTAGCAAAAAAGTGTTATTCTAACACCTCTTATACAATTTCTCTATTTTTCTTCAATATTTACTACCAGAGAATGTAGCTCGAATCTTGTATCAATATGTTTCATGATTTTCTTTTTTCTGATATGTTTGAAGCTCCCTGCAACAAACTGCTCGGGGTTGTTTATGACAACAGTGGAGCTTGCTAATTATGAGGGTTGGTGGTGGTGGAGTTACTCTCCTCGATATGTGGAAGCAGAATGGTAGTGTTTTCCCGCGTGAGGGTTAATGTATCCTGGTGGCATTGTACAATACCACAAGAGGAAGTAAATGCAATATTCAATGTTGTAGTGTGACAAAGTATAAAAACATACATGGGAAAAGGTTGGAAAACAACATTGGATAGCATTAATTTTCACATATAGTTCACATTCCACACCATTCCCTTTCAATGGATTTTAAGTTAAATTTATCAAAAGCATACCAAGCAATAAGCTATACAAAATTTGTATAGCTCCAAAGATGCATAGAGATAAAAAGGAACAATACCCAGAGGCCAAAAAACATACACCGACCAAAAAAATTGAAAGCAGTCCAAAGGTATAGGTCAATGCCATGTTTGTAGTTTATACCAATCTACAAAATTTTAGAATTTTGAAAGTTAAAAACAATTCTTGTCACATGGACAATAGAATAAGAAACTTGCAAAGTGTCATGCCAAGCAAAAAAATACATGAGGACACAATCCTTAATTAAATGCACAAAAACATTTACCTAGGTTAAGGTATGAACAATGCAAGAGCTAAACTATGGCTATGAACAACTTGTTACAGGGAGCTTCAAATAGATGAGAAAAAGAGAATATCATGAAACATATTGATACAAGGCATACAACATGTTCCATCCAAACAAAATAACCACGACAATTAATACTTTGTGATAAGGAGCTTCAAACAAATGAGAAAAAAAGAATATCATGAAACATATTCGTACAAGACAAGCAGTCTATGTAATAGTTGTAAGAAGTGTTAGAATAACACTTAAGAATCACATGTAAATGACAAATGAACGGAAACCCACATTAAATAGAACTCATAAAGCCAATGGGTAGCAATAATCCATGCAAAATGGGTATAACGCCACAGACTTAATTGAAAATTTGAGCTACATTACTTGGCACTAAATATTATAGACAAATAGAGAAATTGTAAAATAGCTATTAGAATAACACTTAATAGCCACTAAACTAATTTTATCTTGAATATCTTTATGCTTTCATACTAACCCTCTGCATCTATATATATATATATATATATATATATATATATATATATATATATATATATATATATATATATATATATATATATATATATATACATGTAACTACTCCTATGTTAATCTGTAATTGCTCCTATGTTGATGGGTATAACGCCAAAGATGCACAAAGATAACAACAAAAAATAAATGAAGGGCGAAAAAATTACTAACCCTAACCATATTTTTTGATGAAAGAAAGAAGATTTAACTGCAATTTCTCCATCCATATAGAGCCATAATCTCTTTGAAGTCTTCAAAATGGGTATAACACCAAAGATACAAACACATAACAAGGAACAATATGCAGAGAGTGAAAGACATGAGGAATAAACTAATCATTTATGCAAAATACCCATATAAAATGACTTATACATTTCAGAGCACAACAGTTTTAAAACCCTCCAATCTTCTATAAAATGGAGTCGAAGGCGACCATTTTTACTATAGTCTGCTATCAAACCAACACCACAATGGCTCTTTCAAAAATGCAACCAAAAACAATATACTTTTCCACACTGCAACATTGAATATTGCATTTACTTCCTCTCACGCCATCATACAACAATGTCAAGATGCATTAACCTTCACGTGAGCAAATGCTTACCATTCTACTTCTGTGCATCGAGGCAACCAACTCCACCACCACCAACCCACATAATCAGCAAACTCCACATCGTCATAAACAACCCTGGGAAACTTTTCGTCGGTTGTCGACGATTATTAATTTACGGGGCCAAGAAATTGTATTCACGGCTGGGTTGACGAAAATCTCGACGAAAATTTGAAACAAATAAATAGCCTATCGGCTAATAAAAAATTAAAATTGAAAACTCTTTTTAAATAATATTTCCCATATAATTTTTGGAGGCTCTTTCCCTCCATAGCATGCACTTCATCATGTAGTGCTCAAGGTATAAAGACATTTGGGCCAGGTAGGGGACACCGTGTAGGTTGATAATTTAAATACCCTATTGGAAGTGCCAAGGTTAGATAAAACTACAAACTTCATCATCAAAATACACCGCAAAAGGGTTGATCTCAAACAGAGTTTACAAATTGTCTGGGGGATTTTTGTGGGAGGCTCTTGTGTTGTCCTTGGGTCCCATAGGCTTCTTTGGCCTCATGGACATCATTAAAAAAATTCATTTCATTTCATGCATTTATTGTTCCAGTGGTGTGGTTCCATCGGGCTTCACTACATTTAATGAAGTGTGACCCTCCTCTCCTTCCCCCCCGCCATCCCCTTCATGGAAAGGGTGGCAAGTGGTAACCCATTCATTTCATGCATTTATTGTTCTAGTGGTGTGGTTCCATTGGGCTTCGCTACATTTAATGGAGTTTCACCCTCCTCTCCTTCCCCCCCCTCCCCCTCGCAGTCCCCTTCATGGAAAGGGGTGGCAAGTGGTAACCCTAGCATTAATGAGGACGAGGTGAAGTCATTTAGAGATATTGTTGTGGGTGGTGAAAGGTGTAGGGTTTTGGAGACTACAAAATTTGTGACATTGGAAAATGTTGGACACTGAGAGAAGCGGTCATAAAACAATGGAGATGGTAAGTGCCTGTTGGTCATAACTAGGAAGTTGGTTGTTTCTTCAAACCCTAAAATGTTAGATGTGATGAATAGGAAGGAGAATAGATGAAAAAAATGGTTATGTTTCTTGTCACTCTTGATTGAAATAAACTACCTACAAGGAATATCTTGATGAATGGATAAACAATGTATGGTTTAAAAAAAAAGGAATTCAAATTATATTTTGTAGAATGATTCAAAAAGGTATATTCTTGATTTTCTTTAAAAATCAGTCAATACAAGAAAAGGTCTTTTCAAAAGAATTTTGGAACATAGGAAATTCTTTGTTTCATGTAATAAATTGGTCTCCTAAAAAAATCACGATGAAATATTAGCAATCTCTTACCTTAGATGGATCAGAGTCAAGAATGAGCCTCCCATAATTTTGGTGTTTCTATCCCAAGTGTTTTCCCCATTAGGGAATGTGTTAAGAATGGAGGAGACTAGGGTAATGCTAATGCACATTGTTGATGGGTGTCTTTTCACCTTCTCAACACAGGCAGCACACAAGTGCACTACCTCTCTTGAAAGACGACTTCCTACAACAAGTTGCAGAAAATTATCCCAAGGTCTCTTGGGTGTCAGGTCATGACTTGCAAAAATAGCTTAGTGGATTGATGTGATTTGTTGGTAATCACAAAGGGGAATTTATGTTTCACTTATTTGGAAAGATTTGGATCTTCAAATTGAGTTTTCTAAGATTCTGAAAATGAAATATGCTCATTGTAGATTCAAGACAGCGGTCTAAAACTCCAATTTCAGCATTAGATTTAGTGTTTAATGGATGCTCGAATCTTGGTTAACTTCTATTTCAAAGAAAGGTCAAAAGAAAAAAGGGAGGTTAGAGTTCCTAGACCTACAACTAATGATGAATAGTGATAATGGAGGATGCTATAGTGGAAAGCTTCCCTATAATTGAGTTCCACTTAACCAAAACATACAGTATCATGAAACTAGTGCTATCTTCTAGGGTCTACAGATTTTCAGCTATTCATTCACCATAAAGCATGAAAGAAAGATGAAATTTATGTGAAGAAAAGATTGAATGTTCATACTAGATTTACATTCTTGTTCATCATCAATAAACAACAAAAAGCATGAACATGGAAAGCATCAACACAATAGCATTATGCATAATCAATTAACAACATGAACTAAACTACTGAAATTGCCTAAAAACACTAAGAACAACAATATAAAAGTTACTAAATCTATCAACTATGACGAGAATAATCATGCAACATGTGGGAAACTCAAGAATCCACCCAAAAGCAATGAGATTCTATTAAAAAATTTGTAGCATGTCATTACAACAACTCAACTCTCTTAAAATGAGAGGAGGGACCCCTATTTATAGTTTTCAAAAAGCAAAATGAATGCCCAAGATTAACTTGCATTGTGTGGCCAAGATTCATTTACATTAGGGTTTCACCTACCCCCAAATAAATAGAAATTTAAAATACAATTATGTCCTTATTCCTATTTTTTCCTATAGTGTTGCCTTGGTACTGTAGTTGTAGCAATTTTGTCTTCTAGTGGATTGCCCTTTTTAGCTACACTATCAGAAATTCATCATCAATAACCAGTTTTCCATCCTCCTTTTGTAGGGTGGTGTACTCCATGAATTTCCCAATTAAGACTTGAAGCTTATCCCACTCCATTATGTCAGATTAGAGCACCTGGAAGGATAATTTCTTCGATCTACCTATGATCTGCTCCCAACTCTTTATGCATTTGGGCATGGCTTTAACCATTTTCTTAGACTAGACAAAGGCTCTAGCAACGAAATCCATAAAATCCAACGTTAGCGAATTTTCTGCCCCTTGCTTCATTTTCTTGTGGAAGTGTGGCCTTATTTTATTTGGATCGAGCTCAAGGGTCGGCATCTCATAGTCAGTCATCAATTTAAGATAATCTTCAACATCTGCCCTATGCTCATTGGCCCATTCGAGGTCAAGGTTGACCTCGTGCAACACTCTTTCCAAGACATCCTTTGTATGATCGAGACTCATTTTCCACGTTTCTACTAGCCATTGATCATTTTTGGGCAGACTTAGCTCCTTTTCCCATGTCTTCTCGAGAATTTTGAGAATAGCCTCGATCTTAGAATATGTAATCCTATATAGCTCAATGAAGCAATGAAAGATCTTCTTAGTGCCCTCCAACTGGTTCTGCACCTCTTGGAACTTGTTAATCATCTAGATAGTGTGATTTATTCCCATATCGCAGTTATAGAGTGCTTGTCTGACCCAGTCGGCAGTAGCCTTAGTCCAATTTTTCATTTTTTCCATCTGAGAGATTTCCTCTTGGGAAATGAGCGAGGGCACGAAGGATGTAGTTGGGGCTTCCTCTTCCAGGGATGTCCATTGCTTGATGTAAGCACTGAGGTCTTCCACCTATGTCTTCAGTTCTCTTTTAAAGATTGATCTTTGTTCATCTGGTCCACAATTGTGGCTACTGATCCCTCAAATTCATCAATTTTCTGCTCTTTAGTGGCAGTACCCAAGTTGATGGTTCAAATAGTATAGCTAACACCAGCCTCCTTGTATGTCACTAGGGTGGAAACCTGCACTATTCTTGATTTGGAAGCATCAACTATAATGTGAGAGTGAACCCTCGACTTCTTCTCTTTTTTTGTCCTTGTTTACACTCGAGCCGATATGGCCTCAAGTCTTTCCTTTGGATCCATGGGAGTAGGGGTCTTCTTCTATAGTTTCCTCTCCAACCATTCTGGCATCTAAGCTTCCCCTTTTGGTGACTCTTTGTCACCTTCCACTTCTTAGAGCTACTTTTCTTCATGGCTTAGGCGCTCTTGCTCAATATTTTCTTCTTCATCAAACTCCTCAATTTGTATAGCCTTTTCTTGATTTGTCTCAGCGAAGGCTATGTTTTCTTCAGTAATTTCCTCTTTCTGAGGGATTCTTTCTTCTTCATGTTCAAGTTCAGGATTTTCGTGCTCAAAGATCTTGGTCGGTGCATCTTCTGACTTATCTTCTTCCTTTTCTATTTCTTTATCTTCTTGTTTCTTCTCAGAAAGCACTTCTTCTCCTAGAACAAGGCCCTTTCCTTGGCCGATCAGCGAAGGCTCTTGGAGCATCTCCACATTTACTTCAGTGTCATCTTTTCTTTTAGAGGGAGGCCTCTCTAATTCAACCTCTTCACCTATGTTTTCGAGTTGTTGGGATAACTCCTCCTCTAATTCTTGATGTAAGGTTTCGATTACGTACTTTATGTTGAGAGCTCTAGCGTCCTCCTTCAAAGATTGTGCCTCTTCATCGTGAGTCACCAATTCATCAAGATTGATTGTCAGCCTGTCCTCTAGATTTTCAAAGTAAGGGTCTTCAGGCTCCTCCATCACACTCTTGCCAGCTTATTTCTGGCATCTTTCCATTTCTTCAAAGATTCTCAGCGTGGCTTCCATTGTCAGTGGCTTTGTTGGAGGCAAAAGAGGAACAGGCAAGCCGAAAATAATTTGGGCCATTAGAGCTTGGACAGTAGGTTTCATGATCCTCCTGAGATTTTGAAAGGAACACCCTTCATATATTTAACAAAGGCTTCTCGCAGGGTGAGCTAGGGAATAGTAGCAGTGGTCATTGTAGGTACTGCAGTGGAAAGGATAGGAAGTGGAGGCAACAAAGAAGTCAAAGGCGGGGATGTAGTGGCTGAGGAGGAATCAACACCATGGGAGTTGCTAACGAGGTGGAAGAGAGGTGGACTGAGATGTCTATTGTGGGCGGAGATGCAATGGGCAACGCCAGGGAGGTGGTGGGCGGTGGAGTGGCAACAATGGCGATGGTAGCGACATGAGCAGAAGTGACCAGTGGTGAGCACGGTTTTTCAGTTTCTTCTTCTTCTTCTCCCTCATATTGAGGGTCCTCTTCGATTCTAGGCATTTCTATGGAAAATCCACCCATCTTCTTTGCAGTCTTAGAGGGTTCTCCCTCTGCAAACTTCTGTGAGTAAACTTTATGCTTAGGATGGTGTTCAAGCAACTTAAGTTGTGCAACCTGTGTATCCACCCATTGTTTAGTCCTGTCCATGAATGGTCACATAATTGCATCGAGGTCATTGACCTCTCCCTCATGCCAATCTATCAATGGTAGTGGCAAGCTAGCCATGACATCAAATCTTGGATCGAGGACGGTATTGTCCTCCTCAAGTACCTGATCAGACACTAGAAAGAACTTGATTGACTTGACGAACTAGGCTATCATCCTCATGTAGCGTCTCATTCTTACCTCCTTGTCATCCTAACAATTGGCCCCAAAATCCTCAAGGTGTGGTAGATGGGCATACTTCTTCCCAACATACTTCTTCAACTTTCCATATGGATCCATTCTTGGCCTAGCTATGTGGAGCTCCAAGTTGTACTCCACTATATCCTTCGCAGAGTAATCCGCACATTGAGTAGCAAGATAGGAATAAATTCCTTGTCTAAACATGAGAGGATATGGGATGGCTACTCTGTGCTTATCGCTCAATAAAGCATGAGCATTCTTCAATTACCTTGTGACCTCGAGCAGAATTATTCGATCATTGGGGTAGCATGGTAGCTTGTAGGGCTTATCAGAGAAGCCTTCCATTTTGATATATGTAAATTTCAAGAATTGTATAAATAGGTACCCAAACCTTTGGATGAAATCTCTGGCGCTATGTGTGACTCTTCTTTCAAATTCACCCCCAAGAAGCCTGAGGATATACCCAATAACGACATCATTCACCCTTAAATAATCCTTCTTGAAGTTCTAGTACTATAATTGAGGGTATCTACCATACATTTTGAGGTCTCTGCTGGGATCCAAATAGTGCGCTACAACAAGGCCTTTGTAGGAGAAGGTGTCAACAAGCATGTAGATGAAATACGAGGTCATGTAGAACTGGAAAGACTTATTAACAACCATCAAATGGCTATGGAGTTTGTCACTAATGATTTTAGCCCAATGGAATTTAGTCTTGCCTCAGATGATCTCCTCTATGAAGTAGAACATCCACTCTTGAAAGTAGGTGGCAGTAGCGAGGCCCATTACCCTATTGAGCAAAGTGACCAGATCATGGTATTCCTCATGGAAATCACTCCTGAAGAGCTCTTGAGGCACTTTGGTTGTACTGCCCCTCTTGTGTTTCAACCAATGTTGATTGATCAATTTCTTGCATGCAGGGGTTCTACCTTCCACATATTTTCTAACATCCTCCTTTATTTCTTCCATTTTTTCATATGTGGGGATGTGGAAAGCATGGCCAATAGACTTGGAAAATAAGTCTGCCAACACTCTACCCTCATGGTTGATAATCTTCATGTTGTTATGATAGCACTCCCTACAGGCCATTACTAGGCAATGAGCGTAGGAGGGAAGTCGGTCGCCTTGGCTAGGCCACTTTTTTTTATCCTCAAGGAAATTTTTGTTTTTAGACTGATGGTCAATCTCTATTTGAATTCATCCATATCAATATTCCCAAGGTTGGTGTTGGAGATCGTCCCCCAATCTGTAGCGACCCAGGAAGTGACTTCCACCTTGTGGAATTGGTGTTTCATTTCATATTTATCTTCTTTACCCATTGGTGCTTTAGCAGGCTTCTTTCATTTCTCTTTCTCTATGGACGCTCTTGACGGTCCCTCAGCTGATTCCATAAATCCTGCACAAGATATTATAGTAAGCACATTCATAAAGCATCGGGAAGCGTTAGCCAAATCCTGCAAAAATGAGGGTCAAATCAAACTTTTCATCATAAAAAATCATAATATTCATTAAAGGTTATCATTTGAAGCTTGTTAGGGGTAGTTAAAGCACTGTGGTCCCAAGGATGTGGGTTTCCCTAGGCTGGCGATCGTTTAGGTGACTTGGAAAAGGGCAACGTTGGGAGCACGACGGCCCGTATGTGAGCGCCCGCACTTAGATTACCACATTCGAGAATTGGTCACTGGTCGACGCCTAAAGGAACTTGGCTTATGCTAAAATCATCTTGGAGCTCCTTGGAGATCTTCAATTAGGTGTTTAGGTTGTGCAGGCTCAAGGAATTTAGAGGAAAGAGTCATCACAATCGTTTGAAGTTCTATCATTGAAAAACGACAGCCAGGAGGCGGAAACCCGTAGACAAAATTCCACCATGCAAGGCTAGCAAATGACATAGACTGTTCGGAATATGTTTCTTAAAGTTTGGTCGCTATAAAATTACGGGAAGGGAGCTATGGGAGGCCGCTAGGCATCAAACGTTTTGGGATGGCGGCCATGGGATAGTGGTTTGCACACGACGGTCTGTAGCGTCAGACCTGTGAAAGGGTTTGACATTGATATTTTAATGTCATATGGAAAAGGACAGGGCAGTCACTGCCAAGCCAAAGGATGGCATGGTGTGACTATTTTGAAATGGTGGTGGCAGCGAAGCAGCTCGTAGACGGTGGCCCGCAAAGGGTTTTTCACTTAGCATTTTTGAGGCAAGGGTCGAACGACAAGAAGGATAGAGGGGTCTGCAAGGTAGATAGACGGATAAGCTTCACCATTTTCAGGATAGTCATTTAACCATGGCAGCAAAGAGTAGACGACGATCTATGGGAAACAACCTGTAGAAGAGTTAATTTTGTGAATTCTTGCCTAGCGGCGAATGACTAGGCGGGATCTGCAACACGGGAGGGAGGAATCGGATAGCCGTTGAAAAACGGCAACAGGGTGAAGACTTCCTGCATGCGGTGTCCAACAACAGTAGGCCCGCAAGGATTGATGGTCAGAGGGTTTGTGAACCACCAAAAGCAAAGAAGGGGAGGAGAATACCCCAATGAGCTTATAGGGTTTTTTGCCTAGGAGCGAGTTTGAGAAATGGTGCCTCTTTCACGCTAAGTGATTCTTAGTGAGTTCATTCAAAGGATTAGGGGTTTGAATAGGTGTGGTGTGTATGTGGAATGTGTCTAAGTGCTTAAAATGGAAAATAGAAACTAACTATTAATGTAAAACCTAGAGAATGCAACTATGTTTGAAAACACATAATGATATGCAAGTATGTACAAGATGACCTAAGAAATATACATTAAACTAAAATAGAAAGCTGGAGACAGAAGGTGTGCACCAAGAAGTGAATTGTAGAGTAGATTGGAGGCTGAAAGTGTTGTTGATGCTGAAGTTTAGGCTTATTCAGACACTTACGCCATTCTAGACGACCTAGTCCCAAATTTGGAAAACTGTACCGGAGCCCGTTTCGACCAAAAGGGTATCCAAAAACACAAAAATCTATGAGAAATAGGTTTCGTGGGACTAGATCGCCATTGTTGGTGACTTAGTCCTCTTCTGAATTTGTGGAAATCAGAGAGTGAAATCTGAAGCTCTTGGTCTACACTTTCTGCTATTCCAAGTATCTAGATCTGAAACTGCAGAATATGGTTGATGAATATTCTTCCACCTTGGTTCTTTTCCAAATCTGCATACAAGACCTACAAATCACACCAAGAGGGAAAACTTGTTGGTTGTTAGGGCATGGGGGTTTGCCTTGGTCAAGCCCCTTTTGAGTAATCAAACCAAGAAGATGAAATAAAGTAATGAAGCATGAAACAATGGAGTTTACCTTATTACCATGATGGTTAATTTTGAGTTGCAACAATGGAGGATTCAGCCTTTGAATGCTTCCTGAGAGAGATGTCTTGATGACTTAGAATACTCAAAACTTGAGCTTGCTTGAGAAGAAAGAGAGATGATAGATTGAGAGGAGAGTGAGTGAATAATGAAATAGAAGATCCAAAAATGAGGGGGAAAATCCTTATTTATACAAGTTATGCCCTAATTTTCCAAAAGTAACACAATGCAGGCTGACCTTAGGGTTTAGGAGACAAAATCCTAAAAAAAATTTAAGTTAAATTTGAATTTTATGCCACATGGGACTAGGTCACCCAAGGTGGCGACCTAGTCCACCTGGACAATTTTGATTGGTTGTTAGGGATTAAGATGTGATTATTAATGTTTTTCGGGATTGTCCTCTGAAACACACTAAAATAAAACTTGTAAGTGCATTAAGGGGTCATATAGCATAAGAAAGGGTTGATTTAGTGATGACAAGCTTAGAAAAATGAAAATATTTTACAACACCTTACAAAACTTTGGCACAAGGCTTGGAAATAGGTAAAAAGAGGTTGAAAAAGGTCCAAAATCCATAGGAAAGGGTCCAAATGAGTGAAAAGTGTCAAAGGCTACACTTTTTTGCAATACATTTAGCCCCCACTTTAGTGAGAGGATGAACTTGCTTCAAACTCACACTAAAGTATCTCAATGGAGATGGCGAAGAATTACAAAGACAAAGAAGGTCATCAAGCCCCCAAGATTTGAGATTCTAAGTCAAAAAGACATCAATACAAGAAAACACATTCAAGGGTGAATGATATGCAACAAAACAAGATACATGATCATGAAATGACAAGAACTTGAATGGAGAAAGAGAGAGGGTGAAAATTTGGATCAAGCTTCAACCGTTTTTTTGTCTAGTTGTGGATCAGATCTAGGCTATTTGTCCAAAAAGAAGATGTGTACTCACTCTCGGGCGACGAGATTTTTGGTTGTTCGTCGAGTGAGAAGGACCAAAGGGGTGAGAAACATACACATGGTTGGTATGTACTCACACTCAAAAAAGTGGCTATGGGGAAATTGATGTCACTTGGGCTTCTTGCTCAAACCATACCAAAGTTATACCCCTTGATAACTTTAATAAGGCGCCACAAAAGAAAATGAAGTGAAATGATGTAAGGAATGTTCAAAAGGATTTTGCTTAGTTCATGTAATGTCCCATCTTAAGGAACATCATGTGTAATGTCTCCAAGAGAGGAAAAGTGCAAATGGTCTCATCTTGTTTGTAAGACAGGACAAGTGCAATGTCTCATCGTGGGCAACATTTGACGTAATGTTTCCAAGAGAGGGGATCGCAAGAAAGAGAAAATCGCACAATGAAATGTGAGTGTCAATGTATGCCCCCACTTTAAAGCAGTTGCTAACACCCTTACTGTGAGCAAGTGCTTTAAAGTAGAAGAGGAAGAGGACATGAGAGCTTGTTTGGAAAGCCCTATGCCAAGCCATATGTTTCTAATAAGTTGCGTCATGAAAAGGGTAGTATGTCACATGTGAGTCAACTTAAGACATGTCATCCACGTCCCAAGCTTTCTCTTATATGTGCATGAAAGGTTAATGACTAGTCAAAAGAGACAATGACAAGTGACATACGAGGGAAGAGGCTACCTAACCCCTTTCCCCCACTTAGTGCAGGACAAGAGTGAGCCAAACGAATTGAGGGGATGCAAGGAAGAGTGAAAATCGGTATCAATTAGAGGAATTAGGTGCCTCCACATAAGGGAGAGCACCAAGTTCCTTAAGATGTTGAATTTTTCTACTCAAGGCCTTAAATGCATTAGTCGAATGACCATGAACTCGGTGGTAGGCACAAAAGGAATGTTTGTGGAAACATTTCTTTCAAGTTCTGCGAGGAAGGGAGATCAAGTGATCTTGGAGGAGTCTCAACAAGATACCCTCTTGATCAAGGGTAGAAGGTGTTCCTTTGGTTTGTGACAAAAAAGGGTCTTGCTTAGTCTAGGATGTCATACTTACACAAGGCACTATAGATTGTGAGATTTTGTATACTCCTTTGTAAGAGTGTGTAAAATCTAAATCAGTAGTGGGTTGCGAGATCACATTGGCATTAAGCAAAGAGTCCCTTGTTAGTTTCAAAGGAGCACTTTCTAAGGTTGGGGTAGAAGGGTGATTTGGGATCGTGTTGATGTTGGAGGAAGGCTTGAGAATTTCAATTAAAGGACAATAGCCAAGACCATGATGTGTTGTTTGCATGTGACGTTCGATAGGGTTGTGGATACCTTGTTCGTTAGCACCACAACCATTTCCACTATAGCCAAGTTGTTTCATGAGCTCATAAATTTTTCCATAAAACTTTTTCATGTTTTTTGGATCGGGTGAGGGTTCAGTGTTGGCATTGGTGGCTAAAGTAGTTGAGGTGGATGCTTGTGAAGGATCGGTTGAGTCTTGTGTTGACAAGACTACATTTCCCTTTGTAGAGTCTTTGTTTATGATCTTGGATGCTCCTAATAAAGGAGGGGTGAAGTCTAAGGAACTCCAAGCATCGGCTAAGGGTGTTTTTTGTATGGGTTCCACTTGTTTGGTTGGTGTAGAAGTGGTGAAGGGTTTGGATTTTTTTTGCTCAAGTTGTAAGACACTATAAGGCTTAGGATCAATGTCGAGTGTGTACACTTTATTGTTTTAGATGTACTTCATCTTACGATGAAGAGTGGAAGGCACTCTAGTCATTGCATGAATCCATGGCCTACCTAAAATGAGTTTATGGTAAACGTCATTGGAGATAACATGGATCAATGTGTCTAATGTTTCCATTCCAATTGTGAGAGGCAAAGTGATCACACCAAGCATCTTTTGTCCTTTATTGTCAAATCCACTGATAGATAAAGAGGTAGGTTGAATGGTTAATTTATTGATATGCAACCTATCCAAGAGGTTGAAACTACACACATTAAAATAGAGCCATTGTCAATAAGGATTCACTTGATCCATATGCATTTGTAGTGAGATATGATCACGAAGCTTTAGCTTGTTTTTGCACATCCAAAGGAGGGAGCTCACTTTGGTGGAAACAATTTCAGCATTCAAACCTTGAATCATAGTTGTTATGCCATTTGTTTGTGCATTAGAAAGGATAGGAATTTGTTGCAAGGCATCCTGCATCATGTTGTGATAGTGAGGGGAGGCTTGAATAAGGTTCCATAAAGATATTTTGGCAGTAGTATCCCTTAGTTGGTCAACAACTTCATACTCCCTAATGAGTGAATTCAAGCAAGGGGCAACATGAAGAATGGCAGGGGATGAAGATAAGAATGTGGAGGTTGGTTGTTGGGATCACCAATTATTTCAAGTATAATGTGTATGAGAAACAGTATTATGACTCGGTTGTTGTGACACATTATTCTTAGGTGGGTAGAGGGTGAATTCAGGTTGAGGTTTGTTTGAAGGAGGATAAAGGATGAGTTGAGGTTGAATAATATTAACATCCCTTAGGGAAGGAGAGCCTAATATAGGCTCTTTATCTTCTTGTAAGGGCATAATATTATTGGTGTTGATGTTGTCCTTGTCTTGCATCATGATATCCTCCCTAGGAGGAGAGATTTTAGGAGAACCACAAGCCACATGTTCTTGAAATTCAAGGATTGGTTCTTCTAAAACAACTGCATCACAAGTAGGGGAATGATCAATAATGGGAAGACTAGGAGAGGGTTCTATTTGATTGTTTTTTTGGTCTAAGGTCTCTTTCTCTTGTTCCATACTATCTGTGATCCCTTTAAAATGCTACTCCTAATGTGAGATGCTAAACAAAACTAATGATGCAATAACAAAAGCAATAACACTAAAAGAGGACACCTCAATAAGATTAGCCTAAGAAAATGGTAAAGCAAAGAAGCAAGATAAAACAATTGATGATTGAAGTTGGTTATACCTTTCCTTTGTTGCTCCTTCCTTGGTTGATCTTTTGATTCTTCAAGGGTTGTGTGCTCCTTGGATGGCAATGGAGTTGAATGGATGCAAGATGAATTGATGATGCTAAGTGCTATGATAGATAAGAGCTTGAATGACAAATTTGCAAGAGTTTTGTTGCAAAAGACTTGATCCCTTTAACATGGGAGAAATGAGGGGGTATTTATAGGATAATTGGAATTCTCTAGAAAATTCAACGGTTGGGATTGATCCAACAAGATCAAGATGAATTGGAATTCTCTAGAGAATTCAACGGTTGGAATTGATCCAACAAGATCAAGATGAAGGGCTATGGTGAGTTGAGGACTCACAAGCCCTCACATCTTGACATGTGGAATGTGAGATGTCTTAGAGTGGAGTGATGTGGAAATGAGGTGGAAGGGAAGTACATGAGGTGGATCTTGAGGGATGAGAAGATTCTTTGAAGGAATAAAAGCGAATTAAAAATTCACAATGATTGGAAGAATCTAGTGGATAAGAGAGGGTCTCCAAAAAGTTGGAGATTTGTCACATGTGGGTGATGTGACAAGTACAAGGTTCTAGAAGCCTTGGGCACATGTAAAATGACATGTCACATTTGCATGGGGATAGGGTAAACTTTGGAAGAATAAAATGTGAATTAAAAATTCACATGGGGAAGAGAGGAACCTTGGTTAAATAAATGTGAATTAAAAAATCACATGGGGAAGGGAGTCCAGGCTAAAAAGGGTAAGTGGGAAGGTTGACCAGAAAAGGTAAGCCAAATGTGGCTAATGATTCTGATTAAGGTTGTGCAAACACATGATTAGGATAATTAATGAGAGATTAGGGACAAGTGGGAGATTATGGAGGATGTGACACTTAATCTTGATTAAGTGGTGCACATCCTAATCATAGATTAATTAATTTAATCTGGATTAAAAGAGGGTTATGGAGAATGTGGCAAGGAGAGAGAAAAATAGGAATTAAAAATTGGTTTTTAATCCAAATAGGTTAAATGATTAAATTAAATAATTTGTCCTGTTTATTTAATTTAGAGAAGAAAAGGGGGTAAGGTAAAGTATTTAATTTATTTAATTACATACTTTAGAAACCTTAGGCAGAAAATGAAATAATGATTAAATAAATTATTTAATCACTATTAATGAAATAGATGAATAGAGTAGACGATTTTGACCATGTAAAAGTGGTCAAATTTAGATGTCTACATTTTTCCCCTCTTCGAAGTACCGTTAGAATAATTGTGCTTCGAAGAAAAGAAAGTGCAGATGACTCTATAGAGGAAGTAATCGGAAGATGATGCCCCAACGTAGGACTTGAGTTGTCCAATTAGTGGCGAATGGATGAAGATGCCCCAATCTTGCAAGGGATTGACTATGGCAGGGAAAATTGGTAAATGTGAAGGGTATGCCCCCTCGAGAGGGTGACGGGGAAAAAATAGGGGTCCCGAGCGACATCTTGATAAGAAGAAACGGATGGTATGGTTGGAAAGAGGGCAAAAAATTAGGCAAGTTTGTCATTTGAATGAAGTCAAATGGACAAACGGTTTGCAAATGGTGGCCCCGAGAAGGAAAGGGATTAGTTCGAGGAAAAAAAGGTAAATAAAAGGTAAAAATACCTCTTAAGAGAGATAGGCGACAAAACCCCTGATGCATTATTTTGAAATTTTAACGCATCTATAGGTGTTTGAGCAAAAATGTAAAACATGGGTTCTGTGGGCGGGAAATAATTAGAAAATGGGTAGAAAATTAAAAAAAAAAAAATTTAAAAAAAAAAGCAAAGTTTGGGGAAAAAGAAATTTCACGACGGGCTTAACATGCCCTTGTTGGGTGGATCCGCCTCGGTTATGAGTCCGCCTTTGGTCGTATGGTCCGGGCCAGAGTATGATGTCCGCCCTCACAGGGTTAGGTCCGCCTTCGCTTACGCCAGCGCCGACCATTCCGTGGCTTCTACCCGCGGCTGCCGGTGGTGACGCTTGCCTGTGCCAATGTAACGCCTGTGGGTGTTGCCCCAGCTGCTGGCCAGTGTCAAGCCGCTAAGAAGGGCACAGACCGATCATGCTAGTCAGGGCCGCCTGCACGGAGGGGTGGGTCCGCCCCGCTGTAGGCCGAGGGCAGGTCCGCCCCGCTGCAGGCCAAGGGCAAGGGCGGGTCCGCCCCGAAAGCGGGAGGAAAGAGGGAGGGGGGAAGAGAAAAAGAAAGAGAGAGAAGAAGGAAAAAAGGAAAAGGGGGGAATAGGAAGAAGAATTGGATGAAGGGGTGAATATGCAATGAGATGAAATGCGACATGAATGCAATTTTCCATTCTTTAGAGCACTGATTTTTGCTATAGCCTAAGACATCGGGCATCAGGGTATGTAGACCAAGATGGATTAATGTCTAATGCATAAGACAAACACAACAAACAAGAAGGCTATTCCAATACCCCAAAGTCGCGATGACTTTGGTCAGGCCAGGTATTGGAATAACCACAAGCACAAAGGGATGTCCCCACATAATGTAGGATCTGAGAGGAATCCTGGTGGGTACTACTATGAGCATCCCAACAGATAGAAATAATAAAATAGTCAAGAGATGTCCCTATGTTAACTAGGCAAGACACACCACAATATGAAGGATCATGGCGATCTTGACTAGTGATTAGAGGGAGCTCAAATGATAAACAAAATCCAAAAGTAACAAAAGATCGTAATCAATTACAAGCGTCCTTTGCTATAGGATCAAGATGATGGATGGGGTTGATGAGGTCTGTTAGGAAGGATACATCCTATTGAGACTGATGATGGATAGTAAATTAAAAGATCGACATGACGTAGGATACCAAAAACCGATTGGATCTTGTGATATAGATGATCGTTGTTTGATAAACACTAGCTCGGATAGGGACATATTTGACGATACAACAAGATGACATGACACAAGACTGAACCTAAAGACCTAGGGGACACAAGACTGACACACCCTAAAGACCTAGGGGCTCGAGGGTTGATCAAATATCAACCTTGCCTACGTGAAAGCGCAGAGCCCTTGTAGTTCAGGATAAAAGACCATGGATAAAAGAGGAAAGAGGACAATGAAGACCTTGATGGATGAAAAAGACCAGACGGACAAATGCCCCGGGGGCAGATCAAATGATCGACCATGCTTACATGAAAGCACAAGGGCAACGTAGTTCGACACAAGGCCAAAGACAGATGATGGAGGAGGACAAGACAAACGAAAGGCAGAACCCTGGGGCAGATCAAATGATCGACCTTGCCTATGTGAAAGCGTAGGGGCAACGTAGTTCGACAAGAGATCGACAATAGACAATGGATGAGGGATGATGAGATGACCAAGATAAATCGATAAAATGATGGAGTGGATATGATGAGCTAGGATAGGCCGTGCAGATGGGATGGTCGATATGTGGGATGTGGGTTATGTGAAGCTCAGGGATGGGATAGTGATCTAGATTAGTAGAAGATGAATTCAGACGATGAGAGAATGTATAGATGAATGATGAAGAGTGACAATATATCGGAAAGATGTAGGAAATAAATAGGAGTGATGATAGTGAGATAACATGGCATTGGATTGCATGAGGGTAGCCTATAGCTAGATACCAATGACAAGGCATAATAGAGGGAAATGGATGGATGGATAAGAAGATGCTAGGATAGGTGGATAGATGATGGGTAGATGAGTGATGAAGATTGGAAAGATGTGAGAAAGAGATAGGAATGATGATAGGGAGATAGAATGGCATTGGATTGCATGAGGGTAGCCTATAACTAGATACCAATGACAAGGGATAATGGATGGAAATGGATGGATGGATAAGAAGATGCTAGGATAAGTGGATAAATGATGGATAGATGAGTGATGAAGATTGGAAATATGTGAGAAAGAGATAGGAATGATGATAGTGAGATATCAAGTCATTGGATTGCATGAGGGTAGCCTATAGCTAGAGACCAATGACAAGGGATTATGAGATGGAAGGAAAATGTATGGATTGATAAAGATGGGGAGATAGAAAGATGCTAGGATATATGGATAGAAGGATAAGGATTCAGAAAGATGACATGGATTACTGGGTACATAAACAGATGAGGAGATAAGGATGAAAAGATGGAAAAGGACTTGTGGATGGGTAGATAGGAAGATAAGGATAGGGAGATGGATTGGATGTTTAGATAGATGAATGGGGAGATAAGGATGAAAGGATGAAAAGGACTATGGGATGAGAGGATGGGGAGATGGAGAAGATTACTTGGTGGAATGGATGGACGATGTCTCCAAGGACCCAATTGCAAATAAGGAGATGCCCCCACTCTATATGTGTCATGCATGACGAGGCAAGAGGGATAGCAAGATGGGTGGATAAGGGAGTGAGATGGGCAATGGAAGATAGATAGAGGTGGATAAGGAATATGATAGTGTATGGATGGGAATATATGCCAAGAGGTGTCCAAAGCATGTATATAGGTTTGCCCCTACATTTTTCAAGATCACAAGGAAGAGGGAGGAAGTGGGATAAATGGGATAGGATGGATAGGATGCAAAAGATAGGCAGATGTAGGAGATGGAGGAAAGGAATGCGTAAGTGGATGTTGCCCCCAATCGTGGAAGGAGACTAGATGGGGAATTTACGCATGATGCCTATTTGCCATGTTTTCATCATGGTACTTATCCAAGGCACTTGTTTGCCAAGTTTTCACCATTGGACGAATGATTTTCTCTTTACTATTATTTTTGTTTTTTGTATTTTTCTGATTTTTTATCTTTTGATTTTTTGATTTTTTTGTATTTTTTGGACTAGGATGTGGATGAAGATGGATAAAGATAGGGAGATGGATATGCGGATTTTAGAGGATAGATGATAAGGATATGGATGAAGGACTCAAGCAAGTTCCATATGAGGTAATAAGAGCCCATGTGTAAAGTGACCAGTGGAATGTTGGTACAACCTTAGTAGAAGAAATGGATTATGCAAGAGGATGAATCAAAGGGATTGGATGGGGGAGATAGGGGGGATAGTGGATGGGGTGTTTAAAAGTGTATGGATGGAATGATGGAGTGGATGTGTGATAGGGGAAGGTGTTCAGGACCAACATTGGCACATGTGGTGGATGTGAAAATATAGATGGAGGAATGGATGGAGAGGTTGGCGATAATGGAGGAGTTGGGATAGTGATTTTTGGGATGTAGGGACCCAAAATAGATTTAGGAGATGGAGGAGGTGAATTATTTTGTGGGGGAATAGCAACTTTGGATGTCATTATGGATTTTCAATTTGAAGGTATGGCACCTTTTTTCTTTGGGATCCACATGGTTTTTATTTTTCTTTGGTGGGCCTTTGTGGCCTTTTGGATTGATTCAGATTTTGGACTTGATTTTTCTTTTCTTCAACATGTCTTTTGAAGGGGACATGAGGAGCATTAGATTCATGTGGGAATTTGGATTTATGCATTTTTGATTTGGCATCCAAAGTGCTTTTAGTAGCAAGGGGATAGGTGCGAAGAGATGGATGATGTGGAGTGATGGAGGTAGGGTTATAGGGATTATGTGTAGATGAAAAATGTGTAGGTATGTGCCTTTATTGATCCTGATTAGAAGTTATGAATGTAGGATATTTATGTTGTGTATGAGGGAGAGGGGGTGGATGAATGAAAGGATGTGTAGGATAAGATGGAGGGGTGATTTTGGGATATAAGGACCCATAGTAGATGGAGGATGAGAAATGATGGATAGAGGGACATAAGGACCCAAAATGGATTTAGAGGATGAGGGAGGAAGATGGATGGTTATTTTGAGGTAATATGATGGAGGAGGGGGGATGGTGGCAAATGAATTGGTAGAGCGATGGAAAGTACCTCTTGTGCCTTTAGAAGAGGATCGTTTAGGATGTACGGAGGTTGTACCAACATCTTTAGAGTGCAAGTTTTGTGAGATATATCCAAGACCATGTGTGCCTGGATTTTCTTTGACTTGGATGGGTTCTAAAGTACCTTGCTCATGAAGGCCTAAACCTTTTCCTTGATAGTTCATGTTTTGTAGCATGTGATTTATGGTAGGATGCTTATTCTTTTGGAAACATGATGTGAGTGTGTTAGCAGGTGGAGGAGGAAAGGTGGTGCATAGACGTTGTTTTGCTTCTGCAAGAAGACCATCATGGATGCATGTAATATTACCAAGGTGATACAAAAGTGGCATTGGGATGGTAAGACTAGATGGCGATGAAGGATCATGCGATGGAGATGAGGGGACAGCCGCATCAAGAGGAATGAGTGATAAGGGATCAAGAGAAGAATTAGGGAGTATGATGGGATCTAGATTTATGGTAGTGGATGATAAGGGCTCATGAGATGGAGTGATTGGATCATGAATGTAAAGGGAATCATGGGATGGAGTGGATGAGCTAGTGTGATCTTGAGATGGGGTGGATGGGAGGATAGGATCATGACTTGGTTGAGGATAGGAATCATGAGATGGGATGGATGGGGGATTATGATCTTGGGATGTAGTGGATGGGATGGTAGGATCTTGATTTGGAGAAGGGGATATGCTTGTATGCTTTGGATCAAGCTCTTGGCATGGATCATCTTGTGTGGGATGTATGATGATGGAAGATTGTTGGAGGGATGCATCAATTGGGGGAGATAGGAGGATGGAGGATTCATGAAGGTTATGGGATTGAAGTTTGTGAATATTAGGACTAGGAGGAGGGGATTGGATGTTTTCAATGGATTGGGTTGATCTAGGAGTAGAAGATGGGGATTTAATGGATTCGATGGGTTTGACCGGCTCAGCCATTTGGACAATGTTAGGAATGGTGATGGGTGGGATAGGTCTAGGATGGAGGAGGGCCTCATCACTAGTGACAGTACATGATACAGGGCATGATGTCTCTTCTTGCATGAGTCCTTGGGCAACATTTGGAAGAGATGTAGGATTAGGTAGAGTGATGGGAATGGATGGAGGATTAGGATTAGGGATTGGTGGATTAGGATTAGACGTGGGGATGTGATTGGATGGAGGACTAGGAGGAGATGGAGGATTAGGATTAGGGATTGGTGGATAAGGATTAGATGAAGGGATGGGATTGGATGTAGGACTAGGAGGAGATGGAGGATTAGGATTAGATGAAGGGATGGAAATGGATGTAGGACTAGGAGGAGATGGAGGATTAGGATTAGATGAGTGGATGGGATTGGATGGAGGACTAGGAGAAGATGGAGGATTAGGATTAAGAATTGGAGGATTATATGAGTGGATGTGTGGATGAGGATTAGATGTAGAACTAGGAGGAGATGGAGGATTATGATTAGGTGAGTGGATGGGACTAGATGGGGGACTAGGAGTGGTTGGAGGAGATGGAGGATTAAGATATAATGTGGGAAAAGGGAGAGTGATGTAGGGGGATGTGGATGTTGGATTAGAATGGGGAGATTGGGATGGTGAGTGATAGTAGGAAGATGTAGATGAAGGATTATAATGGGGAGATGTGGAATTAATGTAAGGGTATTGGGATGAGGGATTGCGATAGGAAGGTGTGGATGTTGGATTAGAATAGAAAGATTGAGGCGGTAGACCACCATAGGAAGACATGTATGGTGGGTTGGCATAGGAGGATATGGATGGTAGATTAGGATGAGTGGATTGATTTGGTGGATTAGGATAGGAGGAATATTGGAATGGGGGATTGTGATAGGAAGGTGTGGGTGTTGGATTAGGATGGGAAGATTGGGACGTGGGATTAAGGTAGAGGTATTGGGATTGTTGATGAGGATGAGGATAAGAGGATGTGGATGTTGGATAGGATAGAGGTTGAGAGGGGGGATATGATGAATATGTCAATGGTGAGGATGTTGGATATCCCTTGTCAAGGGTAGCATAAGGACCGTTATTAGATGTGGATGAAAGCATGGTGGAATATTTCAAAGGAGTAGTTGGATTTTGGGAGGCGGTTGGAGAGAGCTTGCTAGCAATGATAGTGTCAAGGGAATCTATATAACAATCTTTATGATCAACAAGATTTTCGTTATCGTCATCAACGGAGTTAGGATTCCCCTTGACTACTATTATTGGTCGTGTGAGAGGGGGATAAAGATTCATGATGGATATGGATTAGAAGGAAAGAATAGATGATGGATAGAAAACTAGGATGTATTGGAAGCTCATATGGGGATTAGATGAAAGCTCAGATTGGGATTTGAATAAAAGCTCAGATTAGGATGATGGGATTTTCATAGATTGGATTGGATTGTTTGGATCAATTGGATAAGATTGGATAAGTTTGTTTTGGATTGAATTGTGGATTAATTGATGATGTATCAATTAATTTGATGATTGGATAAGGATTGGATTTGATGGATCAATTGATGATGTATCAATTAATTTGATGATTGGATAAGGATTGGTTGATGGGTGATTTTGATTGGATGATGGGATTTTGATAGATTTGGATAGATTGGATTGGATTGATGATGTATCAATTTGATGATTGGATAAGGATTGGTTGATAGGTGATTTTGATTGGATGATGGGATTTTGATAGATTTGGATAGATTCGATTGGATTGATGATGTATCAATTTGATGATTGGATTGAGGATTGGATTGTTTGGATCAAATGATGATGTATCAATTTGATGATTTGGATAAAGATTGGATTGGATCAATTGATGATGTATCAATTGGATGATTTGGATTTGGATTGATTTGATTGGATCAATTGATGATATATCAATTTGATGATTTGGATCTGGATTGATTTGATTGGATCAATTGATGATGTATCAATTTGATTATTTGGATGAGGATTCGGTTTGATTGGATCAATTAATGATTTGGATGATGATTGGATTTGATTGGTTCAATTGATGATGTAGATGAGGATTGAATTGATTGAATTTTTTTGGATCAATTGATGATGTATCAATTTGATGATTTGGATTGGATTGGATTTGACTGGATGATGGGATTTTGATTGGATTTGGATGATGCTAGATTTGGATAAATGAATGTTTAAGATGATCAAATGGTCAAATGGAGGATTTGGGGGTTCAAACGGAGGTTTAAAATAGTCAAACAGATGAAACTGGCCATTCAGCGGGGCGTATCCGCACTTCTGCAGTAAAACTGTCAGAAACGTTGAACAGTAGGGGCGTGTCCACACTTTTGCAGAAAAAATGTTAAAAGAGGGGGGCAAGTTCGCCCCTTTGCAATGGAAAATGCTGAAATAGTGGGGAAAGTTCGCCCCTCTGTAGTGGAAAATGCAACTTGGTTTGGATGAGGGATTTTGGCAAGGACTTAAAATGATTCAATGACAGTTTGACTTATCAAAATTTACTAGTTCTTCACAAAACGACACTTTGAACAAGCACAATTCTATGATTAGTATAAAGGGGTATGACCAATAAAGGTCTTACTCCAGGATGAACAAGGTTTCTAAGGAGTCCTTGATATACGCTCGGTACGTGAGGCACAAACCATGAACACCAGTCCGTCACAAGCGTGAGTCGGGAACTCTAGCGAGATACTGAAAGGCTCGGACCAACTCTTCACGTCTATCTAGGTATCACCCTAACTTCAATGCTTCACCAATCATGACGCAACTGGATTGGGGTACAGCTTTGGCACTCCCCCTTTTATATACCCCGCCGCTACGCGTGGTTGGGATCATCCCTTGGGGTGATGAAATCCCCAAGCATGTCCCTCTAAGAAGAAAACACTAACCATTTCCAACTACCCCCTTCGGATCCACACAAAAGTGCAAAGGGAGGAGATGAAAATGAATTAATGTCCCCTTAGGGTAATACAAATAAAACAAACACAACAAGAAGCCAATTTACTTTCCCCTACTTATACTAAGTAAATAGATAAAGCAGTAAGGAAAGATTTCCAAAGAATAAAACAAAGGCCCTGCAAGCAAATGTTAGTTGTTTATATTTTGCCCTTTTGTGATTTGCAGCAAAATACTCAAGATATCAGCAAGGAATCTGACTTCATTCACCAACAAACAGGATTAGTGGATTAGAGCACAAAACAACAAAAAAAAGAGACAAAAACGAAGCTAACATGCCACTTTTTTACCTTCTTGAATGTGTTGTTAAGGGCAAATCCGCCCCTCTACAATGAAAAACGCTGAACCGCGTGGGCAAATCCGCCCCTCTGCGGCAAACAGTTAGAAAATGTTGAACTAGAAGGGCGTGTCCGCACTTCTGCAGAAAAAAGTCAAAAATGTTGAACAGCAAGGGTGTGTCCGCACTTCTGCAGAAAACAGTCAAAAACGTTGAACAGTAGGGGCGTGTCCGCACTTCTGCAGTAAAAACTGTCACAAACGTTGAACAGCAGGGGCGTGTCCGTACTTTTGCAGCGAAAATAGTCAGAACAATTGAACAGCAAGGGCATGTCCGCACTTCTGCAACAAAAATTGCCAGAAACATTGAACAACAGGGGCATGTCCGCACTTCTGCAGTAAAAACTGTCAGAAACGTTGAACAGCGAGGGCATGTCCGCCCCTCTGCAGTGCTCGGGAGGGCAAGTCCGCCCCTCTGGGACCTGAATTTGCAAATAAGCTAAACAACAGAAAACGTAAAAGAAAGAGACCCCTTTGTGGGTCCCACTGGGCGTGCCAGAAATGTGATCCCTTTAAAATGCTACTCCTAATGTGAGATGCTAAACAAAACTAATGATGCAATAACAAAAGCAATAACACTAAAAGAGGACACCTCAATAAGATTAGCCTAAGAAAATGGTAAAGCAAAGAAGCAAGATAAAACAATTGATGATTGAAGTTGGTTATACCTTTCCTTTGTTGCTCCTTCCTTGGTTGGCTCTTTGATTCTTCAAGGGTTGTGTGCTCATTGGATGGCAATGGAGTTGAATGGATGCAAGATGAATTGATGATGCTAAGTGCTATGATAGATGAGAGCTTGAATGATAAATTTGTAAGAGTTTTGTTGCAAAAGACTTGATCCCTTTAAAATGAGAGAAATGAGGAGGTATTTATAGGCTAATTGGAATTCTCTAGAGAATTCATCGATTGTGATTGATCCAACAAGATCAAGATGAAGGGCTATGGTGAGTTGAGGACACACAAACCCTCACATCTTGACATGTGGAATGTGAGATGTCTTAGAGTGGAGTGATGTGGAAATGAGGTGGAAGGGAAGTACATGAGATGGATCTTGGGGGATGAGAAGATTCCTTGGAGGAATAAAAGTGAATTAAAAATTCACAATGATTGGAAGAATCTAGTGGATAAGAGAGGGTCTCCAAAACGCTGGAGATTTGTTACATGTGGGTGATGTGACAAGTCCAAGGTTCTAGAAGCCTTGGGCACATGTAAAATGACATGTCACATTTGCATGGGGATAGGGTAAACTTTGGAAGAATAAAATGTGAATTAAAAATTCACATGGGGAAGAGAGGAACCTTGGTTAAATAAATGTGAATTAAAAAATCACATGGGGAAGGGAGTCCAGGCTAAAAAGGGTAAGTGGGAAGGTTGACCAGAAAAGGTAAGCCAAATGTGGCTAATGATTCTGATTAAGGTTGTGCAAACACATGATTATGATAATTAATGAGAGATTAGGAACAAGAGGGAGATTATGGAGGATGTGACACTTAATCTTGATTAAGTGGTGCGCATCCTAATCATAGATTAATTAATTTAATCTGGATTAAAAGAGGGTTATGGAGAATGTGACAAGGAGAGAGAAAAAGAGGAATTAAAAATTGGTTTTTAATCCAAATAGGTTAAATGACTAAAGTAAATAATTTGTCATGTTTATTTAATTTAGAGAAGAAAATTGGGTTAGGTAAAGTATTTAATTTATTTAATTACATACTTTAGGAACCTTAGGTAGAAAATGAAATAATGATTAAATAAATTATTTAATCACTATTAATGAAATAGATGAATAGAGTAGACGATTTTGACCATGTAGAAGTGGTCAAATTTAGATGTCTACACTATCTGCCCCAATAGGAGAGCTTGGAAGAGGTTCATCAAAAGGGGGGGGGCATCAAGAGAATGACCGCTATGAGTGTCAAATAGATTGTCCCAAATGGTAGGAGCATTCGGAAAGGGAGGGTCAAGAGTCTCTTGACTTGTTACAGGTGCATCTTCTAATACCGACCTATCCTCTTGGCACCAAGGAGGGGTATTAGGAGAACAAGTTTGGTGGTCATGGTTAGGGAGACTAGGTAAGGTGATGTCAAGAAATGTTTGTTGTTTAATGTTTTGCAAAGGGGGGTGAGGAGAGGGACAATCAAGACCCTGATTGCTTGTATCTTATGTCACCAAAATACCTTCATCACTAATAAGAGAGGTATAAGGAGAAGCACAAGTATGATTGTTATGATTGTCAACACTAATATCCTCATCAAGGGGTAGTGCAATGTTAAGAATTATGTCAATGGTTTGGTTATTAACATATTCTTTAATGAATTCATTATTATAATCTACATTGAACTCATATGAAGGAATGTTGTATTTATGCAATCCATTTGAAACCAAATCAAAGCCACATATTTTGAAAGAAAACATGGTATGAAGAGAATGGAAAGAGAATGCAATGCAATGTCTTAAAATGAAATGTTGAAGTGCATTTTTTCAAATGGGAAACAAGGTAATTTTTTTATTACGCTATGCAACAATTTGAAAAAGAAATGTAGTATATGAAATTGAAACTAAGCAATGCATGAAATGAGCTAATTTAAGCTAGTTTTAATGAAGTGCATTCTATAGAAACACAACTTAGTTGAGACAGATAAGTAATGGCACAAAACAAAAGGTTAAAAATAGGGTTTTCAGCTTTACAAAAAGGCAGTTTTAGCGGCCTAAAGGGACTAAGTCGCCTAGAGTGGCGGCTTAGTCCTACTAGTGATTTTTTTCAATTTTTGCAGAATATTTTGAGGGGTGTAGATGGTTTCTACATTATATGATGCAGACCTAAGATAAAAATGTAAAATTTCATAAATTTTCAATGTTCTAAGATGGAAAAATGCAACCTATATGCACTTTCATTAATGCAAAATTTAAACCCTAGAATGCAATGTAAACAATGCAAAATGCAATGCAATGCAAACCTAGGATGATGAAGGACTTAAACCAGAAAAGAAGGGTATTCGAAAGTTGGGTTCACCAAAATTAACCACCAAAAATAAAAAAAGGAAAGAGGATTCCCCAATGAGCTTCTAGGGTTTTTCACCTAGCAGCTATGTTGAGAAATGGTGCCTCTTTCACACTAAGTGATTCTTGGTGAGTTAATTCAAAGGATTAGGGGTTTGAATAGGTGTGGTGTGTATGTGGAATGTGGAATGTGTCTAAGTGTTGAAAATGGAAAATAGAAACTAACTATTAATGTAAAACCTAGAGAATGCAACTATGTACAAGATGACCTAAGAAATGTACATTAAACTAAAACAGAAAGTTGGTGACATAAGGTGTGCACCTAGAAATGAGTTGCAGATAGGATTGGAGGCTAAAAGTGTTGTTGATGTTGATGTTTAGGCCTACTAGGACACTTACACCATTTTGGGTGACCTAGTCCTAAATTTGGAAAATTGCACCAAACCCTATTTCTGCCAAAAGCGTATCCAAAAACACAGAAATCTATGAGAAATAGGTTCAATGGGATTACATCACCATTGTTGGTGATTTAGTCCTCTTCTGAATTTTTGGAAATCAGAGAGTGGAATCTGAAGCTCTTGGTCAGCACTTTTTGCTCCTCCAGGTATTCAAATCTGAAACTGCAGAGTGTGATCTGTAGGTGTTCTCCAAGCTGAAGAGCTTGGACAAGTTGATGAAGATTCTTCCACCTTGGTTCTTTTCCAAATCTGCATACAAAACCTGAAAATCACACTAAGAGGGAAAACTTGTTGATTGTTAGGGTATGGGGGTTTTCCTTGGTTAAACCCCCTTTTGCATAATCAAACCAAGAAGATGAAATAAAGTAATGAAGCATGAAACAATGGAGTTTACCTTACCATGATGGTTGATCTTGAGTTGCAACAATGGAGGATTCAACCTTTGAATGCTTCTTGAGAGAGATGTCTTGATGACTTAGAATACTCAAAACCCTAGCTTGTTTTAGAAGGAGAGATGATAGATTGAGATGAGAGTGAGTGAATAATGAACTAGAAGATCCAAAAATGACAAGGGAAACCCTTATTTATACAACTTATCCCCCAATTTCCTGAAAATAACGCAACACAGGTCAACCTTAGGGTTTAGGAGATAAAATCTCAAAATAATTTTAAGTTAATTTTGAATTTCATGCCACATGGGACTGGGTCGCCCAAGGTGGCAACCTAGTCCACCTGGGAAATTTTGATTGGTTGTCGGGGATTAAGATGTGATTAATAATGTTTGTCGGGATTCTCCTTTGAAACACACTAAAATAAGGCTTGTAAGTGCATTAAGGGGTCATTATAGCATAAGAAAGGGTTGATTTAGTGATGATAAGCTTAAGAAAGTGTGAAATTTTTTTACAACACTTTGGCACAAGAATTGGAAAGAGGTAAAAAGAGGTTGAAAAAGGTCCAAAATCCATAGGCAAGGGTCCAAATGAGTGAAAAGTGTCAAAGGCTACACTTTTTGGCGACACAAGTTGATTTTTTGTTTAAGTGCTCAGTTTAATCCTAGTGGCGACAAGGATGGTGTGGGTCATAAAGGACCTATGGTCGTGGTAAGTAATAGCCATGCAAAGGTCAAGTCCTGTAAGATCATTTAGAGGCCAAATCCATGAGTTCTCAAGTTTAAATTTCATGGGTTTTATGCGGAACGATGAGGTGTTTTAGTTGTTCAACGATCTCATGAGGTCTCCCTTCAAATTTAGATGTTTTTGGAAAAACTTGACTCAAAGCACGTGGGCATGAGGGCAACAGCGAACTCACCTATAAAAGGCGGCGAAGGTAGGAGGCACGTTGATAATTTTTGATTGAGTGTCGATGAAAATGACAAGAAGAACCTCATGATTTATAGCAAACTCGACATTAATTATCTGCATTAAATGTAGGTATGGTGACAGTTGGGGTCGTTGGGCGTGAGAATCAATATGGTGATAGAGGGAATAGCGGGGTCCGCAAGGCAGACGGAGGTCATGAGATTGTCGTTGGATTTTGCAAAGAGGACGGTGATGGAGGATGTGGGGTCCACCATGCGAGTGCAAGTCCTGGGTCAGCCGCCATCGAAACAATGAAGGACAAGGAGAATCTTGTAGGGAGTGGCCAACAATTTCAGACTCGTAGAGGATGAAGGACGCCAAACTTAAAGCCAAAGGAAAATTACAAAAGGCAAAGGCTTGGAAATTTTTGGGGTGGTGAAACTTGACAAATCAAGATGATGAATTTTAGGGTCCATGACCACTTTGATGCTCAAAAATAGGGGGAACACAAAATGAGGTGAAGGAAAAAGTGACTTGGTGAGGGCAAAAAGAGAGGGTCCCCATTTGGAACGAGGAATGTGTGCTATAGGCACAACAAATGGTGACTCTTCTGGGAGAACACTCCTGAGCATTCTAAAGATAAAGACTCATTCTAAACCCAGAATCTCTAGTTTCACAAACCAGAAATTAGTTTCCATAGGTGAACTAGGAACTCAAAGGAGGATGAGATCCTCAGTTGAATCAAACTACAAGAATATCTCAGAAGTGTGTGTGTGTAGTGGATTTATTCCCTTTCCTCAGAGATTGTACAAATAATTGTTGGTCAGACAAATGCAAGCTACATAGTTTGTCTAACCCCAAAAGTAACCTGGACATTGCTTTGTTGCCAGTCAAGTGTCCATAGCCGCGATAGAGTTATCGTTGTAACCCCCACGAATATTGCTCTATTGCCAATCGATCTTCCATAACCCCAATAAGTTATCCATACACCCTCAGAGTTGGATATTTCAACTTTCTTGGCTTTTCTTTTCTTTCTCGATACTTCCTTTTGTGTTATTTTCTCTTTTTTCTCAACTGCGTAAGCACTGAAGCTCACAATGGGTTTGGGAAATCACAGTAGTCACTGGAGCAGACTTAAGATTTTTCACTTTCCCAACCCTCCCAACAGCTACAGTACAACTCCTTGGAGATAATTAGAGTGTATTTCCATACATGATCCAAGATAAGTGTAAAAGGATTCAAACAAGGATCCCTTCCTAGGCCAGATTGAAGTTCAAATAAGGAAACCAACTTCACGGAGGCGGTCAGAGACCAATAGTCATGAATGAAAATTTATCCAAAGAAAAAACAAGAGTGGGTAGCAAAGTGAACTATTCATTAAGTTGAGCACGACGACTGCAACAAGAACAAAGACACTCTCAACAAGACAAAACAACCGGGGGACGAGCAAAAGCAGAAGCAAAACAAAAAGCAAAGGAAACCTAAACTAACCAATATACAATTATATACAAAGGCGATCTTTAGAAGATTAGGCAAGGAAATAATGCTTGAGATGCTGCCCATTGACAGGCAACGAGAAATCCTTTCCGGTGAGGGTCTTGAGGTGAAAGGCATTATCTCCTAAAAAATTGAAATCTGAAAGGGGCCAAGCCAGAGCTTGTTGAATTTGTTTTGTCCCCCTATCTTCTCATGGGCCTTGTCCCAACAAAGGGTCAAATCAACAATTTGAAAGGCCTTTACTTTGGCTCGATGATCGAACCATCTTTTGACTATGCCCTGGTGTTTGGTGACATTTTCAAGTGCTCTATCACAAACCTCCTCTAAATGGAGTAATTCAGCTATACGGGCTTCACAACGATGTCCCTCCTCATAATAGGCGTTGATAAATTGGAGGGTGGGGATCTTTAGATGTATAGGAAATATAGGCTCTATCCCATAGACTAGATGAAATGGGGAATCGCCTAAGGAAGCTTTGTGATGGGTGTATTCTACCCAAAGGGCAAAATGCAGCTGGGTGTGCCAGTCTTTTGGGTTCTTCTTAAGCAATTTTTTAATCCCAATGATCAGATTTTTGTTTTTTGACTCAGCTAGGCCATTGCCTTCAGGGTAATAGTTAGACAAGAACTTAATTGCAATGTCGTAATCAAAGGCCCAATTAGTGAATTTAAGCGAAGAGAAGGAAAGGCCATTATCGCATACAATAACATAGGGGCAACCAAAATGATTCAAAATAAAACTTTCTAAGAAATTAGTTACCACCTCAATGGTGCATTTTTTACATGTTATTGCCTCAATCCATCTAGTACAATAATCAAAAGTGGTTAGAATGTACCTGCGGCCTGTAGAGGATGGCAGCGTTACTAGACCCACAAAGTTGAGACCCCATTGAGCAAACGATCTTACCTCCAGGACCGGCTAGAGTGAAAGAGCAACATTCCTTTCTCTAACAGCAACAATCTGGTAGACGTGACACGTTTTGACGTGGTTATGCACGTCTTTAAACACCATTAGCCAATAGTACCCAACTCACAAAATTTGATGATCAATTGAAGGGCCAGATCCATGACTAGTGCCAAATTTTTTATGGAACTCTTTCATCACTCGCATTGCTTCCTCTTTGTCGAGGCATCTAAGGTAGATACCTTCATGGTTTCTTTTGTACAGTATAGAACCTTGCATCATATAGTTGTTTCTTTTCAGTCTCAAAGCACGCTTTTGTACACCTTGCAGTCGGGATGGGCACTTAAGATTTAACAGATAGTAGACAATATCTTCGTACCATTCTCCAAGAGAGACGCCTTCCAGTTGATACTATTGCATAGTGAGCTCGAGTCCGACTTCAGCTATTTTTCGCATGAGGGCTTGTCCTCAGTCCAACCTCATGGGTTGAATCTCCATGTCATATTCCTGTAGTAACGTGACCCACTTAGCTCTTCTTTTTCCTAGCTCGTACTGCATTAGAAAAGTCTTAACTGTTGGGTTGGGCACAATCACAAATACTTTGTTTCGCAAGATGTAATGTCTAAATTTCTTAACTCCTCAAACCAAGGCGTATGCTTGCTTCTCAATATTGTGGTATCTTTACTCAACATCTTTCAAAGGAGCACTCATGAAAGTAATAGGATGCTCATTTTTGTCATCATCATTCTAAGTCAATATGTTGGAACAAGAGTGGTCTGAGGCAAATGAATAAATATAAAACGGTTTCAAGTAATCTGGGCTAACCAGTGCTGGTGCATCAACAATCACTTTCTTAATTTCTTCAAAATCCTGCTTTGCTTCCGACATCCATTTGACTTTGGCATTATGCTTTAACATAGCATTTACCGACTTTACTATTTCAACAAAACCTGTGATGAATTTGTTGATGAATTTATCTTTCCGAAGAAAGATTTCAATTCCTTCTTATTGCTTGGAAACTAGATTTTCATTATGGCTTGGATACGCTCAGGGTCTATTGAGATTCCTTTTTCTGAGAGGACATGCCCCAACAACTTGCCTTCGGTAACTCCATAGATACGCTTTCTGGGATTCAAAGCAATGTCGAACTCTATGCACCTTTGGAAGACCTTACATAGATCGGAGACATGATCTCATCTGTTCTTTGTAAACACTATAAGATCATCCATATAAATAATTATGCATTTTTAAATTATGTATTTGAACTTGATGTCCATCGCACGCTAGAAGGTGGCGCCATCGTTGATCAATCCAAATGGAATTATTATGTACGCAAAAGTTCCCTGTTTTGTGGTGAATGTTGTTTTATGTCTATCTTCATACTACACCATTAAATGATTATATCTTGAGTACCTGTCCAAAAATGACATCATCTATGATCCATTAACTATCTGCAATACCTCATCTAGTGAGGGTATGGGATAGTTGTCTTTCTCAGAAGCTCTGATTAGGTTGCGAAAGTCTACACATAACCTGATTTCTCCATTATTTTTCCTTACTGCAACCAAATTTGGCACCCACATGGAGTGCCTAACTAGGAATATTATCCTACCGAACAACAGCTTCTGAACTTCCTTATAAATGATGGGCTCTAACAGTGCATTGATTGGGTGTTGACGTTGTCGAAAAGGTCTCACATCTGGGTTGAGAGGAATAGTATGCATAATAATTGATTTATCATATGTCTTCAAGTCTTCATAACTCCAAGTGACTACATTGTGGTATGAGCAAAGGGTGTCGATAATCCCTTTTTTCTCCTTTGGCATGCATACTTTTCCAATAAACACATTCTTGATTTCTCCAGTCATCCCCAGGATGTGGGTATCACATCGATTGTTGATAGAATCCATCTTTGTTTGTTGATTTTGATCTCGTATCTGATCTAAATCAAATATCCTTTCTAGTTGGACCATACCATAGGGTATCATGTTTGTTTTGAGATTTATCACACCTTCTATGTCTAATTCGGCCTCTTCAGGCTCTATCTCATCAACAATTTAGGTTGCGAAAACATCGAGGCTTGTGATGAAATCCAAGATATGCTTGTCATCGTTGAACACTTGGAAATTAGTGACATTGTCTAGTACAGACGGGGTGGAAGTGAGTTCAACAATGAACCTCTTTAGGCCAGACAAGGAGAGGGTTGCAAGGTACTAGTCATCTGGGTCAGGGCATCAATAGTGTGATTCTTAGCATGCGGGATCAACTGGTTGTTAAATGAGTCTAATCCTTCTATGAAATCCCATACCCTATGCCTATAGTGTGCTAGCCTTCTATCATGGCAAGAATATAACTTCCTTACTTGTTTCACAACTAGCTCTGAGCCACCAAACACTTGGAGCATCTTAACCTTCTTTCTCAATGCTATCAGGAGACCAAGGACTAATACCTCATACTTTGCCCCCTTTTTGGAGTGACCTATCCTTTGAAATTTTCGATTGTTGTTTGGTACAAGCAACATTCAAATTTTGAGTGGGCAACATTGTGTACCCTACACCAACTAGGCAACAAGAGCTCCTGAAAGTTCATTCTTGCGCTAAAGCTAAGCTGATCTTGCACGCATTTCTCCATGAAATATTGGAAGCCATCCAGCAATCCAAGATTACCATCCCCATAGGAGTCTTCATTGTTTGATTCAATCAATATCTTTGTACTTTCAGGCATGTGCGCCAGCCTAGTGGTCAAACTGCATTACACAAGGACTTCTTCAGTCGTTTCCTCCCCATAACATTCTTGTTCATCCAAGTAGGCCATAGTGCAATAATTTCCCAACTCGATTTCAACAAACAACACCTCATTTGTGTTGTTTTACTATGTGATCATGAACTTCATACGATGCTCCCTCTCAATACAGATCTTGTTTCGAAACCCTTTCCATAAAATCCATATGTGGGAGTGGTCGGTGGCAGCATACCCATTCAGCACCCGGGTGAAATCCCTTCCTAAAATGATGCCATAAGTGTTAGGGATATCAGCAACTTGAATATCAATTGTTTGTTGTACCCTTGAATTAGTAGCAATTTGCATAGGTATTTTGTTAATTTCCCCAACTATGTCGATCTTTGTTTTGTCAAGTTGTGTCATCTTGTGTCGGGAAGGAGCCGAAACTATTCCCAAAGCCTTGCACACCGCCAAAGGCATAACATTGGCAGAAGCTCCTGAATCAAGCAAGCAATTATGCAAATTTTTCCCATAAATTCTAATGGTGGTCAGGAAGGGAGGAGTCTATGACTTCCCTTGAAACAACCCTCTTGAAATGTCAACTTGGGCTACTTGACCCTTGTCTTTATCATTATTCTTGTTTTGGGTTTGGGTTTGATCTTGTTCTTTAGCTGACTATTTGCTTGTTTGTTGATTGTAAGGCTGATCTATTTTCTTTCCATATATTTGTCGAATGACAGGTTCATTCTGTGGATCTTCAAAGGAGACCTTCTTGGCGGGTACTTCCTGGGCTGGCTTGGATGGAGTCGTATGAGCATTCTAAATAAGTCATTCATGATTGAGGGGACTTTGAGCAATTCGAAGGTGGGCAAGCTCAGCTTGAACTTCTTAAATTATTTGGCCACATATTCTTCCATTTGTTCAATTTCGGCTTCAAAGGAATTATTTTAGGAGGAACCGACGAGCTAATTTTGAGCTTGATCTTGCTACCTATTTTTTTAAATTACCAAGTGGGCACGTGAGGATAACCCGAGTTATTATTTGCATTTGGGTCAGGAGGAGTGCTAAAGTTATTAGGCAGGGTAGAAGTGGTGAAAGGGTCACCTACTTCTCTATTCCTTAAATATTATGGGGTTTCCCTTTGATGAAACATTCAGACTTCATCCTCTCTCGGTTCTTCATCATCTATTAGACCATTATCTATTGAATTGAAGAGCTCAAATAAAGGGCTTTCATTACTTAGCTCTTTCACTTCTTCATCCTTTGGGGCAGTGATCTCCTTCTTAGGAACGTTGCTTTCGCCTTTTAGGAAAGGAGCTTGATTAACAACAAGCACTGAGGAGTCATACAGTTCAGATGGAACAATGTCTTGACAACCCAAACTGTCGACCGCTTTTTGAACTTCAATTTGAAAGATTTTAGTGGTCGTTTGGAACTTTGGACAATCCAACTCAGAATGTCTACTTATCTTGTGGATGTGGCACCGATCGGATAAGGCCGCCTCAGCCAAGTATACCCCACTTGTGGTCTTGTCATTGTTTCTTAGCTAATCGAGAGGCGTGGGAACACCACCATTGTTTGGCCTTGTATTCCATGTTTTTTTTTTCCTTTGTGAAGGCCTTTTGTTGATGTTTTGGACCAAACTTTGCCCTATTTCATAATTTTGTCTGAAAGCACCTGCATCACGATTGTCGTGGTTATCATGATTGAGATTAGCTTGGACTCTTCTTTGCAAGGCTTGTAACTAGTTATTCTGGTTCTGTAGATGTGTCATTTTAGTTGACATATTCTTGAGCATTTCAGTCAACTCATCTATCTGATTCTTTTCTGCATTACTTGGCTGCGATGTTGAATTTTGCAAGAAGATCGGTTGCACTACTGGTTGATTTTGCTAAACGGGTGAAAACTCAAAATTTTAGAGATATCCGAGCACTTGGGACTGTTGGGAATAAGCTTGTTGCTATTGTGGCTGCAAGTACTGAGGCACGAGAGGCACCTAGTTTAATGGCTACCCCAAATGAGGCACTATCGAGGGTGTTGAGGAACTTGATTCAACAAGGGTGTTTGATGTGCCAAGGCTTGGGTAATCCCTTGGATCTGGTGTGGATGGGAAACTGGTCCCAAAGACAACAGTGGACCAACAATGTGTTGTCTTAAGTCTATGTTAGTTGCAACCGCTTCTACATAGGCATCCACCAATAGAGCCAGCAACGATCTCATCCTCTTCACTAAAGCGGAAGTGAGGTTATCTAGGGCTACGTAGTATACTAAATGAGCAGATGCATCGTCGAACACATAAGGATTTTGCAACTTCATATAGGCTCAGTGGAATCTGTCATTGAAAGAGCTAATTGGCTCATTGAATTCCCTTCGAATGGCCATGAACTGCTGGTACAACTTGGAAGGGCTGACTTGGATCTTGAATTTTTACAAGAATGCATTCTTTAGTAGGTCCCAAGTAGTTATGGTTCCTGTCGGCAAGTGAACGTACCAGTAGAAGGCCTCCTCCCCCAAGGAATAAGGGAAGAGCCTACAAGCCACGTCTTCATGTTGAATTTGCATATCTTTCAAGGTTGTTTGAAAGATCTTAATGTTCTCTTTTGATGTCCTTTGTGGATCCCGAGGGTTGAATTACTGGAAAAGCCTTCCGAGTTCTTGGGCATATCATGGTAAACGTTGAAGGACAACAGAGATGGGTTGTTACCCAACCATGCAATGGGTGGCAGAGGTGGAGGAGGTTGAGCCAGATTGACTTGAGGTTGCAAAGGGGCAGTAGTAGCTATTGGGACAACACCCAGGAAAGGAGGTGCATTAGGCTGGAAGGCAACGCCTTGGCTATGGTAGATCTTGCAGTGCGGAGTGATTGAGAAGAAGAAGTTCTTGCCAAGGGTGAAGGAGAGGATGGGTTGAATGGATGAAAGGAGAAAGTGAGGATGGAGGTGAGCTGGGTTGGTGGGAAGTGTTGGAGGTAGAAGCTTCCCCTCTTTTAGCTCTCTTAGCTTTGGTAGGGGATGGTAGCTTTTGGAACTCCCCTTTGTTCACTGTAGATCTTAACACTCTATAGAACCTCTCATGGGAGAAGGAACCAATTCGATCCAGCTTAGCAAAAAGAAGGCCTTCCTTCTAGCACCAATTTTGTTGATGGGTGTTTTTGCACTTTCTCAACACAATCAACACACAAGTGCGCTACCTCTCTTGAAAGACAACTTCCTACAACAAGTTGCAGAAAATTATCCCAAGGTCTCTTGAGTGTCAAATCATGACATGCAAAAACAACTCAATGGATTGATGTGATTTATTGGTAATCACAAATGGGGATTTCTGGCTCACTAAGTTGGAAAGAGTCGGATCTACAAATGGAGTTTCCTATGATTCTAAAAATGAAATATCTTGTTGTAGATTCAAGACAATAGTCTGAAACTCCACTTCCAGCATCAGATTTAGCCTTTAATGGATGCTGGAATCTTGCTTAACTTCTATTTCAAAGAAAGCTCAAAAGAGAAAAGGGAGGTTAGAGTTCCTAGAGCTGCAACTAATAATGAACAATGATAATGGAGGATGCTACAGTGGACAACTTCCCTGTAACTGAGTTTCACTTAACCAAAACATACAGTATCATGAAACTGGTGTTATCTTCTAGGGTCTGTAGATTTTCAACTATTCATTCACCATAAAGCATGAAAGAAAGATGAAGTTTATGTGCAGCAAAGATTTAATGTTCAGACTAACTTTACACTGTTGTTCATCATCAATAAACAACAAAAAGCATGAACATGGAAAGCATCAACACAATAGCATTCTACAGAATCAATGAATGACATGAACTAAACTACTGAAATTGCCTAAAAACACTAAGAACAACAATATAAAAGTTACTAAATCTATCAACTATGAGAAGAAGAATCATGCAACATGTGGGAAACTCAAGAATCCACCCAAAATCAATGAGATTTTATTAAAATTTATGTAGCATGTCATTACAAAAACTCAACTCTCTTAAAATGAGAGGAGGGGACCCTATTTATAGTTTTCAAAAAGCAAAATGAATGCCCAAGATTAGCTTCATTGTGTGGCCAAGATTCATTTACATTAGGGTTTCACCTACCACCAAATAAATAGGAATTTAAAATACAATTTTCTTCTTATTCCTATTTTGTCCTGTAGTGTTGTTACCTTGGTACTATAGCTGTAGCAGTTTTATCTTCTAGTGGATTTCCCTTTTCAACTACACTGTCAAAAATTCATCATCAATAACTAGTTTTCCTGGCTCCTTTTGCAGGTTGGCTTACTCCACAAATTTCCCAATTAAATCTTGAAGCTTATCGCACTCCATTATGTTAGATTGGAGCACCTAGAAGGATAATTTATTTGATCTGCCTTTGATCTGATCCTAGTTCTTTGTGCATTTGGGTATGGCTTTAACCATTTGCTTGGACTAGACAACGGCTCTGGTAGCGAAATCCACAAATTTTGGCATTAGCAAATCTACTGCCCCTTGCTCCATTTTCTTTTGGAAGTGCAGCCTTATTTTATATGGATCGACCTCAAGGGATGACATCTCATAGTCAGTCATCAATTAAATAAAATCTTCAAGATCTGCCCTATACTCTTTGGCCCATTCGAGGTCAAGCTCGACCTCATGCAACAGTCTTTCCAAGACATCCTTTCTATGATCCAAGCTCATTTTCCATGTTTCTACTAGCCATTGATCATCTTTGGGCAGACATAACTCATTTTTCCATGTCTTGTCAAGCATTTTGAGAATAGCCTCGATCTTAGGATATGTAATCCTATATAGGTCAGTGAAGCAATGGCAGATCTTCTCAATACCCTCTAGCTCCTTCTGCACCTCTCAAAACTTGTTGATCATCCGGACATAGTGGTTTATGCCCATATCACCTTTATAGAGTGTCTACTTGAACCATTCGATAGTAACCTTAGTCCAATTCTTCATTTTTTCCATCTTAGAGAGTTCCTCTTGGGAAATGACCGAGAGCATGAAGGATGTAATTGGGGCTTCCTCTTCCAAGGATGTACATTGCTTGATGTAAGCACTGAGGTCTGTCACCTGTGCCTTCAGTTCCTCTTTTGAAGATTGATCTTTGTTCATCTCATCCACAATTGTGGCTACTGATCCCTCAAATTCATCAATTTTTTGCTCTTTGGTGGCAGCACCCAAGCTGATGGTTGAAATAGTATAGGTAATACTAGCCTCCTTGTTCATCATTGGGGTGGCAACCTACACTGTTCTCGATCTGGAAGCATCAACTATAATGTGAGAGCGGACCCTCAGCTTCTCTTTTTTTTCTCCTTGTTTACGCTCGATACAATATGGCCTTGAGTCTTGCCTTTTGATCCATGGGAGCAGGGGTCTTCTTTTGTAGTTGCCTCTCCAACCATTTTGGCATTTGAGCTTCCCCTTTTGGTGACTCTTTGTCACCTTCCACTTCTTGGAGTTGCTTTTCTTCATGGCCCGGGGGCGCTTGCTCAGTCTTTTCTTCTTCATCAGAATCCTCAATTTGTATAGCCTTTTCTTGATCTGTCTCGACGGAGGCTATGTTTTCTTCAACAATTTCCTCTTCTTGAGAGATTATTTCTTCTTCATGTTCAAGTTCAAGGTGTTCATGCTCAGGGCTCTTGGCCGGTGCATCTTCTGACTTATCTTCTTCCTTTTCTATTTCTTTCTCTTCTTGTTTCTTCTCAGAAAGCACTTCTTCTCCTTGAACAAGGCCTTTTCCTTGGCCAATGAATGAAGGCCCTTGGAGCATCTCCACATTTACTTTGATATCCTCTTTTCTTTTGGAGGCAGGCCTCTCTAATTCAATCTCTTCACCTATGTTTTTGAGCTGCTGAGATAGCTCCTCCTCTAATTCCTGATCTTAGGTTTTGATTACGTAGTTTGTGCTGAGAGCTTCAGCATCCTCCTCCGAAGATTGTGACTCTTCATCATGAGTCACCACTTCATCAAGATTGATTGTCAGCCCGCCCTCTGGATGTTCAAAGTAACGGTCTTCAGGCTCCTCCATCATGCTCTTGCCAGCTTCTTTTTGGTGTATTTCCATTTCTTCGGAGATTCTCATTATGACTTCCATCGTCGGTGGCTCTCTTGGAGGCGGAGGAGGAACAAGCAAGCCGACAACAATTTGGGCCATTAGAACTTGGATGGTAGGGTTCATGATCACCCTCGCAATTTTGGAAGGAACTCCCTCCATATATTTAGCCAAGGCTTCTAGCAAGGTAAGTTGGGGAATAGTAGTAGTGGTCACTACAGACACTGCAATGGAAAGGATAGGAAGTGGGGGCAATGAAGAGGTCAAAGGCGGGGATGTAGTGGTCGAGGAGGAATCAAGCACAACCACGAGAGCTATTGGCGAGGTGGAAGAGAGATGGATTGAGATGTCCACCGTGGGTGGAGATGAAATGGGCAACGCTAGCGAGGTGGTGGGCGGTGGAGTGGCAGCAATGGCGATGGTAGTGATGGGAGTGGAAGTGACTGATGGTGAGCGTAATTTTTTAGTTTCTTCTTCTTCTTATCCCTCATGTTGAGGTTCCTCCTCGATTGTAGGCATTTTTGTGGCAAATCCCCCAATCTTCTTTGCCTTCTTAGAGGGTTCTCCCTCAGCAGACTTCCATGAGTAAATTTTATGCTTACGATGGTGTTCAGGTGCATCCTTCCTCTTCTCTAATCTTGTGGTTGGAGGGTACTTTGGTACTTCCTCTACAAAGGTGGCAGCAACGACACTATCGGTTTCACTTGAGAGCTCATCTTCGAGCTCGCCATAAGTTAATGTTGGACCCTGCGCCTTGAGTTATGCAACCTATGTATCCACCCATTGTTTAGTCTTGTCCATGACTGGTTGTGTAACTACATCAAGCTCATTGACCTCTCCCTCATTCCACTCTATCAGTGGTAGTGGCAAGTTAGCCACAACATCAAATCTTGGATTGAGGATGGTATCATCCTCCTCGACTACTTGATCAAGACTAGAAATAACTTGATTGACTTGACGAACTGGGTCGTCATCCTCATGTAGCATGTCATTCTGACCTCCTTATCATCCTTACAATTGGCCCAGAAATCCTCAAGGTGTGGTAGATGGGTGTACTGCTTCCCAACATACTTCTTCAACTTTCCATATGGATCCATTCTCGAACTAGTTGTGTGGAGCTCCAAGTTGTACTCCACTATCTCCTTCTCAGAGTAATCCGCACATTGAGTAGTGGGACAAGAATACATTCCTTGTCCAAACATGAGAGGATATGGAATGGCTGCTCTATGCTTATCACTCAATAAATCATGAGCATTCTTCAATTGCCTTTTGACCTCGAGCAGAATCATTTGATCATTGGGGTAGCATGGTAGCTTGTAAGGCTTATCGAAGAAGCCTTCCATTCTAATGTATGTAAATTTTGGGAACTGTATAAACAAGTACCCGAACCTTTGGATGAAAGCTCTAGCACTATGTGTAACTCTTCTTTTCGAAGTCACCCCTCGAGAAGCCTAATGATATTCCCAATAAAGACATCATTCACCCTTACATAATCCTTCTTGAATTTTTGATACTGTAATTGAGGGTATTTATCATACATTTTGAGGTGTTTGTTGGGATCTAGATTGTGCGCTACGACGAGGCCTTTGTAGGGGAAGGTGTGAGCAAGCATGTAGACCAAATATGACATCATGTAGAACTGGTGATACTTCTTAACAACCATCAACTGGCTATGAAGGTTGTCACTAATGATTTTAGCTCAGTGGAATTTAGTCTTGCCTCAAATGATCTCCTCTATGAAGTAGAACATCCACTCTTGAAACTAGGTGGCAATAGGGAGGCCCTTACCCTATTGAGCAAAGTGACCAAATCATGGTATTCCTCATGGAAATTTCTCCTGAAGAGCTCTTGAGGCACTTTGGTTGCACTTCCCCTCTTGTCTTTCAACCAATGTTGGTTGATTAGTTTCTTGCATGCAAAAGGTTCTACCTTCCACATATTTTTAGCATCCTCCTTTATTTCTTTCATTTTGTCATATGTGAGGATGTGGAAAGTATGGCAAATAGATATGGTAGATAAGTCTACCAACACTTTTCCCTCATGGTTGATAATCTTCATGTTCCTATGATAGCACTCCCTGTAGGCCATTAATATTTTTGGGTCAATGAGCGCATCAGGGAAGTCAGTCGCCTTGGCTAGGCCACTTTTTCTGATCCTCAAGGCATTTTTTGTTTTTGGATTGATGGTCACTCTCTGACTGAATTCATCCATATCAACATGCCCAAGGTTGGTGTTGGAGATCGTCCCCCAATCCAAAGCGACCCAGGAAGTGACTTCCATCCCGTGGAACTAGAATTTCATTTGATCCTTATCTTCTTTACCCCTTGGTGCTTTAGCAAGCTTCTTTACTTTCTCTTTCTCTGCAGACTCTCTTGATGTTCCCTCAGCTAATTCCATAAATCTTGCACAAGAGATTGCAGTAAGCACATTCATAAAGCATCGGGAAGCGTTAGCCAAATATTGCAAAAATGAAGGTCAAATCAAACATTTCATCATAAAAGATCATAATATTGATTAAAGGTTATCATTTGACGCTTGTTAGGGGCAGTTAGAGCACTGCGGGGACAAGGAGAAACCCGCAGGGAGCAGCCCACGACGTCAGATCCGCAAAGGTTGAAGGACACCAAACTTAAAGCCAAAGGAAAAATGAAAGAGGCAAAGGCTTGGAAATTTTTGGGGTGGTGAAACTTGGTCAACTCAAGATGAATTTTAGGGTCCATGACCACTTTGATGCTCTAAAACAAGGGGGACGCAAAACAAGGCGAAGGCAAAAGCAACCCAACGAAGGAGAAAAGAGAGGGTCCCCATCTGGAACAGGTCATGTGTGTTATAGGCACAACACACATAGATGCAAGGTTTCTTGTCTCTCTAACACCAGGGACAAATATCCCTGAAGAAATAAAAATTAAAACCCCTAGAAAGAAACTTTGCCTCCCCAACTTTGGGTGTTTCTACCCCAAGTGCTTTCCCCATTAGGGAATGTGTTAAGAATGGAGGAGACTGGGACAACGCTAATGCACATGGATGCAAATATTCTTGTCTCTCTAACACCGGGGATAGATATCCTTGAAGAAATAAAAATTAAAACCCCTAGAAAGAGACTTTCCTATAGGGTTGAGATTATGGTTGACCTCAATGCTTGTTTTATGTGCAAATTGGAAGGGCATGTAAGAAGGAACTACCCTAAAATAAAAAGGAAAAGTGATGACTCAAGATTTAATCAAGCCTCAGCAAACCCTAACACTATAAATGAATCAAAGGAGGAGAATATAAAAGAGGTGAGAAAAAATAATTCAGAATCAAATAAGGAAATAGAGGTCCAAAGCATCCTGGTGAGATGCCTAGAAAACCCGAAAGGAAGGAGTCTAGAATCAAATACTAGAGGAGAATCCCTCAAAATTGAAATAGAAAAAGCTTTAGAGGGCTCTCCTGGTGCTTCCAAATGGGAAACCAATATTATCAATTCTAAGACTGTAATTCAATATTAGAGGAAAACAAAGTCGAAATGGGGGATGAATATCCAACCCCCCTTCCCCCGTGGAAATCCCACACCAAATATTGTGTGGGTCCAACCTGGTTAAAAAGCCTTCCATTAGTTCAAGGAACAAGGAAAATGCCTAACAACTAGTGTTGGCTGAATTAAAAGAGGATTACTCAAAATAATAATCTAAAAAAGGTTAATCCAATAAATAAAAATATCCTCTCAAAAAACTCAAATAACATATCCAAAAAGGAAATACAAGGCAATGCCAATAAAGGAAACAATGAAAAACGAATGCTAATCGACGAAGGAAAAATATTAAATGTTGTAACTAACAATTCAAATTTAAAAGACCAAACCCTCAATATTTTATCAAAGGAAAGTATAAAGAGCCCTAGGATATATTTGTTGCTTAAGGTTGGGTGTGTGCAAAAAGTTGAGTCCACTTTTTGGCCAAAAAGTGGAAGTGTTTTCCCTGATTTTCAAAATTTGTCACATTTGACCTTAAAATTAGAAACACTTAGAGATGGAATCATAAAAAAAGTCACTAATCATAAAACGTAGTACTCAGAGTCTAGTTTCCAAATGTAATTTATTTTAATACCCAGATGATACAAATTGATTTTCAATGGGCATTTCTAAAAACCACTATTAAAAGTCTTTTTTTACCATACCATGCATGTGTACATCATCCATATTTTAACCTAAATAATCGTATTTTTCTAAAACCTTTTGGGAAAAGATTTATAACTCACAGAAGCAATTCTTTTGATATTTTTTGTGATTTTTTATTGAATATTTTTTTTGTTAATTTTTTATTGGCCATATTTGTTGTTTTAAAAAATTGTCATGTACGTCACGCTTAAGATGACCTAAACGTATCATTTTTTGAAAAAAATCAAAGAAGTACACTTTCGTGCAATCCGTTCGTCAAAAAAATATTTTAATAAAAAGTTATTAAAATACTAAAAAATCCAGATATTTCAAGTTTATGGACCAGTTTCATCAAAAAATAATTCAAAAATAGAAAAATTAATCAAATTGTAAAAATATTTGCAATCTACACTATCTCATCTATAATGGGTTTTAATTTCGTCATGCAAAAAAGGTCTTCAAACATATGTTCAAAGTCTCTATTTTCTTGTGACATTAACATGACCTTCAACTTGTAGGTCAAACTAGGTCCAAAGCTTAAGTTCGGGTCCCCAAGCCTTTTCCCAAACCAAAAAACAAATCACAAACCTGACCAAAAATTCATATTTTTAAAAATAGGATCCCATTCTAAAACAAGATTCGGTTTCATAAAAAAATAATTTTCTAATACTTTTATGAACGAAATCTTGTTTTGAAAAATTGCCAAAAATGGAAAGTTTTCAAAACAGGATCCCATTTTGAAAAGTTTCTAATTTTTTTTTTTTAAAAACGTGATCCCATTTTGCAAAACGAGATCCTATTTAGATTTTAGGCTCGAGACCCTGAACCTAAATGGGATCCAGTTTATTAAAAAATGGGATCTAGTTTTCTTGAAGCTGATTTCGGGTTTTTGTCTGCTGCAAATTTACTTCCATGTTTCGTGACCTCATCTTGCATTTACCCAACTAAGATTGAGCAACATAATGGTGTTCAAGACTCAGCCTTAAACAAAGACAAATTGGGAGAATCAAAAGATAATGACCAAGGAGAACTTGAGCAAGGTGGAAAAAAATGGAAAATCTAAAACGAAAAATAAACTCACTCCATCTTGTTTATCTAATTCTAATACTAGACAAGAATTAGTTGCTTATGGAATAGAAATAGACAAAATATTTGAAAAAGGTGAAAAAGAATGGAGTATTAAGGAGAACAATAAATAAGATGAAATCAATATGAAAAATTTGGCAAATTCTAAATGGGAGAACATCCCTGATATATATCGTTTTCCCAACTTCAAAGATGTGGTCTCACTACAAGAGGTAGAGGCATTAGACTTTACCCTTAAGACTAATATAAAATTCATTTGACACGAGTCATCCCAATTCTCTACTAAACATGATAGATACAAAGGAGGCTTTATCGTTATGTTATCTAATAGATAGAAACAATATGTAATCGAGCATGGAACACCCCCATGTAATAGAGCATTTTGGATAATTATAGAAAAAATAGGAAATTTGGTCTTCGCTCATTATATGCTCCAAATGATCAGAGGGAAAGGATAATTTTGTCGAAATGGATGTATAACTTATAGGACATCCCATGGATTATAGGGAGTGACTTTAACATGATTAATAATAATTAAAACAAATTTGGGGGAATAGAAATGGGTTGGAGAGGTGATGAAAGATACTTTTGGTATAGATTGAAAATCAAATTAAAACTCTTTAATCCTTTGGAAGGAATGGAAAAGGAAAGCAATTGTCAGAAAGGCAATAAAATAATTTACTATAGGCTTGAAGACTTTTATGCCAACAAGGAATTCCTTCACTTTGATGTAATGGAAGGGGGGGATAGAATAAGGGTATACCCTTGCACACTATCAAACCATCAACCTATCAGTGTGAAGATTATACTTGCAAAGGAAAATCCTAAAGAACTTAGAAAAGAAGTAAAATCTATATTAAATACCAACCTATTAAAGGATGAGGATTGGAGTAAGGCTATATTTACCTATAGATAAATAAACAAATGGTTACTAAAAGATGAACCAACAATTGAGAGATGAAGTAAAAAATTTGAAGGGTGGACAACCATTTACAAAACAATAGGATAGAAAAAGGCTATGAACAAAAAAAGTTATGAAGATATCCTTCAAGAAAACCTATTTGAAATGGAAGTTATGATTCAAAGAGACCCTATAAATGAGGATTTGAACAAAGAACTAATCATTAATAAAAACACATTGAGAAAAATACAAACTAGCAAAATCCAAGGGCAAAAAATAAGAGCAAAATTGAACTAGTTAAACAATGGAGACAAAGGTTCTAAATTCTTCTTTAGATTTTTTAAAGAAAGGAATGCAACTGATAAAGTAGGATTAATATGGACAAACAACAAACAAATAAATAACCCAGAAGAAATAAAGAATCAATTCTTTGTTTTCTTACAAGAATCTCTTTACATCAGAGGGAAATAGCAAATAGAAACTCAATGCTAGAAATCATACAAAACTACAATCCCCAAAAAAATCACTAAAGAAGTTGCAAAATGTTAAAAAAATAGATCTAACTAAAGAAGAAATTATAAAAGCCATTCAAACCCTCAGTAACAACAAATCTCCAAGGGCAAATGGCCTACCTGTAGAATTCTAAAAATAAACATCAGCTAGATAAGTGAAGACCTAATTCAAGTGTACACTAAAGCCATCAAAAGAGGATCTCTTGGAGAAGATATCAACAAAGGAATAAACAAAATGATTCCTAAAGAAGGTGACAAATCCTTAGTTAAAAACTAGAGCCCAAAAAATTTGCTAAATGTATCATACAAGATTCTTGCAAAGGTCCTAACATTGAGACTAGTTGGTATCCTACCTTCTTTTATCATCTCTACTCAAATCGAGTCCATAAAAAGTAGATACATCTCAAAGAGCCTAATGACAAGTTGGGAGGCTATGGAGTGGCCAAGGAACTCCAACCAAAATATAGGCATGCCCCTTCTAGACTTTGAGAAGGCTTATGATAGGGTAGAGTGGGTTTTTCTATTGATGGTTATGGAAGCTTTTGGATTCCCAAATGATTTTTTTCAAATGGTAAGCAACCTAATGCAAGATGCAGTGGCATAGGTTGATATAAATGGGGCACTATCAAACCAAATTTATTTGTAGAGGTCAATAAGGCAGGGGTTCCCTCTTGCCCTGGACCTATTTGTGATTACCTTATATGTTATCTACTATCTATTACGAGATTCAACTAATTGGCCTAAGGTTAGAGGAATAACCCTACCTAACAAAAGTGGTCTACAAAACATCCAATTTGCAGATGATACTGCAATATTTATCCAACTTGAAAAAGATAATTTTGAGAACTTAATACATAAATTGGACATATTTTATGAAGGCTCTAGAACAAAAATATCCAAAGAAAAATATATCATGTTAATTTGGATAAATAATTCCCCCGAATGGTTCACCAAATTTGGGTTCCAATGGGGTGGACCAAATAAGCAAGTGAGATATTAGGGCATCCCATTTGTTGTCAATCCTTGCTTAAAAGAAATGTGGAACTAAGTAAAGGAAAATTAGTAAAAAAAATAGATAAATGGAACAAACATTACCTTTCATTGGCTGGAAAGATACAAGCGTTAAAAAACCCTTTCCTCTTATAATATGTATTAATACTCTTTTGTATGGATGTTTTCTAGTTATCAAATAGATGAAATAAAAAAAAAATCAGACAATCCTTTTAGTCTAATGGAAAAGAAAACAAGAAGAAACATATAGTAAAGTGGGAATGGTGTTGTCTTGACAAAAGTGAAGGCGGATTAGGACTAAAAGACTTAAAAAACAAGGCATTTTCCTTGTTAAATGGATTGTTAAAGCCCTAAAAGGCAATGAACCTTGGAAAATTATAATAAGAAATAATATTCAATTAGCAACTCTGAAACAAGCAAAATCATGGAAACATCCCCCTCTTTGTGGCTTACTATTTGGTAACTTCACTATTACTACCGTTGGATCTAACATGTTTAAAAAGTATTTCAAAAGTTTGGGAACAAACCTGCCACTTGATCAAAGATAGAAATAGAACTGAACCCCTCAAGAAAAAAAATTGTCCTTGTTGTGCCTTCGCACTCACGCCCTATTTTTCTTTGACAAACTTGGGGACCCCCTTAGTTTATTTTTGTGTTTTTTGTTCCCTTTTTCCCCCTTTGTTGTTTTTCCTTTGTTTCTTTTCTTTTCTTTTCTTTTCTTCTTATCTTTTTCCTTTGGGCTTCCAAGTATCGGGCTTCCAAGTAAGGGTATACCTTTCTTGTCGGGCTCGATCCCTGACCTTTCCTTTGGTGTTTCATCGTTGGCTTGTCTTCTCCCCTTCCGGGTCTCAGGCATCAAGTTTTTCTTTTACTAGGGGAGAGGGGCCAGTAGTCGTGCGGGGTCCAATAATCGTGCACTCAATTGTGATTATAATACCTAGTCTTACTACATATTTATACTATATATTGTAAATAAATAATCTAAATATAAATTAAAAAATAACCAAATGTTAATCAAAAGTGGACCCATATTTGAACACACGAGAACCTTTAAATGTTATATTAAAAAAACATAAATACATTCATGAAGAAGTGAAATAAGTATTTTTTTGTCTCAAATAAAATATCACAACTATCCACTATAAGTGTGTAATTTAAAAAATAAAATGCTCATTTAATAAAATAAGACACTCATTTAAACAAGTATTCTTATCATAGTGAAAAAATATTGTTCTAATATGTACAACTATTGGGGTAGCAATGTACAAGCATTGGAGTATTTTATATTAATAGTTTGTCCTATCACAAATATTAAAGGTGAGTACAATAAATACCATATATTTTTTCACTAAATGTGAAAGATTTTCAAAAAGTTTTAGTGTGCAACTATTGGTCCATTTTTGTTTGGTATAAGTTGTATTTTAAATAATTATGTGTTGTTTTTATAATAACAAATAATTTTTTTGTGTTCAACTATTGATCCATATGTGTTGAATATAAAAGTTAGAGATATCAAAGATTTATGGTTACCAATAAGTATTTGGTCCATTTATGTTGCATATTATCATATTTTAAATTAAAATATAATATTTTACAAGCAACAAATGGTATTTTTTTGTTCAACTAGTAGGGTTTCCATGATTAAGTTTTGGTCAAATCTTTAAAAAGTCAAATTTTAGACACTTATCAATAGATGTGCTGATGTGGCAAGTTGCATGATGAGTCACACCTCCAAACCTTAGTTATAGATAGATAAGAGGCTAGTTCACATGTCAAAAAAAAAAATGAAGGTTCTATAATATTCCAGTCAATTGCTACATGTTGACGAAGTTAACCTGCATGACTACTGGCCCCTCTCCCCTATATCCCGACCTTAAACGCTGGCCGGCATCGCCTTGACTCTTGTGCACATCACGTTTGGTTGTTTCACACGTATTTGTGTAAATTCAAATCTGTGGAAGATTTTCCATAATTTAAGGAATTTAATGCATTAAAGCTTGGAGTCAAGTATGCCATTAATGCAAAGTTGACGGGTGGTTTTAGGCTAGATTGCAAGTAATTTCATGATTATTCGACTAACAGCTTGCATTTCTTGAGCTCTGCAACTTCCTTTTGTGCCCACTAAACCACCATTGTCGTTGAATTCGCTTGAGTTAGTGTGTTCGAGCGCGCGTGGAAAGGTTTGGCTAGATTAGATTGGTTTCGTGGCGTGTGCATGAGATCATTCATGCGGCATTTGCGTCGAGGGTTCTTGGTCGCCTGTTCCTGGTGTCTTTTGAAGCAGATTTTGGCTTGGTCACCCTACTCTTTTGTACCAAATTGGTTCAATTCTTGCCTTCCCTTATTTTTTGTTGCTTGTTTCCTGGTTTGAAAAGATTTCCTTTGGTGTTTTTTGTTTTTTCATTGCTAGTCTCATTTCTCTGTTTGTCTCATTGTTCTTTTGATTCACTCTCTGGTGTCATTCTGGGTTCGTGCTTGTGTACCATTACATTCGAAATATGTTGCTTGATTATTAGCCTGGTGTTAGACTGTGAGTGGGGATTTTGGGTTTCTCGTGTCGGTGTTTCTTTCCCTGCGTTTGTATTTTTTTTATGTTTTTGGTTGATTCAACCTTGGGCTTTCCTCTACTTTTTTTCTTTTGTTCTTTTAGTGTTCTTATTGTTTTAGCTTTCATAGCCCCGTTGAATTGATGTTCCTTCTGGCGCCCCATTTGAGGTTGTTTGTGACATCACTGTTGGGCGTTGGACCACGGCTTTCCCGAGGGTTTCATTTGGCTTTTTTCCTTAGCTTTTTGCCACAATAACTATCGGGTGTCAGATGTCACAATTTCCCGTTACTTCATACCTGAAAACATTTTGCATAAGGTAAAGGGAATCTCCGATCACCAACCCCAATCATGCCTTAGGAGAAATGGTTAACACTTTCGAACCTCAAACATTGGGGATATTTCTTACCAAGTCCCTTACAGAGGTGGAAGTGGTAAGGAGTATGTCAAATCCCCAATATTCGATAAAACACGATACATTTGACTATATGCTTATGGACTTCCAAAGTTGCCTCTCGCTCAATAAACATTTGATTTCCTTAGATTTCAACTTGAATTCATGCCTTAACGTTCAAAAAAAAATTTACCTTTAAACTTTGTGAGTCTCTTTTGTTGCATACTCAAATACATTCGCAAGGGGTAGGAGGAAACTCTGATTGCCGACTTGCGACCTGTGCCTTAGACTTTAGCAATTTTAATAGAAGACTTTCGAACTTCGAGTGTCGGAAATACATTTTACCAGTTGATTATAGATGTGTAGAGGGTAAAGGTTATTCCTGACCTCCGATGTTCGCCAACATGAAGAATAGCTTTCATCCAAAATGGTAAAAATGGCAAAGTATGTCTTCATTTGATTTCTCTTCAAAAGATCGAGTTAGACAAATGAAATGATAATCGGACCTCGGGTGTCGTGTTTTTGTTTTAACCTTTACTAAAACTAAACGATGAGACAAAAGGTGAATATCTGCACCCCGATTCCTGAAACCTTTCGAACTTCAGGATCCAGGAATAATGTTTACACTGCCAATAACGATAACAAAAGAGGTAAGAGGGATCTCTGATCCCCGATACCCGATTAAGAGAAAAATATATCTTCATAAACTTCTCAATGCAGGGAAAAGGGAAAGGGGATTTCCTACTTCTGATGTCCGATGATATAAAACCCAGTAAAGAGGATTGGTCTTCTGAGAAAGAGGCAAAGGGGATCTCTGATCCCCGATGCCCGAGAAAACCAGTCATGCCTTAACAATTCTAATTTAAAGTAAGGGGTATGAGGGAACTTCGATCCCGACATCCTGAAGAACTATACAAAGACGGTTTAAGTTTAAAATACACATCTTAAGGGACGAGATAAAGGGTAAGCCCAAAGGTTGATCCCTGAAACCATATAAAAAAAAATTCATGGTATCCAACCGGGCTTGTTTTGTAGGGTTTTATTTACTCAAAAATGTAAATGGTAATATGTGGTACTTGTGTTTGCAGAAAGGATGCCACCTAAGGATTCTAAGGAAATGAAGTTCCAATTCAAAGGTTACCATCCACCCTCCAAGATGTTATCCCCATACACTAAGATTTCAAACACTAACCTGGGACATGTCAACTTGGACGAGTTCAAGTGAAGGGTCAATAGTGATGGTGTTAGGACTCTTATGGCTAGGGCTCTTTCTAAGTCAGGTTTGGAGGCTGCTACTTTCCTAGTTACTGTTCAATCTCCAGAACTAGTGTTGACATGTGCCCAACACTACAACCACAAGACCCAGAAGATCAAGGGGTCCAATGGAGAAATTGTACTTGATTTAACTCCTGAAATGATAGAGAAGGTTTTCAAAATCCCCTATCATCCTAAATGTAAAGCAATAGATATGTGAAAGGCAGTCAAGTACTTTGAGGACACCCCAACTAACAATCTGGATTAAATCAATGACCACCTGTTAGAGAAACCTAGGAAGGTGGATTCTAAATTAGCAAGGATACAACATAGTAGTGAGTATAAAGATGTCAAGGACCTGATTGTGTTCTTGAGTCGGGTATTTGGGCGACATAATGCAAATAATTTTTATCCTTGGATGGTGAGATTTATTGAGATAATCAATTCTTCTCACAAAAAGATTGATTGGGCTCACCTTATCAATGACACCATTCATGAGAAAATGTGCAACGTTCTCTCATCCATTAGGTTTTTCATGACTTCATACCTTGTATATCTATTGGTTTCATAAGCCTCATTCCCAAAACTCACCAAGGTGGGCTACTATGAGCTAGGAGAAGTAACCATTTACTAGCATTATGTTGCAAAGACAGTTGTCGTTGCACCAAAAGATCAACATGTTAATGCTCGATACAACTAACAAAGTTAATGAATCCATGATAGGCAATTAAGCCATGCCACAAACCCGAGCGTTGTGCTACACAGCACAAGGAGATCAAGGGCGCACACCTTGCAAAAATCCCCCCCAATGCAAGTGAGGGGTTCGAACCCGTGACCCATGCTCTAATACCAATTGTTGTAAAGATAGTTGTCGGTGCACCAAAAGATCAACATGGTAATGCTTGATACGACCGCTAGAGTTAATAAATCCATGTGAAGCGATTAAGCCATGTCACGAACCCAAGTGTTGCGCTACACGGCACAAGGAGACCAACGATGCACATCTTGCAACACATTATCCCCAGTTGGAGTTAGAGGCCAATTTTCGCCATTTTGGCATTGTGAATGATAATTTCATCTATATGATAATTTAGAGCTTGGAGAGAGACTTCTCTAGGAGAATCTCTCTGGAAGCTATGAAAGTGATTGGAGAAATCAGGTGTTGGTTCATCCAATACAAATCATTTACCTACATCAAAATGGCAAGCTTCCACATGATGCCATACACACTTCCTAGGTATCCATCGGACAAGCTGCTTCTACTGGAGGTTTGCAAGCAAATCATTGAAGTACAACAACTCATTGCAAGGAAACATAAACATGTATATGGTTTCCCAATTCAAATAGGAGTGTATCTTGTGTGAATACACAAAATGCTAAAAATGCAGAGCTTGAGATGTCTAGGTAAAGTTTTGATGTGTACAATGATGCTCAAGGGACATTTGATGCCATTAGAAAGATCAACAAAGTGATGGGAGCATACTTCATCCATAAGCCCAAATTTGAGGATCATTGGGCAAATTGTGAAGAAGAGTTTGAAGTAAGATTGAAAGATTATTATCGATTGACAATATTTTTGATAAGACATTGTTTGAAGGCTAGGATTCTCGAAGAACAAGTAGAAGATTGAAAGGTTATGGATTCGGCCTACATTGCCCAGAAGATCTTTGATATTCCTATTTTCAATGTGGATTGTTCAGTAAAGGAGAATGACAACATTCACAACAGGGCTCAACAAGTGGTGGAACGCTCTCAACGTTGGTTAAGTGCACCTTTCGCCATGGCCAAACCACTAAAGAAGCCAAAAGATGTTGAGGAGAAGGGAAGAGAAACGTCAGCTAAAGTAACTGTGAAGAAAGAGCATGAGAAATCTCCCTCTGGTGCCCCTACAACTAAGAAGGACAAGGGCGACCTTGCTAAAGAAACGGGGAAGAAAAGAAAATGAATATGGCCAATCAACATTGCTTCTGAAGAAGTTGAGCCAGAAGGGGAGAAGCTACAATGGAAAAGGAGAATGAGGGTACCAATTGGAGAAAGAGTAGCTCAACAAGATAATGAAGGAGCCTATTCCTCTACTCCTCCCCACGAGTCACCACTGCCAAGTCCTCCATCACTAGATAACAAAGCACCTGTACCACCACGTCAGCCTTCATTGCCAACTGCTCTCCTCCCAACAAGTGAATTACCTTAGGAATGAGAAATTTTTGCTGAAGATGATGTGAAATAAAGGGAAGTTGAGAAGGAGCCTCCTAGAGAGGAGGAAGTGCAAAAGGAAATAGGTAATGTGTTTCAAAAGGTTCCCCTTGATGTAAATGTAAAAGAGTTACCAGAAGAAGTGAATAAAGAAAGACCACACATAGATTAGCATATTGGTCAAGATGGGGCATTGAAACAAGAGGTTGAGCAAGAAGCCAACCAGGAAGAGAAAGTTGTTGAGGAGAGACCTCGAACTAAGGAAGTACACCAAGAAAAGGCCCAGGAAGAGGAAAAGAAAACTCAAGAGGAGCCAAAGATAAACATTGGTACTTCTCAAGATACGAGGATAGTCTCTACTCCAAGAAACAACACTACTGCAATATTTGTGTGGTTAAATGAAACCATCATGAAGAGGCAAAGGATGTATGTAGAAACCCTAGAGCCAAGCTTAGCAGCATTGTCAGAGGCCTTCCAGTCTCCTAGAAGAAGGAAGAAGGCTCGAAGGATTTATACCATCTCAATGGATGAATAGGGAAATAGAATAGCTGAGATAGAAATCCCTCTAGTGGATAAGCTGGTATCTGAGATGACACCTAATGATTACCAAATCCATCAAGTGGATTTGGGGGTACAGACAAGGGATGGAGAGCAGCAGTCTTTGCAAATGTTAGTATATGCTATTTTAAGAAGGATGTAGGAGGATGAGCTTAAAGCTCAGATCAAATAGTTGATAGCTTGCATAAGCAATCTCATCAAGCCAGTAGATGACAAAGATCCTAAGTCTGCTCTTCAAGCTACCTTGAAAGGTGAAATAAGGCCTTCCGACTCTGACAGATGGATTCCAGCAATGTAGTAGTGCAAAGAGAATTTCTTGGAATTGGCAGAAACTATTTTGAAACAATTGGTGAAGACATATCATGCCATTACCGATGAAGATAGTCATGCCCAACAGATTGCTTTAAGCATTGATGAGGAATTGTTGGTGTGGGAGGAGTATATACCAATCCTCTAGCAAATAAATAAAACTAAAGAAGAAGAATTGCTCAAAGTGGCAGTGACTGAAGAAGGGGGATAGGAATCAATTCCAATCTAGATAAGGGCAGCGAAATTTCGAGCTAAGATTTTGAATAAATGTAAAGGTAGATTGAACAATGACATGGATCAAGCAGGGAAAGAAATGAATGACATCCACAAAGCTAGTGAGGGAACCTAAAAAGATGATTGAAGAATTGCAAAATTTGATGCAAAGACAGATTACTTAGGAAGGCATAGACAACATGGTCAACAAAAAGGTGAAACTCCAGTCTCTTCAAGAAGAGTTGGAATCTTTTGCCAAGATACAACAACAAATGGAAAAAAAACCATCTTTGATCAAAAGATTAAAATTTAGTTTGACAATGGGCCATCAATGGAGAAGATGAACGAAGTAATGCCTACATGGACTGAAAAATTTGCTAAGTAACTGAAGATAGGGTGGAGGTTGTTGCTCGTGCTAGACCAGATGTGTTGGAGATGTTTTTGTTGTTGCTGAAAATGGCATGTTGTTTCTAGTTCAACGCCCCCAGATCAAGGATGTCCAAGATGCACGTGATAATCACTATGAGGATCGAAGCATATGTTATGCACCAAAATGCAAGGGTGTGAAAGTTTTGAAACTACTAGTTGATTTCAATCACGTTTTAGTTTAATTTAAGGTACTTTTTATGCTTTCCTCAAGCTTAGCAAAGACTCAACTACAACTAGGTCGCCTAGTTCAATTTTATTTTAATTTCAGTTTTATTTCAATCAAAGACTCAAAGCACCGGAGTTTGATTCCAATCACTTTTTAATTAGATCCACAATTATGGATCCTCTATTTTCTATTTATGTTAAATTTTGGATCATTCAAAAGGTATGAATTCTTATGTAATTTTTGCAACTACAAACAAATACAATCTCGGTGTGGAGTTTTGCCCCCTGACTTTGGTGCAAAGTGTTGATTTACTTATCTAACGATTATGCATGTGTTGCATGCATTTGGATTCAGTGCCATGGTGATGGTATGATCATTTTGTTTTAATCATAATTGCCAAATTAATGAGATCTGAGTTTAATTTGTGGAATTAAGTAGGATTTTGTCCCAAATTTGTGTGATTGATGGCGTTCTAGTTGAATGAAATTCAAAAATCTTATGTGTTTTGTGTTCCCTTTGAAGATTGCACTCCATTAATAATAAATGTGTGAATGTTGTTTTTGTCAATGGTTGTTTTTGGCAAAATCTTGTTTCAACGTGCAAACATGATTGATTGAATGCTCTATGTCGTTGTCTGATTAGAATAGGTTTATATTATTCCTTGTTACCCTACTTCTCTTTTTCACTTTATTTTATAAATGGTTAAAACATTGTATTGAAAGAGCAATAAACTGAACTCTAATTTGCTATATTTTGAAATGTGATCTGTTGTTTTGAATTATTAAGATTATCTTTCACAATTGCATATAATTTTCAAATTATCTAAATTCCAAATCCCCTTGTGAAACCACATTGATCTTACAATTGAGCTACCCATGTGGTCAAGACCTGACAAAAAGGAACATCGGAGTAGTTATCACTACTTTTCAAGAGAGGCAATAAATACATATTGCCTAGCACGTTGTGTGTGACCAAAATCACCCTCAACAATCCTAACAATTCAATCTGGTGGCACTTATATCATAAAGAGAAACCTCTCGCTTTGTTACAATGGTGTTCAACAAAAGCATGGTGCAAGAAAGGCATCAAATATTTCAAAGATACAATATGAAAATTCCATTTAAAAACCCGGGCTTCTCTCAGTGAAGAATTTAAACTACATGTCTCCCATTAGAGAACATATTATGTTCTCAAGGAAGCCTATAAAATGCTTCAATTTTCAATGGAATTTGAGCTAAATAGCGAAATTTTAGACAGATTTAAATGGACTGATGGTTTATAATTAAGTAAAATAAAACCAAAGGTTGTGTATAAATCACTAGTAAACGCCCAAAACGCGGTCAAGCATATAAACAAAAGTTAGAATATAGAAATAAAGGACAAAAAATGGCTCAAAATCTTTAAATGGTTGTCTAATAAAATTTTGGAACTGAAAAAATCTTGCTTCAAATGGTTGCTAATGTTGAATAAGCTTCCAAGTACTGCTTCTTCCCATAATTTGATTATTTGTAAAATGTGTAGAAAACCTAAATTTGTTCTGCATATTTTCTATGAATGTTTATTTGCTAAAGAAATATGGAATTTATTCTATGTTGAACTTGAAGGGTGGAGGGATTTCAATAAAACTAAATGGAAGGAGATACTTTTTGGATTTATAGATGGATAAGATATCACATAGAATTATTTCTAGTTACTACTATCTACTGAATTTGTGTGGTTTGTATGGAGAGCAAAAAATGAGGAATGGTTCCAAGGTAAAACATAGGGCACTTACTAAGTCTAACGAAAATCTCATATTTTTCAATATTTCAATGCAGGCTACAATAACAATGGAAATAGCCAAAGACAAATTTCTCAAGCTACTGAAACCCAAAAAAGTGCAAGTCAACAAACAAGATATCAAATATGTAAGTCACTAGCCATTTAGCAAGGAAGACAACATTTTGTTCTTGAAAAATTATCTTGAATTCCAAAGGAAACACAACAAGAAATATAAAGAGGAAACCCTGAAAAAAGACCGAGATTTCAAGGACCAAGATTCTATGTGAACGAAGGAGAAGACTTCACAGGAGAGGTGGTGAGATCCAATGAGGGTATATCAAAAATCGAACCGCACATAGGTTGGAACAGTATGGATAAGTATAGTGAAAGTGTTAACTTCAAATAAAAGTGAAGTGAAGAACAATATTGTAATAATTGTAAAACATGTGGTACATAATTATACTCTATAAGCTGTCTCTTGACTGAAATCGTCATGAACTGAAAGCTATGATGTAATCCTTTTACTATTAATACTAAACTATGAACAATTCAAAAAAAAATGTTCACAATAAATGTGATCCACAATTGTGATACGATTTTTTTTTTTTCAAAATAGTTTCTATTTATCATCTCATTTTAAGTCTCAATTCCACCTACCACAATGGTTTTTGGAGTGCAAGTTTATATATCCCAACAAAGACAACTAGATTTCACCTAAGTTCATATCAAAGGAACATATGTACAACCTTTTTAGTACCTCAACTTACTATTATTAAAAACTTCATTACCATACATTTTTTTTTAATTTCACAAAAAATACTCTTAAAGGTGAAATCCTAAATGTAAACATTAAAGGTGATCCACAATTACGATATAATCCTTTCTTTTGGAATGATTTGTATTTCTCATCTCATTTTACGTTTCAAATTATCCACTATCCACTAATATTTTGAATGCACATTGAAGGGATTTTGTGATAAAGGTCCACTTGATATATTAAAACTAAGATAACTTGAGCAATTTTATCGCCATTTGAAATAGCTTAAAACTAACTTTAGAGCCTTTTTGGGCACCACTACATTGATTTGAAGTTGCATATATAATAAATGATGTCTTGATGGAAGTATAGTGTGAATGGGCCTAAAAGTGGAGGTGTGTACTTCATAATTAAGTTTATTGGGTTGAATTCAATAAAGAATAGGTTGTATACTTAATTAAACAACAAAATAAATAAAATGAAAAAATGATTCCCCTCTTATATTCGACATAAAAAGGCGCACACATAAAATTAAGATCTCACTTAGCTTTACTTTTAAATGTTTTCATAGAAGACAAACTACATTTAAAAGGTGAAAATAATTGATGAAAAATTAATATAGAGCACTAAAGATCTCACTTAGCTCCTCATGTAAATAATAAAAAAAAAAAATTGGCATTTCCATTTTATAATTCTATCACTAGAATTTTCTACTTTGTGGAGATATAAACATATCAATTATCCTATTATATGTAACCTTATAACAAGCAAACATGCAAACTCTTCTTTGGTGTGAATTAACTCTAAAGGACTTTTCATTTATATTAAATCATAATATTATTATAATGAATTAAACAAAATTAATGGTTGGTTACCAAATTAATGCTATAAAGATATGGAATCGATATCAAAATCAAAATTAAAAAATATTAAGAATATTGAATTGCAATCACATTGTTTGATTTTTTTTATAAATTAGTTATGTGATGTTGAACCAATTGTTGTAACCCATATTTCATTAGTAGGTATTCACAAGAACCCAAATCTAATGAATTTGTATGGCCTACTTGACATTGATTACTTTTAGGTAATATTCACAAGGACGAAGCAATCAAATTTTCTAGGAACTCAGCGATCACAATACTACTTCAATCAAAGCATGTTTCAAATGAAATTCTACCCACAATTTGCCTTGCTTAGCTTGCTACATTATTTGAAAACCCTTCATCAAGTAAAACACCTTATTTGCCATTTATTGTGGAGATTTTTACTCTCTTGTTTTTGTGCATTTGGTTTTTCTAGGGTGCATCACTATGTAATACCATTTGTTGGGAATTATCATTTGGCATTTTCTATAGTGTTGAATGTTAACATGGATACAATTTTTGTGACCCATTTCTCATGAGTAGAGTTCCACAAACTCATAAGCTTCAATAATCAAATTAGCACTCATTGCATTTAGTTAAAGTTTAAAAGGGGACGTTAGCTAGCTCATTTATAGCCATGCAACTATGTTCTCACCTAGTAACCTAAAAAACTTTTATATGCAATTGCCCAAAAATTATCTTCTTCGCCACATGTCCATATCTACTTCCTAGTTGATCAACCATGAAGCCCTTTTGTGTCAAACACATTTTTCATATAATTTTTTTAAAATTGAACCTTGGAAATTCTCCACTTGTATATTTGATATCAATGGTAGTGTGATATGCACATGCTAATTTGGATAGGAAAATAGACACCTATCTTCTGCTTTCCTCTAAAAAAAGAAATGCACCTCAAAAAGTTGACAACAATAATGTGTCATGATCACTAGGGTAGCTACGAAGCAAGTAGGGGTATGACGATAATGTGTGAAGGTAGGAAACTGGATAAACCAATCTACTCATTCTAAAATACTACCCTAGCATGTTCTAAAATTCTAATATGCATATGGTTGTCCAAGGTTGCCATGGAATATGTAAGGAAACCATCATTGACCTTGGTATAATGCTTCAAGGACTTCTAATAGTCCAATAGTAAGTGTAGTTTAGATGCAAGTTATGTTGCATGGCTCTATCTTGGTCAAACTAACAAAAACATCTAATTCTCACCATGGCATAGACTACATATAAAATCAATTGAAACTTACAAATTTACTCAAATTCACGTTAGTTATGTATGAATGCATTCACTAATCAAAATACTCCAATCAAAGAAAACCTCACAATCACAAATGGAATTCATGATGTAGAACACCCAAGGCTTGAATGTCCTTGCCTCCTGCCACATTACGTGGTTGAGCAAGATTATTATCAGAAAGAGTTCTTGTATTTGTTTCTTCCCCTTTTTGTTTCTCTCAATCAATGTTTTCCCACTTGCTTTTGGAAATCCAAGACGTGATTGCTCCATGCATCATCACTCATATAGGTTTATTTCTTGAGCTTCTTTATACAATAGCAAACTAAAAGCCATATCTATGAAATTTACATTGAACCTACTAATGACTTCATCACCCACCATGTGGATTTCTCTTTTTTGGGTGTCTTAATGCTTGGTGCAAGAAATAACCAATTCTCGTCTTTGTGCTAAAATAGGGAATGTGGCAATTTGGATTAGCCCACTATCTTTGAGATTCTTTGCAATTTTATTCCCCCTCTTGATCTTTTCAACTAGATTTAGCTCTTGCACATCCACAATTCCCTAGCTTAGTGTATTTGATTTTTTCGTCATCACATGACAATACAAAGATTGGGTTCAATGGTTTGAAAAATAATATACCATCTATGAAACCATAAGAATCAAATTTTACACCCAAAACTATCTTTGGTGATTTTTAAATATGAAGAAAAATAAGGTTTCATGCTTAAAATTTACTCGTGAACCCTAGTCGCCCCTAAAATCTTGCAACACCTTGGCAAAGATGAAACACTAGGTGTTGACGCCCTTACACAACACTCTCGTAATTAAACTTAGTCCACACAAACCTAGGCACCATCGAAAAATGAAATATTGATTGCAAGCCCTAGTCATCCCTATATCTCTACAAAAATCTTTTAAAACTTGTTGTGAATGTTGTTATAGCGACTTTTGATGCTCTAAATCATGCTAAAATGTTTGGCAATGGTGGTAAAGGAAGATTGAATGCTTGAAAACCTACAAGAAAACTAGTAAAGCCCTACCAATGATGCTTCAATCTCGTAGAATTTGTTGAAACTCCCTCCTTGCTCTTGCAAATAAAAACATTGAATGAATGAAAGATTAAAGGAGCAAACCTAACCCAATCACAACTTCGAATAAAATGTCATTTTGCTTTTGTGTTACTTTTTCTATATCACCTTACCCAAGTAGCACAAATCACACCTAAATGACCAACTTGCCACTTTTAGTTTTGGCTAGAGTTTGGTGTGAGAATACATGTTTGTGTGATTCATGTGTTTGTTGTTGATGTTGTAGCTTCGAGCTACATACTTCTGCCTTGATCGTTGGATAATAAATTCATATAGCCTAATGGATATTCATTTATTTATTAAAGTGAAGAGGCACTTCACTTGGCAACACAATATAATATTTAATTATTGTGAATAATTAAATGGGGCCAACTTAAAGAAATAATATTTAATATTTGCTAAATCTTTATGAGGCCAACCAACATCAGGAGTCGCATTATTTTGTATTTATACAAGGCGGAGTTTGCTCATTTGATTATCAAGTTCATTTCATCATATTTGCATTCCTAGAAGTTCGCACTTGTGCAACAGATCATTATTTTGTGACAGCAGATTAATTTCAAGGAGAAACATATTCATGTTGTGTCTTCGCATCTAGGAGAGGTGCTATTATTCATTGTATCAAATTCGGCCTTGTGTTGGGCCTGAGTTGTAAGCAATTTTTTGCTCCTATTCTTGAATATATAAGCGATATATTTGTTGGGTTTTTCCCCTCAAGTTGGAGGGTTTTCCCAGGGTATCTTGTGGTGTTCATTGTCTTATGTGCTGCAATTTTTGTTTATTGTATTTCTGATCCTACAACTAACATGGTATCAGAGCGAGTTTAAAGAAGATTGTGATCAGATTTACATAAGCAGTGCTTCCATCCACTCGTGTTCTCATCTTCTAGCATCTATCTCATCCTCACAATGGTGAACAGGTTCAAGATCAAAGATAGGCTTGAAGGTGCTTCCAACTTCACCTCTTGGAAGTTTAGAGTGATGCTTGCATTGGAAGAAAATGAGCCTGATGAGTTTGTGGAGGGCGAAGTTCACAAACCTTTCGATGAAGATGTGAAGCCACAATGGCAAAAGAATGGCACTAAGGCGAAGAAGTTTTTGGTTGATTCAGTGAAGAACCACCTTGTGCCAATCATCTCCAAGTTGAAGACAACAAGATAAATGTTCAAAACCTTGGAAGAAATGTGTGAGTTCAATAACACAACCAAAGCTCTTTCCTTGAAGCAACAGCTTCATCATGTCAAGATGGTGAAAGGAGATTCTACCATGTCCTTCGTGAAGATCACTAAATTGAGATATCAGCTCTCTACCATTGGGCATATGGTTGATGATAAGGATTTGGCCATGTTGGCTTTTAATGGTCTTCCTAAATCTTGGGAACAATATATCCAAGGCATTAGTGCGAGATCAAAGATACCTAAGTTTGATCGCTTGAGAGCAAATTGCATTCAAGAGGAATCGAGATTAGCAACAAGAGGCAATGGGCAAAGTTCTACCAATGAGGAAATTCATGTACTTGCCGCTCAATCTTCGAAGAAGAGAGGAAGAGAAGAAAAGAAAGGCTACTTCAAAAGGAATAAAGATAGAAGATCTGATGGTGCTCGTACATCTAAGAAGAAGAAGGATCTTTCCCACATACAGTGCTTCAGATGTGACAAGTTTCGTTACTATGTAAAGGATTTCCCAACTAGACCAAAACAACGTGCTTCAATTGCGGATGTGGGTGAGATCTCTCCTCTAAAGGATTCAAGTGAATTTAAATTCTATTTTGCCTTATCAAACAATGTTCCAGTAGATAGCAACACTTGATTGATTGATAGTGGCGCCTCTCGTCACATTACTAGATTTAGAGAACATCTTTCAGATTTTGTGATGAGAGATACAAGTGTCCAAGTCATAATTGGAGATGATGCATGTTATTTAGTGAAAGGTGTTGGGACCTCCACTCTTCACTTAGATTCTGGCATTACCTTGCAGTTGAGTGATGTATTATTTGTACCAAGCATTAAGCGGAACCTCATCTCTATTTCAGCCTTGGAGGACAAGGGATATCAAGTTGCATTCTCCGAAGGTAAAGTTCTTGCGTGGCCAAAGAACCCTAGCATCAAGTCAGCCCGAGTGATTGGTGTTTAGCAAGAATGTCTCTACAGACTTTCCACTCATCCACTACGAGCTTTGTTGCATGACACATCAAATTCATGTGAGCTTTGGCATAGAAGACTTGCTCACATTCACTTTCGAGTGCTTCCAACCATGGAGAAGATGGTCACCGGCATTCCTAAACTCAGCCAGGAGCATGAAGGTACTTGTCAAGGATGCACATTAGGTAAGAATACTAAAGGACCCTTTCATAGTAGTGAAAGTACATTTAAATGCATTCTAGATCTTGTTCATTCTGATTTGTGCGGTCCAATGTCTGTTGCTTCTTTGAGTGGTTTCTTGTATTATGTAATTTTCATTGATGTCTACTCTAAAAAGACTTGGATTGATTTCTTAAAGACTAAAGAATTTGAGGAAGTACTTGAGAAATTCAAAGTGTTTAAAGCTCAAGTAGAGAATGTATCCAGGAAAAGGATCAAACTCTTGAGATCTGACAACAGATGAGAATACACTTTTGGAGTCTTTCGTAACTTTTGTGTTGAAGCAGGAATTAAGAGGGAGTTTTGTGTTCCCTACAATCCACAACAAAACGGTGTAGCAAAAAGGAAGAACAAATCTATTGTACAAGCAATTAAGGCCATGATTCATGATCAGGATCTGCAAATCTTCCTTTGGGCCGAAGCTTCTAGGACAATTGTGTATATTTTGAATTGGAGCCCTCAACGTATCTTGGAGAACATGACTCCTGAATCAGCTTTCACGAGTATGAAGCTTGCAGTCAGCCATTTGAGAATATTTGGTTGTCATGTGTGTGTTCATGTCCCTAAAGATAAAAGGACAAAGTTAGAACCATCTGGCAAGAAGGGAATATTTGTGGGCTACAATGAGTCTTCAAAAGCCTACAGGATTCACATTCCAAGTCAGAAACTAATAGAGATCAACAGGGATGTTACATTTGAAGAAGATATTGCATTCAAGAGATCTAAAGGCTCTCACATGGAGATAGACAATGAACACCAAGAGTTTCCTTAGAACATGGAAGTTAACCATACTCCTGAGATATAGAAGGAGGCTACTGATCCTAAAGAAGATGATGATTCAGTTGAGCCTTTGGAACCCACTAATGGGCCTACAGACATTGTTATTTGTCAAAGGAGACCTCTATGGGCTAGGCAAACAATGCAGGAGGCAGAGCAAACAATGCAGGAGGCAGAAAAGTTTGCAGCCCCTAGAGGAACATTTAGTGAAAGAAAAAGACCTCAGAAGTTTTCAAGATATGTTGCATTGATGAGTCAAATGATTGAATCTGAGTCTTCCAATGTTGAGGAAGCTTCAAGTCAGCAAGTATGGAGAGATGCTATGGCTGAAGAATATCAATCTATCCTCAATAACAATGTTTGGGACATTGTACCTAGACCAAAAGGCAAATCTGTTGTATCTTCTAAGTCGCTTTTCAAGATCAAGCATGCGGCTGATGGAAGCATTGAGAACTACAAGGCTAGATTTGTGGCTAGAGGATTCTCTCAAAAAGAGGAAATAGACTATGAGGAAACCTTTGCTCTAGTTGCTCGTTATACTTCCATCAGGACTAACATTGCTATTGCAGTAGCTGAAGGATGGAAGTTACACTAGATGGACATGAAGACAATATTTCTAAATGGTGTAATTGAAGAAGAAGTATAAATTGAGCAACCTAATGGCTTTGAAGTTCATGGGAAGGAGTCTCATGTTTGCAGATTGAAGAAGGCTTTGTATGGCCTTCAGCAGGCTCCTCGTGCTTGGTATGAGAGGATTGATCGATAATTGTTGAGCTTGGGCTTCTCCAAGAATGATGCTAATTCAAACCTGTACTTCAAGGTAATTGATGTCGAAGCATTGATCATGGTTCTCTATGTTGATGATTTATTTCTTACTACAGAAGAACACATCATTATCAAATGCAAGGAGTTGGCTTCTAAATTTGAAATGAAGGATCTCAATTGCATGCATTACTTCCTTGGTTTAGAAGTATGGGAAAAGCCTAATGAGATCATTCTAAGTCAAGGGAAGTATACAATAGACATCTTGAAGAGATTTGATATGATGGATTGCAAATCCATGTCCACACCTATGGAAACCAATTTTCAAAAGTTAAAAGAGGTTGTAGCTAGTTCAGATCTGGTGGATCCCACTATGTACAGGCAGTTGATGGGATCATTTATGTATCTAGTCAATACTAGACCAGATATTTGCTATGCAGTGAGTGCACTAAGTCAATTCATGTGTGAACCAAGGCAAAAACTTCTAGTTACAGCAAAGCATATCCTGAGATACTTGTGTGGCACAGTTGGGTATAGCTTGAGATATTCTCCTGATGTGGACTTGAAGCTACATGGTTTTACTGATTCTGATTGGGCAAGGTGTGTTGTTGATTGGAAGAGCACCTTTGGATGTTGTTTCAGTTTGGGGTCTGTGATGATCTCTTGGTGTAGCAGGAAGCAGTCCCTAGTGGCACTGAACATCGTAGAGGCCGAGTACATTGCAACATGTGTGGCAACTCGAGAAGCAATGTGGCTTCGGAAGCTCCTTGCAGGATTGTTTGGACAATCATTGGAGCCAACGGTCATTCATTGTGATAATAGAAGTTGTGTGAAGCTTTCTGTCAATCCAGTGTTTCATGACAAAACCAAACATGTTGAGATCAAATATCACTATATCAGAGATATGGTATTGAGGAAAGCAATCCAGTTGAGATACATTAGCACTGATGAGCAGACGACTAACATTCTCACCAAACCCCTCTCCAGAGGAAAGTTTGTGTACTTTCGAGACAAGCTTGGAATTGTGGAGAATGAAGCCCTAGCTGAGAGGGAGACTCAGCTTCAATGATCTTCTGTGATTTGCTTTAATGCATCTTTCTCTATTAGAGAAATTTGAGGTGTAAGCCCTTGTTGCCACCCTCTAAGAGTAACCATGGTGGATGTCATGTTGAGTGACTCCATAACATCACGTGAAAGAGTTCGTGATGATTTTCTTGTACTTGTGTTTATTCACCCTCTGGCAGTATCCATGGTGAACATCATGTTGAGATGACGACATCACGTTGAGTGATTTCGTGATGGGCACTTGTGCACATATGCTTTACCATACATGGGAGTAGCCCTGATGGTTGATATCACGATTGAGTGAATATGTGATGAGCCCCTTCCACATATGGGTGTAGCCAATGTGGGTGTCATGTTGAGAGATTCCATGACAATGTGTATCGGAAGTATTCCTCCCTAGCTAAGAGGGAGTGTTGATGTTGTAGCTTCGGGCTACATACTTCCGCTTGATTGTTGGACAATAAATTCATATAGCCTAACGACTATTCATTTATTTATTAAAGTGAAGAGGCGCTTCACTTGGCAACACAATATAATATTAAATTATTGTGAATAATTAAATGGGGCCGACTTAAAGAAATAATATTTAATATTTGTTAAATCTTTGAGGCTGACTTGCATGAAGAGTCAAATTATTTTGTATTTATACAAGGTGGAGTTTGCTCATTTGATTATCAAGTTCATTTCATCATATCCGCATTCCTAGAAGAAGTTCGCACTTGTGCAGCAATTCATCATCTTGAGCAGCAGATCATTATTTTGTGATAGCAGATTGATTTCAAGGAGAAACATATTCATGTTGTATCTTCTCATCTAGGACAGGTGCTATTATTCATTGTATCAAATTCGGCCTTGTGTTGGGCCTGAGTTGTAAGCAGATTTCTGCTCCTATTCCTGAATATATAAGCGATATATTTGTTGGGTTTTTCCTTTCAAGTTGGAGGGTTTTCCTAGGGTATCTTGTGGTGTTCATTGTCTTATGTGCTGCAATTTTTGTTTATTGTATTTCTGATCCTAAAACTAACATTTGCCTCTTTTTTGTGTTTTTGAACATTTGACACCTCAAAGGAGTGGTATACAATTCATCACGGAGACGCCAAGTTTTTTTGTTTTCAAGTGACTTTGGGCAAGCTATGGGAGGTTGAGTGATTGACCATACAATTGCCTTTCACACTATCTAATTTTTGGGCATGCTAGAACAAGGTATGTGATCATGAACAATTTGCCACTTTTACTTTCATTTTAACTTTGGCTTTACTATGTAGGAGCATGTACCTTGTGAAGGAGATGCCATTTTATGTTTTGCTCAAACTTGACATATGCCAATTTTCATACTATCTATTTTTTGGGCATTCTAGAACAAGGTCATGTGATCATGAACAAGTTGCCACTTTTACTTTCTAACTAACTTTGGCTTTATTGTGGAGGGGCATGTGCCTTGTGAAGGAGATGGCCTTTTTTTAACTCAAGTTTAACATATGCATGCAAAGTCATAATTTTGGTCTAATGTGACATTTTCCTACATTAAACTCAAATTTGAACACCTCTTTGCTGAGTCACATAACTCACCAAGGTGGCAAGATGTAATTTTTTCAAAACCAACATGCTTCCTCTACCCAAAAAATGGTGTCTATGGAATAAATAATTTAGTCTCAAATTTCATCATTGAATGGAAACTTTGTGGCATACAATAATATCTCTCAATTAGGAGTGAAGCGCCAAAGATCCACCATTATATCAACTTCTCGCTTCTTGTGAAATTTGTAGAGTGCAGGTAGGTCAAACCGAAGCTGCAAATAACAAAATATGAAATAAGTCCTTTGCCAAATGTTTATATTTTTTTTAAACTAAATAGTAAGCATTTTATAGTTTGATGTATCAATCTAAATAAGTTATTCATCACCTGCTCATGCTCTAAAACTTGTACTTGGAGTGTACAGGATCTCATAGTAAGATTATCTCAAAAGTTTCAATAACATGGAATAAAATATAACAAAAATGATATAAGCATGTGAACATGTGAACTAGGGGAAGTTCAAGGAATGAAATGTTCAAGAACATACAGTGCAGATGGTAAATCTTTTATTTCCATAAAATAAAGAATTGGCTAATTTCACTATTCAAGAATTAATATTCTTCATACAATACAGGTTATGATGAATCATTAATTGGCCCGTAAAGTCAAACTACACATGTTATTCTAAAGAGTTCGCAAGGTTTTTGGAAAAAAAAAATCCAACAGGAGAATGTCAATTTTCAATATATTTTAAACTGTTTGAGAAAATTCGTTGCATGTAATCTGAGTTGATTATTCTGGGGACCAATGTATTAATGGAGATACAGAGGATGAAAGATATAGGAGAGGTCATGGAATGTTACTACATTGTAAATTCCAAAAGATGAGAAGTTAAAGCTACAAATCAGGTAACAACTCGGATGAGTGAGATAAGGATCAACAGTGCCAAGGTAAGGTTTTGAGTTGCAACCTTCCAGTGAATCTCATGCGGATCTCTCTTGTTTCCTTAACCATTTTAGTGGAGTGCTTTGCCCATACCTCTCTTCTTTCAAACTTTACATAATGAAATTAATGGTAAGTATTATAAGATATGTAGTCTTGAATCTCACTCAACTAGTTATAAACAACTCATTTGTTGCAGGCCTTTGTGAATAAGCACATGCTCAAACAAACCAGAAAATAATAATATAAAACAAAAGCAATTCATGTTTTCACCACACAACCCTGCCTCTGACAGCATTCAAATTAGAATGTGCAGTGCAACCATGAGAGTTGAGAAATCCTCTTGTAATTGAAACCATAACAAACAAATACTTGATTTTAATACTTAAGAAACGTGATATGTCTCTAAAATTCTATATCGTCATCAGATCCTCCATTATTAAAATGAATGCAGTTAAATTCACAATCACACACAGACTTTCCAATAAGACCTTAATCTGTTGGAGATAATCAAGAGGAATGATGGTATCATGTACATTTTGTAAGCCAATTGTGCAACTGATGGTCCAAAGGACTCAACATTATTCACTTTTTGTGACACTGATGGTCCAAAGGACTCTCAAATTGTAATTTTATTGAAATTATGGAGATAAAAGGAGACTTGTAGAGGGATGCCCAAAAACAAAAATTGAATAATGTTGAGTCCTTTGGACCATCAGTATCACAATTGGAAAGTCTGTGTGAATGATTATCTGATATCTCCAATGCAGTTAAATTATGTTAAAGATAATCAAGAGGAATGATGGTAGCCTATACAATAGAACTAATTAGCATAAAAAGTCAGCTTAGGGCTTAGAAATTGTGGAGAAGGGGTTCAAATTGCTTGAATGTACCTCTAGTACAGCTCTATTGGTCACCTCCTTTAGGAAAATAAAGTAAGGACTAAGGATCTAAATGAAGTTAAACATTAGAAATGTATATATACCTATGTTACATTGGGATGCATCCCCAACTCTCAAGTGGGCATCCGCATCCCAAATGACACCGGTATTTAATGTGTTATAACGTGATGAGGTTCATAGTCTTTTCAGATCTCTATAAGCCATAATTTCTACTATCATGGTTTCATGAGGTTGACATTGTGATTGGCTATATCTCTCTTTGTTGGAGCTATGAAACAACGAATGGTAAGCTTCTATAGGGAAAATTTGCTATACAGATATAATCTTTGGCTCCTATTAACTGTTACTTGTTTGGTAATATGAATGTTGAGACTTCAGAGGAATTATCCATACTTTTCAGCATATAACTACTTTTTCATGTTTACGCTTGTATAATGCTTCATGAGTCACCCCTATGATTATATATTCTCCTGGCAACTACATTGTTCTTCAAATGAAATACTAATGATTGAAATTGAGTGTGAGGGGCTGATTTTATAATGAAATCCAGAAACATAATGATTTTTAGTAGTCAACTTCAAGTGACTTTTGGAATGGCTAAACTGGTATACATAACTTTGTAAATGAAAAGGAGCGCTTAAAAAGAATAAAGGCAGCGATTATATTATGTAATAAAAGAACTGCATATGCAGCAATAAAGACAGAGCTTAGTATCAAATAAAAGACGTGTATTTAAAGGACGCCTCCCTTGGTTTGTCATACATCCTTTGTGAAGTATTGCCTTTTTTCATTTAAGGCATAAGATATAAATAATGAATGTGGTGAAAGAGGTGAGAGAGGTATTGAAGATAAAGAAGAGTAAAGGGTGTAGTATTGAAGATAAATCTTATACACCAGCAGATTTGACAAAGATCAAATAAAGATCATCGTGCACATATGAATGAATGTGAGATTTATGAGGAGCAAAGGATAGATCATTCAAGGTAGATTTAAGGAGACTTATGTGGCAGATTCAAGCAGACTTATGAGGTGAATAATGAAGCATATTTGAGAAAACCTGTGAAGGATTTGCAAGCAGATTTTATGAAGAAGTTATAAGTGAGGAAGATTGAAGTAAACAAGATATATATATGAAGATCATCAAAAAGAAGCAAATAGAAGTGAAGCAATGAACGTATAAGAAATATATCGAGATCCATAATGGAATACATGTGAATGAGTGCAAGAGATTTATGAAGGATATGTATATGGAAAGAATATACAAACTTATATAATGATGCAAGTACAATTATGTGGTTAATAAGAAGAAGGGAATCATTAAGTGAATAAATAAAGGAGATTGAATTGTCCATCATCCATTGAACAAGCAACATTGAAGGTGGAACTTTGATTTGTAAATTGGTGCTTAGTAGTGGGGGTTGGTGCCTACAAAGATTGTAAGAGATTTATATAAAAGAAATGTTTTGCCATGGTTTTCTCCCATAAAGGGTTCCCACGTAAATTGTGTGTTCCTTTTGTGTTGCATAATTGTTAGATCTTCCATGGTTGTTATCGTTGTGGTCGGTTAAGTTTTAAATTGAAAAAAATGTATTATACTTATTACCCCTCCCACCCCTCTTAATATATATCTTATGATGGATAGCAGCTATCTTCCTTAGAGAATAAAAGTAATTTAAGAAGGATTATGAAGGCAGTGATTCCTTATAAAGGAGAGCATTTCATTAATAGCATTTAATTAAAGAAAAGATAAAAAGGCTATTATGAATTAGTTTCAAAAAGGCAGTGGTCACCTTGTTAAAGGTGGTGACTTCTTAAATGGTCATGTTTATTCAAAGGGTTTTCTCCTTACCAAGAGATGTATCTCTTCATTGAGGCATAAGGATAAATAACACACAATAAGTTTTGTGTAAGTGAGTAGTGTGTGAAGAATACAAGGAATAACATATATACACCAGCAAGCAAGGAGAAGAAGTATGTGATATGTGAATTGTTGTGAGCAAGTGTGAAGTGAGAGATATGTGAAGAACAAGAAGTGGAATAGAAGAGTAAGAAGTGAGGAATTAGAGTTTATATCACACTAACACCTGCAGATCAGCAAATCAGAAGATAAAAGGAAGATCATTAAAGAAAGATTGAAGGAAGATTTGTAAAAAGGATTCATGGCAGATTTTTAAAAAGAGTTTATGGCAGAATTGTACGAAGAATATATGCAGATATAAAGAGATGTATATACAGATATAGAAGAAATGTATATGCAGACATAATTGAGGAGGAGAATATAAAAGGAGATCATTAAAAGTGTAAAATACCCTTCCCGGATGTATAGAGTTTTTGGCTCTTGCAATTGTTCACTTTGATAGATGTGCCATTTTATCAAACTTGTTACATAGCATAAATTAACATAGGCTTTAAAATGAGAGCATACGCAAATCTGATAACTCTGAGTTTCATATAGCTGAATATAACAATGTATGAGCAGATGTAGTTTTCAGACTTATAGAGATTAATACTAAGCCAAGATGTCGAGCAGATAAGAAGTCTTTGTGTTCAGAAATGTGTTACAGTGACAGGAGAATTACAAAATACATACCCAGAACATGCTACAGCAGTCTAAACTTTGCATATAAATCATTTACTGTTCTTCACAAATCATAGAAAGCTATTACAAACTTGAAACCCCAACCTGGACTGCACATTGGACCTGAAACTAGGTAGCAGCAGCTTAAATATGAATCAAAACCCTTGCAAATGCCAACACCCAGCTTCTGCACTCTTTCATGTCCCCCAAAATCAGCATCAAATACTCTCAGATTCTCACATGAAAGGGTTACAAGGCCACGAGTGGGATATTATTGCTGCGCCATGGTCTGAAACTCACACGCCAGCAGTCTATGGTTCACACGCCTCCATGAGTGGGTCTCACGACTGCATTAACTGGTCTGATATTATTCTGAAGGGTCTGCAATCTTCCAAACAGTACCACGACTTGCTCCTCAGTCCCACATTTGCCTCTCTTCAATGCTCACAAAAATGCCAAGGATTTATGAATAACCATGAGTCCCTGGTATGGCTCATAGCAACAATGATCTCTGCATATATGCAGGACGAATGGTGCCCCAAATGGAATATAATCACCACAAAACCTGGATACCAAACTCAGCTGCTAACACTAGAAATAGATATATCGTTTTCCTTCAATTTTTTCTCTGCGGGAGACTCACAAAATTGCAATATTCGCCCAAGTAGAAGACCTGAATGATCTCCAAAAACCATCTAGGGTGGAATTGTTTCACCGCCGAAACCGGATGCCCTAGGCTTACTCTCCCCAAGACCAAGAACTTCAAGAGCTCTCCAAAAGTGCAAGTGAGAAATAAACCAAGCATAATCGAAATGAGCTTTGAAAACCTCTTTTCTAACCTTCACTTTAATTTCCAGCTCAAAATATAATAAAGTGACTTTATTAAGTTACTTTTAATATTTCTCCAAAAGTCACTTTATAACACATTTAATTAATTATTTAACATTACCTTTTTAAAAGTACTTTTCCTGCCAAGTAATATTAAACAATTAAACAAATTAATTCCCTTTTCTCGACTTTAGCCTACGGGAATTAAATAGGCTAAAATGTCCTTCTGAGTGATCATTGAGAAGGGGCATTATACAATCCTCCCTTCCTGAGATTGCTTGCCCTCAAGCAACTGTAAATTGGGACGTTGCAGTATTTGTTCTCCCTCCCAAGTTGCGTCCTCAGCTGGCAAGTCTCTTCATCTAATCAAATACTCCTTAATCACTCTGTTTCTCATCCTCCTCTCATGAGTATCAACAATCTCCTTAGGAACCAAAACCAAATGCCCCTCATCATCCAACAGAGGCAACTTTGTTGATGTGGTAACTTGCTACCCTAGTACCTTCTTGAGGCACAAAACATGGAAGACATTGTGAATTTTACTATTCTCGGGCAACACCAATTCATAGGCTACTTCCCCCACTCGCTCAATAATCCTGTAGGGTCCATAAAACCATGGCTTCAATTTCTCTGCACCACTTCTCTTCAGCGAAGTCTACCTGTAGGGCTGCAATCGAAGGAAAACCAATCTCCCTTAAAACTATGCTCAGCCTTGTGCCTATCTGCATAGGTCTTCTGCCGATTCTATGCTACCTATAAGTTCTTAAGAGCCTTGAGAATATCTTGGCTCTCTTGTATCCAATCTTTGGCTTTGGGAGCCCTGCTATCCCCAAAAGCCAAATCCAGAAATGATGGTACATCATATCCATATAATGCAAGAAAGGGTTTCATACCAATCGACATGTGGTAAGTGGTGTTGTAGCAGTGCTCTCCCAAATGCAACCACTAAATCCACACCTTTTGCTGTCCCGAAACATAATTGCGCAGATACCCCTCAACCCACTTATTCACTATCTTCGTTTGACCATCGGTCTAAGGGTGGCAACTAGTACTCGGAGTCAACTCAATACCTACCAATCTAGACAACTACTATCAAAAAGAAATAAGGAACCTATTGTCCCTATCACTGACTATGTACTTCGGCAACCCGTGGAATCTAAAAACCTTTTTGAAGAACAACTCTACCACTTGCAGTGCCTTGTACTGTCACGAAATAGCAAAGTGAGTGAATTGCGTCCATTGATCTACCACAACATAGATGCAATCCATTTCGTAAACCTTAGATAGACCTCTAATGAAATCCATAGATATGCTCTCCCACTTCTGCTCAAGAATGGGTAATGGCTGCAATAACCCCGCCGGATGAGTATGCTCTAACTTGTTATGCCGACAAGTCACACACTCCCTTACATACCACAATACATCATCCTTGAAGCCCTTCCAAGAGAACCTCTCCCTAACCTATCGATATGTCTTGAAGTAACCATGATGTCCTATCAATGGAGTGTCATGTGTAGCTCTCATTATTTTCTTCTTGAGCTTGGACTCCGGCACTAAATAAATCATGTCCTTGTAGAAGATGATATCATCTACTACCTTGTAACAATCATCCTGGACCTATCCATCCATCACTCACAAGCAAATTTGTTCTTGGAGTACTCCACCAAAAGATGAGATTTCCAATTTGTTGAAATCTCTGTAAGAGAACAAGCGGTTGGTTTCCAGGAGAGGGCATTTGCAACTATGTTCTTCTTGCCCTTTACGTACTCTATGTCAAAATTGTAGGCCTATATTTTTTTGGCCCACTTATGATGCCTCTCATTTAGGTCCTTCTACTCTAGGAAATACTTAGGACTATTGTGGTCAGTCCTCACCACAAATCTCTCACCTACAAGGTACTACCTGAACTTCGCCAATGCATGCATTATGGCGAGCATCTCCTTATCATAAATAGAATACAATCTCTCAAGCCCCCTCAACTTATGGCTCTCAAATGCGATCGGATGCTTGTTCTACTTCAACACTACTCCTATGCCCTCACCCGATACATCACACTCCAATACAAATGGCCGTGTAAAATCCGAAAGTGTCAGTGCAAGACAACTGCTCATCACCTCCTTGAGCTTATCAAAATCTCTTTGTGCCTCTTTTGACCACCTGAAAGCCCCCTTCTTCGTGAGATCTGTCAACAGAGCACCCAACTGCGAGAAACCCTTGACAAAGCGACTATAGTAATTGCATAGCCCAAAGAACCCACGCAACTCAGTAAGGGACTTAGGTGGTGGCCAGTCTAGAATTGCCTAGATCTTCTCTAGATGAACCTGTGCACTGATCACATGACCCAAATATAAAATCTCCTTCATGCCAAGCTCACACTTCGAAGCCTTAGCATATAAGGACTAATCACCCATGATGCCCAATACCTCATCCAATTGTTTCAAGTGGTCAACTCAAGTTTTACTGTATATGAGAAGATCATCAAAGAATACCAACAAATACTTGCACAACTACTTGTTGAAAATATGATTCATGCAAGACTGAAAAGTAGCAGGCACATTAGTCAAACCGAAAGGCATGACTAAGAACTCGTAGTGCCTGTAAGGACACCTAAAGGTTGTTTTGTGTATGTCTTGCTTGCAGACTCTAATATGATGGTACCCTGAGCGAAGATCAATCTTCAAGAAATACACTACCCCATGCAACTCATCAAGAAGCTCGTTGATCCTGGGTATAGGGTACCTATTCTTAATTGTTTTCTTGTTCAAAGCCCAATAATCTATACGCATCCTCATTGTCCCATCCTTTTTCCTCACCAGAACTACAAAAGAGGCAAATGGGTTGGAGCTAGGTCTAATGTGTCCAATGTCTAGCAACTCCTTAATTGCCTTCTCAATCTCATCCTTGAATTTCTTAGGATGTATATAGAGAGTGGTTGTGACGGGCTTAGCTCCCTCCAACTCAATGGTGTGCTTGAAACCCCTATTAGGCGGTCTCCCTGGAGAAATCTCCCCAAACACTTTGTTGTGCTTACCCAGTAATGACTGGATATCCACATGATAAGGCTGGTCACTATCCAGAATCTCCTTAGTTGTAATCAAACACTCAACTACCCATGCAACATCCCCATGTCTGAAAATGCTCTCCATCCGCTTAGCTAACAGCCTAACACTATCTTCGGAGAAACATTTGCCATACCCTTGAGCACATCCTTTTTACCATCTACTACCTTGAATTTGAGCTCCATGGTTTGGAAGTTCTGTGAATACTTCCCCAATGAGTGTAGCCATTGTATACCAAGAATAGCATTCATATCACCTAGGTCAACAACATAGAAATTATCTATAACAGTGAAGTTTCCCAAAGTAACACCCAGTCAAGGAACCCTCTATGTGCAAATCATGATGAATCCATTTGCAACCATCACACTAAATCCCTCAAAATCCTTCGTAGTTATACCCCTCTTAGTCACCAGGGCTAAGTTAATGAAAATGTGGGTTGCCCCACTATCAATCAGCTCAGTAACACATTGCCCCTGTAATACTCCCCTAACTCTGAAGGAATTGAATCCGGGAGTACCTGAGATAGTAGCAATAGTGCCACTCTTAGTCTCCACCTGTGGCTTCTCATCCTTTGAACTAATATCACCATTGCCCTGTACCCGTTTTGCCTCACCTTCATCCTCACAATCTGAAACAACCTCAATGTAATGTACCTTCCCCTTACCCATGCAACTGTGTCCAAGCTCCCAAGGCTCCTTACAATTGAAACAAAGCTTCTTTCTCCTCAAATCCTTACGAGCCTCGTCATCTAACTTCTCCTTTCTGGCCCACTCCTTCTGTAAGGGCTTTTTGTCTTTGTTCTTTTGAGGTACGAATGGTTTAGACGAAAATTTACTCTTAGGCACTGAATGCTCTGTCATGTGCTCGTATAATAGCATCATGAAGGGACTCTGGTTTGAAAGCCTTAATCCAACCATGTAGTGGCTCAAGCAGACCTCAATGAAAAGCATGATCAACCTGTGCTCCGGCACCTCTAAAACCATAACCGAGTCTCTAGAACTCAAAAATATATGCATGCACTGTACCACTTTGCTTTAGTTGTGCCAACTCTCAGAAGTGCAATTCTAGGTCCTTATGATCAAACATGTCCATCAATTTTTGAGTGAAGTCCAAATAAGATGTGATGCTAGCATGGCCCAAGGTAACTAACCCATGGTACCACCACTCATGGGCCTCACCCTCCAAATGCAAGGTAGCGTACTTAATAGCCACTGACTCCAACATAGGGTTGAGTTGGAAATAGGTGTCCAACTTTTGGACCCAAGATCTAGTTGTACATTTACTAGAGCCATCGAATGAGGGAATAGATACTTTGCCCACCATACGGTGCAAATCTTGATTTTGAGGGCCCTTATTGTGATCCCTTGGTCTATTTCTGCATTTTATGCCACAAAAGTCATGTAAGGTCATAGCTGCATGGAACTCATCACCAAGAGACCGATACTCCCTCAAATAGTCTATGAAGTATGAACCCTTCACCTAGAGCTTGTTGTCCCTGATTACCAGCTGGCTGTCCTAAAAACTGAGGCATGAGGGGCCTAGGAGTCACCCTACTTGCTGTCCTAGTGTGACTCTAAGCAAATGTGTGTGTATTACTCCCTTCTCCATTGTTTCCATCATGTCCATTACCCCCATTATGACCATTAGTACCTCCTATTCCATTATTACCAGCATTGTTTCGATCAGCCATCAACTGGGTGAGAAGCTGGACTACCTATTGTTGACCCCCTAGCAAAGTCATTTAGGATCTGCAAGGTGCTACCTTCAAGTGGTTCACGCCTATCACCCATGTTTTCTTCTTCTAATGAGGATTCTGAATAAAATATGTTAAATGCTTACTCTCTTTCCCTTTTCCTATATTTTACGTAGGCCTGATCTTCCGGATTCATAAATATTCATGCAACTAAAATCAACTGAGCACCCCAAACACACAAGCTGATAGGAAGACCAGCTTTGATACCACTATAAAATACCCTTCCCAAATGTATAGAGTTTTTGCGATTGTTTAGTTTGATAGATGTGCCATTTTATCAAACTCATTAAATAGAATAAATTAGCATAGGCTTTAAAACAGTGTCCCACGGGATTTCTGGGACGGGGACGGGGCGACGACAGGGGACGCGTTTCAGAGACCCCTAGACATCTTGAAGACACCCCAGCATCCTTGAAGACCTAGCAGCGTCCTAGAGACAACAACACTGGTGGTGGGATTGTGGCACTGGTGGTGGGCTGGTGGGGGGACGTCCCCCCCAAGTCCCCAAGTCTCCGAGATGTCCCCATCTAGGAAACACAGGGTTTTTTGGGGGGGACGCGTCCCCGTGGAACACTACTTTAAATGAGAGCATATGCAAATCTGCTAACTAAATTCTGAGTTTCATATAGCTGAATATAACAAAGTATGAGCAAATGTAGTTTTCAGACTTATACATATTAATACTGAGCCAAGATATTGAGTGAATAACAAGTATTTGTGCTCAGAAATGTATTACAGTGACAGGAGAATTACAAAATCCATACCCAGAACATGCTACAGCAGTCTAAACTTTGCATATAAATCATTTATTGTTCTTCACAAATCATAGAAAGCTATTACAAACTTGAAACCCCAACCTGGAATGCACATTGAACCTGAAACTAGGTAGCAGCTTCTTAAATATACATCAAAACCCTTGCAAATGCCAATGCCCAGCTTCTACACTCTTCCACGTCCCTCAAATCAGCATCAAATACTCTCAGATTCCCATGTGAGAGGGTTACAAGGCCACGAGTGGGATATTATTTCTGCGCCATTGTTTGAAATTCACACACCAGCAGTCTATGGTTCACATGCCTCCATGAATGGGTCTCACATCTGCATTAACTGGTCTGAGATTACTCTGAAGGGTCTGCAATCTTCCAAACAGTACCACGACTTGCTCCTTAGTCCCACATTTGCCTCTCTTCAATGCTCACAAACACTCCTAGGGTTTATAAATACCCACGACTCCCTGGTATGGCTCACAGCAACAATGATCTGTGAATATATGCAAGAATGCCTAGGGTTTATAAATACCCACGACTCCCTGGTATGGCTCACAGCAACAATGATCTCTGAATATATGCAAGAAGAATGGCGCCCCATATGGAATATAACCTCCACAAAACCTGGATACCAAACTCCGTTGCTAGCATTTTGAAATAGATATATCATTTTCCTTCAATTTTGTCTCTGCAGAAGACTCACAAAATTGCAATATACGCCCAAGTAGAAGACCTGAATGATCTCCTTCAAAAACCAGCTAGGGTGGAATCGTTTCACCACCGAAACCGGATGCCCTAGGGTTACTCTCCCCAAGACCAAGAACTTCAAGAGCTCTCCAAAAATGAAAGTGAGAAATAAACCAAGCATAATCGAAATGAGCTTAGAAAACCTCTTTTATAACCTTCACTTTAATTTCCTACTCAAAATATAATAAAGTGACTTTATTACGTTACTTTTTAATATTTCTCTAAAAGTCACTTTATAAAACATTTAATTAATTATATAACATTACCTTTCTAAAATTACTTTTCCCGCCAGGTAATATTAAACAATTAAATTAATTAATTCGCTTTTCCCAACTTTAGCCTACAGGAATTAAATAGGCTAAAATGTCCTCCTGGGTGATCATTGAAAAGAGGACATTACAAAAAGCTATTTGTGAAGAAGATTTATTCTCGAGAAGACAAGATTCTACTAAAGAGGTTGGTCCCTCATATTGGAGAGGTCGATGTCCCATATTGAAGAGGTTGGTGCCTCATATCAAAGAGATTGGTGTCTCTTGTTGAGTTGGTGCTCAATTGTGGGGATTGGTGTCTCTAGTGGGTTGGTGTCTACAAATTTTACAAGCAGGAGGAATTGGTGTCCCCAGTGGGTTTGTGCTCACAAATTGTATAAGAGGGGATTGGTGTCTCCTGTAGGTTGGTGCCTACAAAGATTGTAAAAGAGATTTCTATAAGAGCAATATTTTGCCATGGTTTTATCCTATAAGGATTTCAATATAAATCATGTGTTCTTGTGTTGCATAATTGTAAGATCTTATGTGAATAATATTGTGCAATTGATATTGTTGTGGTTATTAGTTTGTAAAAGTAAATTAGCATATTATATTGATTCACCCTTCCCCCCCCCCCTCTCAATATAATCATGTGTTCATCAGTGGGATCGGACAGTTTGTCGCCTAGTGTGTTTTTTCCTAAGTTGCTACATTCTAGATAGTTCGGTGGTCTTGTACACCATATGCTCTCGCCTTGCCCACCTCATGAACTATCATGTGGGTCACATCCACCACTATGGAGTCCAGCAAAGAAAACTGAATAAGGCGTTAAAGGAAAATCTGTGTTTTTGGTTTCCTCAACTATTTTCAGCAGCCAACTATTAAAGAATTAAGACCAAGACTAAATCAAACAAAATCCAAAATATGATGACACCCTTTGCAAAACATTTGGTTATGTTTTTTGGGCACATTCCACTATCTGCTACTTGCCACCAGCCATACCAGACCTAAGGCATGGGACCTGTTGATTGGTTTAATTAAATCAAAGACTTTAGATTATAATTTTATAGCATTATATGAGTCAATGCAGTTAAAAGGGGTTGAATCGCATGCCTTGAAAGGGGTCAATGCTGGTTCAAGAGTTTGGTTATGTTCATTTTTCCCAGCACACTACCTTTGGTAGGACACGTGGAAACCAATAGGAACAACATTGGAGTTGAGAGGAATTTAAAAATCATTCTTTGGTTCTGTATGGGACACCATGCATTGGGAAGGAGACGTGGAGCAGCTTATAGCAAAGTTATTACTTTGACTGCAGCTCATCTCTATCTTTGACTCCACTTTGAATAGAGGTGCAGTTAGAAGGCCTTAGTCATTATGGAACTGCACTTTCTCAAAGGTGAAATTTTATTTCTTGTCAGCTCTTCATTTTCCTTAGGACTATCTATAGCAAACCTCAATCTCTCCATTAGAGTATCCATAATGCTCTCAACCTTTCCCATACAGCGCTATATACTTGTAACGTCTTTTCCAAATTTGAGGCATCCCTCCTCTCCATCTAGAGATGTAGCATCATCCAAATGTGCCATGCTCCTCATCTCCAATCTCTAAATTCAAGCTTTTCCTGTAAAGGTATCAACTCTACCTTCCCATATGTAATAGCTGGCCTAGAAATTGGCCTAGCAATGGGCATAAATCTGCAAAAATGATCACATAAACAATCACAAAAATCCAGGAACAGCTGCTCTAAAACCAATCTGATCCATAATTAGTATGGATTTTCCATTACTTAATTCATCAACACAAATCTAAGGACTTTTTGTTTAATACTGATTACTTATGAAAGACAATCTTTATGTGTCCTAAATTGAGTTGTTTAAGTGCTGAATGTAAAGAGTGATTCAATAAACTTGGAGCACTTCAATTCAAAACGCTTCGGCTCCTCTTAATTTCATGGACTCTGCAATTTTTATCTTATCTAGGAAAGTTTTGGCTGTAGACAGAATCACCTTAAAAACACAAATTACACAGTAACTATTTGGGTCCGGCAGAACATGTAAGACTATTTTTGTTGGGTGAGAAAAACGTCAATGATGACCACAACTTTCTCCTTAGACAACCAATCTTGGAAGTGCACCATCAAGAACACTTTACAAAATGAACTATTTTCTTATAGTTATATCTTTAAAACAACAACGAAGCTACAACAAAATTGCACCTTTTATGTCAGTGGAACCAGAGGACATGATTAAACTTTTGGAAAGTGAATCTAATCTGTCAGAAGTCATGTTATAAATAAATTTTGCCTAGGAGTAGTTGCAGACTTACAGTCAGCCACAACAATTAGAGCCACTTCCATTTCTTATTAAGAAAGATGTGTTATTTGAGTAATTGCCCTTTCGTGTAGGAATCTGTTAAATAAATTACCTAAATCAGACTAAAAGCAAGTAAACTTAAAAATGTATTTTCCATTTCCTTAAAGTTCTTTTTAAGTCAAGTCGCCAAGAAGCCCTGTTCAACAAATGAACCTGTTCTGTGTAGCTAATAATAATGAATTGTCTAACAAGACAGGAAAATAACAAAGCTATAACCCAATTGACACAAAAGACTGTCAAAAAGACCAGAGAACATGATTCAAGTAATACTGTAATATAGAATAAAGCAGTGAATTATCAATAACATTAGTGGTGCGTCCCAACATACACGAAAGAAAAATATGTTAATAATCAAATGGGAAGCATTTTGATTCAATAAAGAAGTAGATGATAAATACTAGTTCTGGATTGAACTTCTTTTGGGATGAATGCAAACAATCAGTTGAACAGGCATAACGATGTATTTAGAGAAGGGCTTAACCATCTCAAATCTACCCTTGAGTCAATGTTCTTAAATCAAAACTTGAATATAACGAACCATGATTTTCATACCTGGCATAAAACTTCTGCAGTCTTTGCATTCAAGTTTTGGATGGCTGACCGTTGGACATACTGTTGAAAATGGGCTATAGTTAGAAATTTAAAGTAGCTACTAAGCATAACCATGAGTTACGACAAAAAACTTCAGATATCCATAAGACACAAAGTTACCTTTAAATAATCTAACAGTGAAACAATAATGATAATTTGTAAGAAAAAATATAAGGAATTTTTTTCAAGAATAACTCTCAGGTGCCTTTCTTTTATATGTGCACAAACCTCTAGTAGAGAACATGTCATTCACCTCAAAGCTTAAAATTACTCTTGTCTAGACCAGAGATCCTAGGATTATAGTCCACTTTGAGCTTTACAAGCTAGGTAAATAAAATATATTATCTGGAATCCAATAAAGCATTTGTCATTACAGCTATCCATAATAATTTACTGACATTACTCATGTACTAGATGGTTTTATTTCTTGTCACTTTTCTAAATGTCATTTTTATTTATTTATGTATGAAATCAGTGAAATGTTCAACGGAATGCCTGAGATGATCAAACATTATTAAAATCTTGAAATATACAGAAGAAATAAATTCCAATTCAGAGGTCCATTAATTGTTTGACGAAATGTCCACTTACACGAAGCATAGAAATCAAAAATATTTGCATAGTAGTCTGGGGTGGGGCATTATATTGCAACTTTTGTTCCCTTTCTTGCTCCAGTCTTGCAGACTTCCAAACCGGATTTGGATATTCCTCCTCCTTCCACTTCATCCATATCCAACATCCAATTCTACAAGATTTTCCCACAAATTCCCTAGTTCTTCACTTGCAAATTCTTGTCATCCATCCAAACATCTCCCATTCTCTTCTACCTCCCGACGAAAGTCTTCCATTTTCTCTCTTTCACAAGGTTCACCACCACATCTGGATATTTGGACTCCTTCCAAATTCCACTTCTGCACCCTTTTTCCACAATGCACTCTAAGGCCTTTTTGTTGCTTATTACTTCTTATGCGGACTTCATCCTTACGTCCAAATATCTTTCCTTCCACTTGGACATCTCGTCCTAATGTCCAATCCCGCATCCTTTTCCAACTCCAAATGTTCCATTCACTCTTTTCCCACTTTGCAGAGTTTCTTTGAACTTCAGGATGTCCATTCCTTTATCCACTCCCCACATTCAGTCCAAACATAAAATCCCACATCCTGTTCCTCATCGAATTTTCCCAAATCTTCCATGTTGCCTCTTGATTGATATAACCACTCCTAGACCTACCCAGAACCACCATTAATGCTTAATTTGACCCCTATAACTACTAGTTGGCTCTTTCCCACCCAAAAACTCATCCTTATCCTAAGGGCACGAACCCAAGATTTAAAATCAACGGTGCATGATGAAGAGTACCATGGTACCATGAATGCATTGGTTGAAGCTTCAAATGCAGGTAACCTTTTGCCAATTCCAAGCTGCCATTTTAGCGAATTTCACGGGATTTCAACTAGCTCCACATGCATCATTAATGACATCCAATCCTAGTTAAATTTCAGGGAGGATATCAGAAACCAAATCAAATGTTGTAAATACATGTTCTCTTGTCATTCAAATAGTTGGTGACTTCTCCATTTTCACACAACTGCAACATCGACCAAAATCTACGATTTCAATCCCTACACATCCATCCACCATTAGAGCATCTTATTTTGCGAATCACAAAGAGGCAGCTATCCTGTAAACAAATGCTTGTAACTAAGTGTCTCCTTGGCCAGTTGTGGATCTTCAAGAAGACTGACTTCCAAGTGACAAAGTGTGACAAGAAGTTCTTAACTATAACAGCACTTTAATACATAACAAACATTGTGTGTAATGGTCATTTCCTTATTGCATGTGGACTTCCATAAGCTTGGAGAGGGATTATTAAGCATGTTCAGTTGTTGATATCATACCTCTTTTGTCATTTCTATGTGTTGGGTCTTCTGGTTGAATGTGACTCTATAACCCAATATAAGGCAACAATCTTGGAAGTGTTGACCTTCCATATGCTCAAAATGAATAATATCATTAACCAATAGTGTGGGATTAGGAAGTTAGTTTTTATGCACTTCATGATTCAGTACAATACCCAAGGAAAACATTTGAAGCAAACCATAGTAGTTTTTCATCTTCAAGAAATCATGTCCTGCATATTTGCATCAGCTTAATAGAGTTTATAACAGTAGGTCAGTCCTTGGCCTAGTGATGGCTTTTGGGGCCAAGTGTACATTGGATACTACTGCAAGTTTGCCCATTTGTATAGCTTCAATTACGATTAAATCTTGTTAGAAATTACCTCTAGGCACACCCTCCTAGGTCTAGCTGAGTCCCAAGTGAAGAAGAGATTATTCACTCTCAGCAATTGGCCTATCATCCCTCACTCTTTGTTGATGAGTGATCAATCCACCCTCAAGACGACTTTTTCCCGGCCTTGTAAAGTGATTGATTCCTCTAGAAGTGTGAGCAGCGATTTTGGGATCCAACACTACCTATTACTACTCCTTGATTCTCTCCTACTCTCACTCCAATCCAGTTCAGCATTCTATCTCCATCACTCTAGCCTGATTTCTCTTTGCCTCACATGTGGCACATCTTCTCCAACTATTTATTTAACCCTGATTCCTCCTTTAATTTAATAAAACTTTTTTTTTGGAGCAAATTAAAGATGAAATTTTACATTATTTAAAATTGATTGGTAATTAAACATTCTATTACAGTAGATATTTCTTATGAAGTCTTCAATGAGAATCACATGTAAAGTAATGGATGTATGTAGAAGGAAGTTGGCTACATACTTCTCGTGTAGTAGTCTTATGTAATGAATAAACTGCTCCAACAGAAACCTGCAGAACAAACTTTAAAATGTTTATGTGAAAACTCATATTAGAATTTAAAAGGAATCTTATGAGAGGCAGCAAAATCTCAGATATCCAACAGGATGATCAAACCTTCAAGGCAGTAGAAAGAAATTCCAAATCAGCACCTTTCTTCCGTGTTCCAAATGGAGGATTCATTATGACAGTGTCAACCATTGGTCCTGCAAAAATAAGCTAAGTCCTTACAAATCCAAGAATCTTGAGCCTTGTCTAGAATTCATGCTAGAAAAAGATCACCTATTTTCCCTAAGAAATTAATTACCCCATTAAATTCCATGCAGTTAAAGTACATGGCTTGATACTGTACACATCTGCCAATCTCACAAAGCTCATTAAATATAATTTCATTAAGAATAACTGGCTAACATGCGCATGGAGTTACTAAACAAGCATGTACATTAGAAACACATAAAAAAGAAGTTAGCAAATAAGTCTTTCACAAGACTCCAGGCCAAATTGTGCTATAAAGACAATCAACACCCAAAGCTATACAATCACCACACCATTCACCTCTTTCATTTACTGGACTCTGTCAGGTAATTGGCTATTTTGATCCAACAATACAAAACAGTTTTCTAATCACTTGTAATTTGTAATCATTGTCAGAATATTAATATCAAAATATTTTCCCCCAAAAACCACATCATTTCAAACAGGCTGGTAGCAAATAAAACAAGGTTCTCCGTGACTTAAAATGAAGGTGTTTTTTCATCTAAGCAAATAGCTCATTACATGTTCCTATAATTGCCATTAAATTCTATACTTGACTTAATTATTTTTCAACCAAAGAGTGATAACTTTAATTGCATTTCTTAACAAACTAAGTTTCCTAGTTCTGAAGAAAGTTAGACTTTCTTGGAAATATTTGCTTTCAACTGTAGAAATAGAATTAGACTACACTATAAACATAAATGTCATCAAAACTTTATGTAGGTTTTTGCATGAATTTTATAAAATCCTCATGCTACTGGATTTCACAATAAGTAGATGATTTAAAGAGCAGAGTTAGATTCAAGAACAGTGATATGTTCACGGGCAATAAATTGAATAATGTGAAAGAAATTATGCTTCAATCATTTTAATTTTAATACATCAATTTTGCAAGCACTTGTACATTTCCTCATGACAAACAGCTCGAGTAGAACACACATGTAATTGTAGATTTCATATACAGTGTTAGTTTTAGGATCAGAAATGAAAGCAATCAGAAAATGCAACACATAAGACAATGAACACCACAAGATACCCTGGCAAAACCCTCCTACTCGAGGGAGAAAAACCCAGCAAATATATCACTTATATATTCAGGAATAAGAGCAGAAATCTGCTTACAACTCAGGCCCAATACAAGGCCAAATTTGATACAATGAACAATAGCACCTCTCCTAGATGTGAAGATACAAAATGAATATATTTCTCCTTGAAATATATTCGCTGCAACAATGTGAAGATCAGCTGCTCAAGATGATGATCTGCTGCTCAAAATAATGATCTGCTGCTCAAGTGTGAACTTCAAGGAGTGTGAATGAATGAATGAACTTGATGATCAAATGAGCAAACTCCACCTTGTATAAATACAAAATAATGTGACTCTCCAAGTAGGTCAGCCTCATAAAGGATTGACAAATAATAAATAATAAATATTATTTCTTTAAGTCAGCCCTATTTAATTATTCACAATAATTAAATGTTATATTATGTTACCAAGTGAAGCGCCTCTTCACTTTAATAAATAAATGAATAGCCGATAGGCTATATGAATTTATTGTCCAATAATCAACGAGGAAGTATGTACCCCGAAGCTACAACATCAACACTCCCTCTTAGCTAGAGAGGAATACTTCCGATACACATTGTCATAGAGTCTCTCAACATGACACCCACAATGGCTACACCCATATGTGGAAGGGGCTCATCACGGATTCACTCAATCATGATATCAACCATCATGGCTACTCCCATGTATGGTAAAGCATATATGCACAAGTGCCTATCATGGAATCACTCAATGTGATGTCGTTGTCTCAACATGACGTCCACCATAGATACTCCCAGAGGGTGAATAAACACAAGTACAAGAAAACCATCACGGACTCTCTCACGTGATGTTGTCATAGAGTCACTCAACATGACATCCACCATAGCTACTCCCAGAGGATGGAAACAAGGGCTTTCACCTCAAATTTCTCTTATAGAGAAAGATGCATTTTCAAGCACTTGCACCTCAAATCTCTCTCACAGAGAGAAATGCATTAAAGCAAATAACAGAAGATCACTAAAGCTATGTCTCCCTCTCAGCTAGGGCTTCATTCTCCACAATTCCAAGCTTGTCTCGAAAGTACACAAACTTTACTCTGGAGAGGAGCTTGGTGAGAATGTCAGTTGTTTGCTCATCAATGCTAATGTATCTCAATTGGATTGCTTTCCTCAATACCATATCTCTGATATAGTGGTATTTGATCTCAACATGTTTGGTTCCATCATGAAACACTGGATTGACACAAAGCTTCACACAACTTTGATTATCACAATGAATGACAGTTGGCTCCAATGATTGTCCAAACACTCCTACAAGCAGCTTTCGAAGCCACACTGCTTCTCAAGCTGCCACACATGTTGCAATGTACTCAGCCTCTGCGGTGCTCAGTGCCACTGAAGACTGCTTCCTGCTACACCAAGAGATCATCGCAGACCCCAAACTGAAACAATATCTAGAGGTGCTCTTCTAATCAGCAACACACCCTGCCCAGTCAGAATCAGTATAACCATGCAGCTTCAAGTCCAACCAGAAGAATATCTCAAGCAATACCCAACTGTGCCACGCAAGTATCTCAAGATATGCTTTGCTGCAACTAGGTGTATTTGCCTTGATTCACACATGAACTGACTAAGTGCACTCGCTGCATAGCAAATATCTAGTCTAGTATTGACTAAATACATCAATGACCCAATCAACTACCTGTACATAATAGGATCCACCAGATCTGAACTAGTTGCAGCCTCCTTTAACTTTTGAAAATTTGTTTCCATAGGTGTAGTCATGGATTTGCAATCCATCATACCAAATCTCTTCAAGATGTCTATTGTATACTTCCCTTGACTTAGAATGATCTCATTAGGCCTCTGCCATACCTCTAAACCAAGGAAGTAATGCATATACTTAAGATCCTTTCATTTCAAATTCATAAGCCAACTCCTTCTTGCATTTGATAATGAGGTGTTCTTCTCTAGTAAGAAATAGATCATCAACATAGAGAACCAAGATCAATGCCTCACCATTAATTACCTTGAAATATAGGTTTGAATCAGCATCGTTCTTGGAGAAGCCCAAGCTCAGCAAGTATTAATCAATCCTCTCATACCAAGCACGAGGAGCCTATTTAAGTCCATACAAAGCCTTCTTCAATCTGAAAACTTGAGACTCCTTCCCATGAACTTCAAAGCTATCAGGTTGCTCAATGTATACCTCTTCTTCAATTACACCATTTAGAAATGTTGTCTTCACGTCCATCTGGTGTAACTTCCATCCTTTAGCCATTGCAATAGCAAAGATAGTTCTGATGGAGGTATAACGAGCAACTAGAGCAAGTGTTTCCTCATAATCTAGTCCCTCTTTTTGAGAGAACCCCCTAGCCACAAATCTAGCCTTGTACTTCTCAATGCTTCCATCAGCCGCATGCTTGATCTTGAAAAGCCACTTAGAAGATACAACAGATTTGCCTTCTAGTCTAGGTACAATGTCCCAAACACCATTCTTGAGGATAGATTTATATTCTTCAACCATAGCATCTCTCCATACTTGCTGACTTGAAGCTTCCTCAACACCGGAAAGCTCAGATTCAATCATTTGACTCATCAATGCAACATAGCTTGAAAACTTCTGAGGTCTTTTGCTTTCTCTGAATGTTCCTCTAGGGGCTGCAAACTTTTTTGCCTCCTGCATTGTTTGCCAATCCCATATCGGTCTCTTTCTACCAATAACAATGTCGGTAGGCCCATGAGTAGGTTCCAAAGGCTCAACTGGATCACCATCCTCTTCTGGTTCAGTAGACTCCCTCTAAATCTTCAAGTACTTGCATCAACCTTTTGACCTCCTTGTCCAAGATTTCCTGTAACACTTGCCTTGGAGAAATGGTTTTCAGCGCACACCTCTATAGAGATTCAGAGGCTGTCCTCCTCCACCTCATCCCAAATCACTCTATTCTGAATAGGTTTGCGGAGCTACCAATGTTAAATCCAAGTTGACTGTCTTGAGCAATTTTGATCTCAACTGCTAAAGAGGTTCTTCAAGGATTTAGCATCTGGCCTTGCAACATTGCAACCTTCACTTCTTCTCAGCGAGTCACAGAACTCCCTCTGAAAGTTAATTCTTCCTCTTCGAAGAAACTAATCACAAAGACAATCTGAATAGATTCTTCATCTTCGAGAGATGTCTCCAGCCACCAACTCAGTCCTATGGTTGCAAGCTGTGACTCCAAGCTTGATCATGACTTCCTCACAAGATGCTTCAAGCTTTTCCTCTCTATGCGGTCTCTCATCACCCTCTTGCTTCTCGATCCGTCCTGGAAGCATTATAGAGAGAGATTACTAAAAAATTCATAGAACTCAACTATCTCGATGAGAAATATCAATGCTAGAAGCATGCATGATTCACTATCCCAATGTTATAGCATGAATTAATAACTACATAAAAATTCATGAACATTATTCAACATGCAATACTTCTCATTGAAATCAAAATCTCCTTAAGTGCTGCACTTGGACGCTTTTCAGGTTTGCACTTATCTTTCCTGGGATCTACTCATTATCTCTCAATAATCTTTCAGATCTTCTTCGCATGATTCTTCACAGAAGTAAACTCAAAAATAAAACTTCGATGCTAACAACTCATGCAAAGACGTCTCTCACAGTACCTCCATATACAGGATCAAATTACTGACTTAGCGCTCAAAATTGCTGCCTCTTCAAAGTATGAATTCTGCACACCTTATACAATTTCTGAAGATACAAGCATGTGACAATGATTGAATTTAACAGAAATCTAAATCACACAGACAACACATGCAAGGCACAACATATGTTCAAGATAATGAAGTAAGCTATTAGATCTGCAATAAGCACCACATATACTTGTTGTGACCTATTTCACACATCGCCCCATTGCAAATGGGGACCCCCAAGTTTTTGATGTCGCCCTCTGAATCGCCAGTTTAGAGTCCTAAATATGAATAACTTTTTGAGAGTCAGTCCGGCCAAGTTGAGATTTTGAACCCGTTTGAATGCTTGAACGTCATGGAAATACTCAGAAGACCCAGTAGACGAGGAACACCATTGCTTTCGATCAATTCTGACACTTCCTATTTTTTAGGGATTCTGCTTTTTTGCTTTTTGCTTTTTTGATTTTCGGCATTTTTAGGCCATTCTGGAGTTCCTACTTTTTAGGGATGCTTTTTGCTTTTTCTATTTTTGGAAAGTTTCTATTTTTGGGTTCCATCAGGCAAGAAATCAGCACACCTCCAGATGTCAAAAGAATCAAGGTAAAATAGCAAGAATTTTGAAAATGGCTAAGTATGAAGATGGCGCCCTCAAGGAAGGAGTGGCATGAAATATAGGAAGTCCGCCCTACCTTTGGCATGCCAAAGGTAGGCACTGGCAAGCTAGGCCCAAAGTCCGCCATGGCACAAAGAGACCAAAGTCCGCCCATAGGCAAGAAGGATGCCAAGTCCGCCCTTGGCATGAAAAGGATGAAGTCCGCCCAAGATGTTTGGAAGAGACGAATGGCACAAGGAAGCTAAAGTCCGCCCTAGCACAAGAAAGTCAAATGGCATGAAGGTCTCCAAGTCCGCCCAGCAAGATGAGAAGTGGCTAAGGCATGATGAAGTCCGCCATAAGTCAAGTGGCATGGAAAATGTGAAGTCCGCCCAACCTAGAGGAAAATGGCAAACAACTTAGGAAGTCCACCATATGGAAAATGGCATGAGATATGAGAAATTCGCCCCAAGAAGTGTGGAGAGGGGTAAAATTATGAAGGGGTCCGCTCCAAGGTGTTTGGAAGGGGTAAAATTACATAGAAAATTCGCTATTAATTGAATTAAATGGCGAAATTACAAGTAACGTTGGCCATTGGACAAGGCAAGACCAAAACTCGCCATGGCAAGAGAAGGTTGAAGTCCGCCCTAGACAAATACAAGATAAAACACGCCACTGGCAAGGAATTATGAGAAATTTGCCCAACTTTAGAAGATAAATTTTTCTAAGGCATAAAAATGAAGAAATGTCTAGAGAGAGAAGAGGTTAGGACGGCATGAAAATTACTCCTCGGCAAGACGAAATGAAATTCTTTGGCAAGAAATGAAGAATGCAAGGCAAGGCAAACCATGAAGTCCGCCCCTCTCAGCTTGGAAAAATTCCTAAGGCATGAATAAAAAATGGCAAAATGGCAGAGAAATCTCCAAGTTCGCCCAACCCAGGAGAGAGAAAATGAATTATTTGGCTAAGTAAAATGTCTAGAGAGGTCAGAACTTCGCCTAGAGAGTTGAAATTTGGCAGATGAATTATTGAGCACATTTTGTCTAGGCGGACAATTTGAAAAGAGATATTTTGCCTCGGACGAACAAACTTAGCCATGTATCAAGGTTAAACGAGTTGGAATTTTAAATATTTTAATATTTTTAATTATTTCCCAAACACTTAGGGAATTTTTAATTAAAAATTCGAAGTCTGGAGATTATTTGGAGGATTAAATTATTCTGCCTTAGATAAATTGCCATGATTCAAAGACTTAAAGAATGTTGGAAAATTAATTTTAAACAAATTAATTTAATATCTTTTGATATTTTCTCCAACACTTAGGCAATTTTTTGAGAAATTCAAAAATCTCAAACAGAGGTGGCACAGAGATGAAAATTAGAAACTTGCCTCGACAACTGAAAGTGAAATTAGAAACTTGCCGATCTGAGAAGAAAAACGTTTCTAAAGAATTGGAAGAAAATCAGAAAAAAGAAAGCAATTCCTTGAGGAAAATCGCACTTCTCAGCCATAAAATGAGTTTCAGCAACTCATTTCTTCACAATTTCGGCTAAGAAGAGGCTATCTTTCTCGAATCTTCTGGGAATCGTTTGCGAAGGAAAATTTAGTGCAAGTAACATTGTTGTGAGAATCAAGGTAGCAATTTCTTGTTGACAGGCGTGATTTTTAGGAAGAAATAAGTCATTTCTTGGCTGAAAATCCCACTTCCCAACTTTGGCGCACTTCTTCTAGCCGATTTTCTGAATTTTTAAATTCATTTGCAGCTAGAACACGATCTTTGAGGTTTGGAAGTTAATCGGCAATATGTTTACACCTCATTCCTATCTTCTACTTCATTTCCGGCACGAATTTCATTCATAGATAGGCGAATTTATTACTTTCAGCTTGCTTTTTAACAGAGATTTCAATTCAATAAGCTGAAAAGTGCGATTTTTGTCCAAACTACACCCGAAGTAATTTGATTTTAAAAGTTTTTATATTAATGTTAAGCATTTTGTACTTGCAGGTTGACAGTCGATCAAGGAGAAACATCCAGGAAAGCACAGATGAAGTTTGCAAGCAAAGGATCGCAGCCAGAGACTAGAATTAAATCCAAATGGAAAGACGTCTCAGACACCAACCTTGGCCACATTGACCTCGAAGAATTTAAGAAGAGAATATATGGGCATAATGGACCTTTGCCAACGCCCGCCGCCAGAAGGATGGTGAGAAATGGTATCTTCCAAGCTGCCAGATTTCCGCCTACACTGGAGTGTGCTGAATTAATGGTGGAGTGTGCGCTGCATTATAATGCTAAGTTAAGACAAATTGTGGCACCTGACGGGAGAATATTGGCGCATCTGGGAGAGGTGGCCATACAAGAAGCCTTCGGCATTCCTAAGTATCCTAAGACTACCTACAAGACTAAAGAAGACACCCAGAGATTGTATGATGAGCAGCCTGACCTTTGTGCCGCCAACATCAACAAGTCATGGCTGGACAAACCTAGGCCATCGGTCAAGAAAATGCCCAAGAAGTTGATGCGTACGGACTTCAAGGAAGACTACGGAGACATCATTATCTTGCTGAACAGAATAGCAGGCAGTCCTTTGGGGGCGCCATTTGAGCCATGGATGTACTATTTTATTGAGGACATCACAAAGGGCGTAAAGATGTTTAACTGGTCACGAATGATTAGCAACAACCTCCACGAGCAGCTTGTCAACTTAGAGAAAACTAAAACGTTTTATATGAGTTCTTATGTCATCTACATGTTGGCTAGGACTTACAAGTATGCAGGCTTGATATGCAAGGGCACGGTCGGCGATGGATCAAATGAGCTGAAGGCATACGACTACTATCCACAATTGCAGTTGAAAGAAAAGGCGCACTTCCGACAAGCTCACGACGCCTTCCTCATGTATATCACCAGAATACTCCAAGGAGGGACGCATCAACGACTGACTCCTGAGGCCAAGAAGCTGATTGGCAAATATGGGTCATGGTTTATCCAGTATCCCTGATACACGTACATCAGAATCCAGGGATTCACTGGGAGCCCATATCGTTTGCCCATTTTCCCAACTAACAAGATGGTCCTGTTGGAAGTACTAAGGCAGCTAGAAGAATTTCAAGGCCTCCAACGGACAAAGCAAAAGGCGGCAGTAACCTTTCCCTTCTTTATAGGGAACATGCTAGAGTCTTGTCCGTCATCACAGGCAGCGGATAGTGTCAGGCTCGAGATTCAGCATTATCCTTTTGCTACCTACCCATCTAGGAGCCACTTCGACCCGCATCACCATATCAAGACGGTGGATGGAAGGAGGTACAAGCATAGGGTCAAACTGGAAGATTTCTGGGCAAATACTGCGGACGAGTTTTAAGTTAGGCGAAAGATGTGGTCCAGATTGCCTGTCAGTTTGATCAGAGCAACAGAACTTTGCCGAGTGCCGGAGCAGTTAGAGGAGGATGGACAACAGGTACAGCCGCACCTTGATGAGACCTTGCCTTTGCCGGTGGTCAGATGGTCAGAACCCGAGCACGCCGATTTGAATACTTTGATGAGACCAGTCGTCAAGTATACACAATGGTGGGTTGATCAACAGATTCAGGAACTCCGGCGAAAGAGGATAACCTTAACTTATGATATGTTGAGTGTGGCAGAATCCTATTCTTCCAATGCGGACGCATCCCACGGCGTAGGGATGATAGAGGCCACCACTTCTAGGAAAAGGAAGGAGATAGCTGAAGGCAAGGAGCCAGTTCAAAAGCAGGCTAAGGTAAAGCCTTCCCACTCGGCCGCATCTAGGAATATTGAGGAGATGCTGGCTACTGTAGACGCTTCATTGGCTGACATTAGGGATCCTTCCCCGATTTCGGAAAACAATATGGAGCCTCAGCCGGACAAAGATGCGCCACCATCTCCCACGGGCACAAAAATATTGGAGTCCGATGATGAAAATATGGACACCCAAAATGAGGATTTCCAGGAAGGAATGATTTCAGCCCTTAGGGGAATTCTGGACATTCCTGACAGGGAAGACAGGCCTGAGGATGAAGGCATAGAACAGCCGACGATCCCGGATTGGCTAAGAGAGAGGCTGAAAGTACAGGCGCCAGTGGAGGAGCCAGAAGAGAATGACACTGCTGACTTCTTGGCCAGACTTACGCAGACTGCCGTTAAGAAGCCAACAAAGAAATTTTGAAGCATACAGAGAGATGGAGCCGGCAACAGGACAGTGCAGATCGCAATGCCTACAGTGGACAGGCCACAGGAGGACATGGCTCCACAAGATTATGCCATCACAACCATTGACTTGGGCCCAACCACGAAGGGCCAAGAAATTGAAGACTTGGACAATTCAGTGTCCACTATCAAGTCAAGGTTGGCAAAGGAAGTAGCCAAGAGGAAAGAGTGCCAGTTAGAAATTGAGCACCTAAAGGGGTATATCCAGCACTTGATCAAGCCGCTTGATCAAGACAACACGGCAGCTCCTCTACTTCCGAACTCTTCACAGGGGGCTGTTAAAGAGATAGAAGAAAATATGGTCACCGTTCGGGAAGCCAGAGAATGGATAGCAGCAAAGGGGACTGAAGCTGAGGCATTCGTGGAGAGGTCGACTCTGGTTTATGGTCAGGCCACCGCCCTACTTTCTAGGCTGGCTGCTTTGGTAGAAGTATGGGATAACCTTCCGGATGTGCAAGATAGGATAATCCCTTGCCTTAGGATTTTGAAAGGAGTTCCTAAGCAGGAGCTTATAAACGGAGGTGTTATTGCAGCAAGAGCAGCCTATGACTTCCACACCTAGTATTGGGCCTTGACGGCACGAGGCGAAGTCTTGGAGAGGGTGAAGGTTGATGGTATCAGATTGGAAGAACAAGTCAAAGAAGTTCAGGCCAAACTTCTCAACATGATCGCCGATATCCTGGATAAGGAGGCTCTACGAGAGAATGACCTGCAGTTAGAGGTTTTGAAAGGGAAGGTCCAAGAAGGCATCTTTGCCATCACAGGACCTATTCTGAAGCAGGATTGGGCCAAATTGGCGAACTTCTTAAGCATCCGAGAGTCTTTTGAGAAGACCAAGCTAGAGTGGGAGGATACTTTTGCCAGATGCACCGAAAGTGTGGACGGACTGGAATTCAGAATCGGAATGCTTCCTCAGGTCACCATGGATGAAGTTGCCTTGATCGTGTCCAGATTCATTGAACACACGGCGACGCGGGAGGATCGGGATGTAATTCCTTGAAAATAGCTCCAAAGCGCCACATCACCCTGTCAACTCTCTGTTTACTGAAGTCATTTTGGGAAACCCTAATTAGGGTTTATTTGTTTTAATCTTGGCCGTTGGCTCATTTTTAATCTGAGCCGTTTATTCAAATTCATGAACTCTATATAAACTTGATTGCTCTCATTTACAATTTGTGAAGTGAGTAGTATAATATTGTTGCGACAAGACTATTTCCGTCAATAAAAGCTCTAGTGCATGATTTGCTTAGAATCACTTTTGTTTTCAAATAGTGTGCAAGGTTTAATATTTCTCCTTCAACATTTAGAGTAGAATTAGATTAGCATTTCATTTATATGTTTGTTAAGTGGATGATAGATTTGATAGCAGTGGTAGATAAGATTTAGCTCATACTTTTGTCGAATGGATGATTTGTATTCGATGTGCAAAGTTAGTCTGAGCCATTAAATTGTGGATGCTTAACTTTTGTTTGTTTTAATCAATTCAAACATGAAAATTATTATCACTTCCGTTGAAGATTGCACCCGCTTTGCGTAGTTGTCCAAAGGGAGGCGAAACAAAGTGTGGTTAACCTATTTTATCTCGTCACTACCGTCTCTTGAGTTCTTAGGCATAGTTTAGATTTCTAAACCCTTATCCTTTTGCCTTTTTTTTGGAAAAACTGAAACACCCATCAAAAAGAGTTTCAATGATAAAACTGTCTAAGTCCTCAACTCGAGGAATGAATTTTATGTAAGTCCCCTTGTGATTACCAGCAAATCACAACGCCCACTGACCTTGTCCATATGTCATAACCTGGCCAAAACAAACATTGGAGTTATTGTATTATCTTCTAGGTATTTACAATTACTTTTCAAGAGAGGATAAAGTGTCCTTGGGCATTTTATTCTGTGTATGGTGGCGTATTCAAAACACACACCAACAATACTCAGCTTCAGATGAAAATAGGCATTGTAATCTTCACTCATGGCATCAAAAGATTTTAGTCTACAAAATTATGAGATGCAAACTAAAATCTAAGACGCCCTCAATAATGCTTGCGCCAGAAAAAGAACGTTTATGTTTCCAACACTCCATTCTCATTGGCGGCATCCTTTTAAGCTTCACCTAAACTTCTCGAAAGGCTTGACAATGAAGCCTCTGCACTGTGCCGACTTCATAACTCTCACATTTCTGATCAGATCTTTTATTAGACCCACTTTGATACCATGTTAGTTTTAGGATCAAAAATGAAAGCAATCAGAAAATGCAACACATAAGACAATGAACACCACAAGATACGCTGGAAAAACCCTCCTACTCGAGGGCAAAAAAACCCAACAAATATATCACCTATATATTCAGGAATAAGAGCAGAAATCTGCTTACAACTCGGGCCCAACACAAGGCTGAATTTGATACAATAAACAATAGCACCTCTCCTAGATGCGAAGATACAAAATGAATATATTTCTCCTTGAAATATATTCGCTGCAACAATGCGAAGATCAGCTGCTCAAGATGATGATCTGCTGCTCAAAATAATGATTTGTTGCTCAAGTGCGAACTTCTTCTAGGAGTGTGAATGAATGAATGAACTTGATGATCAAATGAGCACAGTCCACCTTGTATAAATACAAAATGAAGTGACTCTTCAAGTAGCTCGGCCTCATAAAGGATTGACAAATTATAAATAATAAATATTATTTCTTTAAGTCGACCCTATTTAATTATTCACAATAATTAAATGTTATATTATGTTGCCAAGTGAAGCGCATCTTCACTTTAATAAATAAATGAATAGCCGCTAAGCTATATGAATTTATTGTCCAATAATCAAGGCGGAAGTATGTAGCCTGAAGCTACAACATCAACATACAGTAGCAGATTCAGAAAAAATATCTTGCAACTAACAGGAGATTTCACATGTAGCCTAAGAAATTCATTGGAGACTTCAGAGTAGAAGGTTTTGTTAGTAATTGTAGGTTTTGAAAATCTTATGCAACTAGATACCAATTAGCTCGCCATCTTCTCCTATTCTATAGTATCCATTGGACTAAAAGATGAGACAATACATTTTTGTGTATTGCCTTTGTGTAGTATTTACTATTAGCTTCGGATTTGAGCATGAGGTTTGAGCTCTCAATATGAGCTAATCTTGATTGCACATGGAATATCTTCAGCATATACAAACAACATACTTCCTAACTGTTATACCCAAACCGAAATTTTTGCTTCATTAAGGCATTTTGCTTAAAATGGTCTAAACCTTGTAAAACTGGGGTTAAAACTCAGTTTTTGGGCAAATAAAATATGGGCTTTTAGTCAGTGTGATGCCAGGAAGATACTGGCAAAATTTGAAAATTTTGAAAATTAGGGTTTCTGAAGTCTATTTTTAGCCCGAAACCCTAAAAAATAAGAACTTGTCAGAATTGGCTGAAATTAATTTTGATTGGCTTATTTCACATCACAATCACAGTGGTGAAGTCAGTTTCAGTTAAAAGTCAGTTTAAGGCTGGTGGGTAGTTTTCACTTTTTCAGGAGAAAAGTTAGGATCTTCGGGGTCATCAATGGCAGTCGGCCAGTACCAGGTATCAATATCTAAGCCTGAAACTCAAAGAGGAACGCTCTACGATAAAAGATGTTGGAAATAATGCTTTTTGATGGAGGGGATTTTCAGATTGGCAAAAAGTGCTAAAATATTCTAAGTCTGGGAACTTTTCACTATGTAACGTAGTAGACACTTGCGCAATCAACGTGCAAATCAACTTTATAGTGTCCGTACATGTGAAAATGATGAAGTATAGTCATCCACACACCTCAGCAGTCACAACGCTTCGACATGGTCAACCGCAGGGATGGATACAGCGTTTGCAAAGCATAAAATGGTGAAAATCAATGAATTCAAAACAAATCCGCTCCCCTGTAGCCTAGGGGCGCCCTTCCATTTGAAGGTCAAGATTTGAGTGTTTTGGATTAAGAACACATTCATTATGTTCAGTTTTCAGTCGGCTTTCCGATTAGCCATGAAGCAAGATTATCCGAGTTACAGAACTCCGGCAAACGAAGACAGAAGCAGAGGTTACGAAGAGTGTTTTCATCAAGGAGGCAGTCTAGAGATGCAAATCCGCTCCCTTCTAGCCCAAGGGCGATTTTCTTTTTGAAGGCCCAGATCTAGATGCATGTGTGTTTTGATGGTTTCAACCTTTGCAGAATTAGTTTAGCTTTTCAACGAGCTATCAAGCGAAAGCGTATCCAGTACAGAAATCCGGTTATCGGCGGTGGAAGTGGAAATTGCAAGCAAGATACATGTCAGATGAAGTTTTGTAGAATGCAAATCCGCTCCCCTGTAGCCCAGGGGCGATCCTGAATAAGACCTGTTTGATGGATGAATTTGCAATTGAGGTCTTCCTGAGATCTCTTCCAGCTCAGTCCAGCTTTGCAGTGTATCCGTTCACAAGACGATCCGATATTCTGAGTAACTGTGACAGAGGTCCTACCGAGCATGTAAAACAGAGGATGGTGAAGCGTAGCTACACAAAGCTGCACAGCTGTAGGCTAGGGGCGATTCTCCTTTAGGCCTGCCAGACGGGGTTATTTGCAATTACAGTCTTCACAAGACTTGTGTGCAATTACTCAAGCTATCCAACGAGTCTAGCCGACAGCCTCCGGGATTTGGCGAATGCTCGTACGTGCGAGGTCAAGATGATAATGCTGTGAAGAAGAGCTGATTGAAGGCAGTTCAAAAAACGACTAAGTGTAAGAATGTTATTTTCTTTGAAAAAGGCGATTTTCTTTTAGAGGCCTTAAAAGCAATTTTCTGGCTTCGTCGTCTCCAAGAACATCTCTTGCAAGTTGACCAAACTGTACAGCAAGACAGACGGCACGCGTATCGGAACATTCCAGTTCCCGGTATCAAGGGTCAAAGTATGGTGTTCAGTTGAAAATCACACTTTTGTCAAAATGGTGTTTGAGCTATCACAGAATAGGGGCGCTCATGCTTTTGGGGTTCCTAATACAATTTTCAAATCCCTCATATACAGTCATTGGATGCAGAATACTTCTAGTCATGCAATGAATTCATTATTCAGTCAGTGGAGTTCATCATTCACCGTCAACGGCAGTTTGAAGCATCAGAAGGCAGAACGAAGAAATGACTAAGTCTGGAGTCAAAACATCAATTTAATCAGAGGCGCCTAATTTTCTAAGGTATCAGATGATGATTTTAGCAGTTGTTGCTCCCAGCAGACATTTCATCCTTGTCATGCAAGCTTCGCGGTGGATATCTCAGCACGGTCGCAGGATCATTCAATCATCCGGAGATCAGAGTTGAACAGGGTCAGTTGTAACTTTGCAGTCAGCTATAAAATAGGAGATTCTCAAAAATCTCATAACTCTTGCAAATGGAAGCCTAAAAGATCAAAATTTGACTTTTTAGAATCAGGGAAGTGTGTTGAGCACAACAAGATGCTATTTTTGGCAAAATGATAAAAATAATATTTTTGCATGCAAGGCATTAAAAAGTGACGAATTTCTTCAAAGATAAATATTGGTGCCACTTTTAGTTCTTTGCATGCTTTGAAATTAAAATATTATTTTTAGTCTAAAGACTCAGAGACAGCAGCAGTTCAACTGGTAAAGGGCCAATCGGATTCCTTCTTCACAGTTAGGGTTTGAGCTTGCAGTCTTGCTTTTGTAGTACGATTTTGCTCTAGTTATGCAAGCATGGCATTCATCATTTCATTCATCCAGCTTGAGCAGAGGTGAATTCTTTCCAGAGTTGGGCGAATTTCTTCAGCGGTCAGTTGTGAAGGCATAAAAAATATTCTTTTGCAGGTACAAGTCAAGATTCATCAGCAGAATTCAAGGCAGAGTGGCGATTTTGACAGAAGAAGATAATAAATAAATAAAAATTAAAAAACATCTTTCTTCTTCTCTAGATTTCTTCCATCTTCTCGTCTTAAAATTTTCTCACATGTTTGAAGAATTGGCGTTTTTGGCAAAACAAATCATCTGGGTTGATTCAGAATTGCTTTCTCAGCAAAACCCATGTGCTAGAATTTTCAAGAAAAATTTGTTCCAGAGCATCAGTTCTTGAGGCTTTGATTTTCTGAAGTGAAATTCCTTTGCATGGTGGAGTAGAAGTCGATATTTTTCGAATCTAACGTTGTGGGTTGTCTTAGAAATATCTTCTGGACAAAACCCATATCTCAGATTTTCTCGGGAAAAATGTCCTCACAGCCCCTCAGATCTCAACTGAAAACCTTTTGCATGCGGGCCTAAATCACATTTTTTCACAATTCTGACATTGTGGGTCATCTTAGAATTTGATTCTACATAAAACCCACGTCTCAGAATTTTCTGTGAAAATTGCCCTCCGACAAGCTATTTTTAGCCTCATTAGGAGAGATTTTTGGTTTTTTGGAGAAGTTGTCAGAATATAGCCATGTTCACAGTCAACAGGCGAGTTTTTCAGGATGTAGTTCACGCAGAACGAATTCAAGACCAAGTCAGTCTTAATTCATGATTTCATCAGAAAAGCTGACATTGATTTGTATCAAGCGCATCGGAAAGGTTGACAAGAGTAGTCACTCAAGTTCACATGGTTTCATGTCTCGTATAGCTGATTGTCTTCCAAGGCCAGTTTAGAGGGTTGATACCGTTGGGTTTCTGTGTATGCAGCATGTTCATTTGTATTTCTCACAACCAAAGAGTTCGCAGTTTCATCATGCAACACTCTTCCATAAAGAAAAGCATGAAAAACGTGAGAAGCATCAAGCTGCAGAGGAAACAGTGGCCATCACTTCAGTTACAAAGCCGCCATAGTTACCAGCCAGTGAAGGGCCAGTTTAAGTATACAGAGATTTTCGGTTTTGCTTGAGTTACTAACTAGCAGTTGATTGACAGTTGAGACATGTGATGACCTCTAGATGGTGATGCAGTTACTAACCTCGTGGAGGGGTTACTTGCTCGAGATCAGGGTCAGTGAACTTCAGTTCAAGGCATCCCACCTTTTCCAAGATAGACATTAGACACAGGAGTTAAACTCGAGGCTTCTTTCCGAGTTAACTTGCTGTTATACATTGCATGCATGTCTTTCTTGGAAACATCTACATATACTTGGAGATTAGATTAGATTTTTCAGTTGACTGATGATAGCATTCCAGTTGACTTGCTTTCAATAAGGACGTGCATGTTGCACCTTGTCCATTTAGATTAGATGTTTCAGTTAACTGATGATAGTTTCCCAGTTAACTGTATAGTTTCATTCAATTAGGGTTTAGGAATAAGATCTTGCATGCATTGCAAGACTTTAGTTGACTCAAGGTGATTTTAGGGTTGCCTACACCTTGATGTCTATAAATAAGAGCTTTCAGCTCATTTGTAATTAGCTTTTCCTGGTGATAGAGAATTGCTGCGTTGTCGGCAACATGCCTATTCTCAAGATTGGTTCACCCTTGTAAATTAGAACTTTTGCTTGATAGCATACATGCTGCGCCTACCTTGCCTGTAGTATTGCTATTATTGTATCTGTTCAAAGAGTAATTGCTGTTATAATAAATTGCTGCGCCTACCTTGCCTTCATGTTATTGTCATAGTGTTTATTCGATCTTAGTTAAATGGGGTTGCTGGTTTGATCGTTATTGCATGCGTGTTGCGTCTATACAATCTACTGTCCCAGTTGCTTACCTTTTGTTTTGTTTATTATAAGCCTATTCAGAAGAGCAAATAGTTGCGCCTACCTTGCCTTCATGTTGCGAAACTGTACTTAAAGCTTATCGTTTGATGTGTGTGATAGTAGACTCATTCAGCCAAGCAAATAGTTGCGCCTACCTTGCCTTCATGTTGTGAAGCTGTACCAGGTTTACCGTTCATTTGTTTGTTTTAATAAACTTCTTCCCGGATTAGCAAATAGTTGCGCCTACCTTGCCTTCATGTTGTGAGCCCGCACCTGAAGTTTATCGTACAATACATTCCTGCTCCATTTCCTCATGCTCTGTTTCTTGAGGAAATTGGATAGATATTAAAGAAGTTAGCTTAGTTGTAGTTACATGATCTGCGAAACCAGAAAATACTTAGCTGCAACGTTCTAGGTTTTCTTAACCTTGTGCCTCTACCAGCTGAGAACAAAAAGATAGGACATTAGTTTAGTTTTCTATTTCATGCATTCCAGCACAACGAGGGAGCTTCCCCTCCTAATTTGAAGAGCACTCATTACGTAGTGTGCATAGCTGTCCGTACGAACTCACACTCCAGAGGTGTTAGTTTTTACGCCAACACTAACCTAAACAAAAGTACATGGGATGGTAGATACTTTTGTTAGTTTTATGATCAGAAATACAGTAAACAGAAATTGCAGCACATAAGACAATGAACACCACAAGATACCCTGGGAAAACCCTCCAACTTGAGGGGAAAAACCCAGCAAATATATCGCTTATATACTTAGGAATAAGAACAGAAATCTGCTTACAACTCAAGCCCAACACAAGGCCGAATTTGGTACAATGAATAATAGCACCTCTCCTAGATGCAAATATACAGCATGAATATATTTCCCCTTGAAATCGGTCTGCTGCTACAAAATAATGATCTGCTGCCCAAGATGCTGATCTATTGCACAAGTGTGAACTTCTTCTAGGAATGCGAATATGATGAAATGAACTTGATGATTATAATGAGCAAACTCGAACTTGTATAAATACAAAATAGTGTGACTCTTCAAGTAGGTCGGCCTCATAGCAATAAAGAAATAAATATTATTTCTTTAATAAGGTCGGCCCCATTTAATTATTCACAATAATTAAATATAATAAGTTGTTAAGTGAAGTGCCTCTTCACTTTAATCAATGCAATAAATGAATAGTCATTAGACTATATGAATTTATTGTTCAACAAGCAAGGCGGAAGTATGTAGCCCGAAGCTACAACATCAACAACTTTAACACTATTTGCTGCTCTATTGATAAATTAAATAGATGAATTAATAATGGAGATGACAATCCATACCAGATACATGTGTAAAATATTACTTTGTTCGCACATGTAATTATTACAGAATAAGACCAAAGATGGTCAGCGAAGGATTAGAGTCGATCCTTCTAGATCATACTACTCTCCTTGACGATACACAATGTATTTCAAGGACCCAACAGTTGCCAAGAAGAACACAACCATCAACCAACCAACACTTTAACTACCCAAAGCCAACAACCAACTAATACACGGTCAAATAACCAATATTATCAAAGCATAATATGTAATGTCCCATTTTTGACTTCATGAAGAAATATAATATTATTTTAATTACTTAATATTTCCCTCTAAATGTTAATTCAAAAGTAAATATTATTAATCAAATAATATTATATTTTAGTGACTTATTAAATGCAAACTGAAAATTAAGTCACAATTGAAAATTTAAAAAAAAAAAGAAAAGAAATTGAAGAGTCAAGCAAGCAAAGAGCAAAGAGTCAAGGCAAAAGTTATAAAAGAATTTTGTGGAGCAAATTGCAAGGGATTGGTTTTGGTTTTGTGAAACAAGTATTTGGATGGAGTTCATCCAGAACTTTGTAAGGATGGAATCCTTCTCACAAAGGATATCATCTTCGGTGTTGGAAGATTGTCATGTCCTCAAAACCAATGACATTAAAATCAATGGTATTAAAAAACAAGTAAATAAACATATAAATCGTTATGAATATTGCTACTACACTTTACCGATTTTAATTACCGAAAGATAATTTTATCATTGTAATTATAAGAAATGAATTTAAATATCTTAAATAAAGAAAACCATAATATATAAGCACTTTTATAATTACAATTACCATAAGGTAATATTGCAATTATAAATATATATATATATATCGATATCAATAAATATAAAGGTATATATATAATAAATAAAATATAAAAAATATAAAATAGACATAATTATATTCATAGACATAATTAATATATAAATGGAATCAATTTATCAAAACACCGACATAGAATAATATAAGTATTGACCATATTAATTGACCCGCCTCAAGAATACACGATCGATCCAGAACTAGCGACGGGTTAAGCCTCAGGGGATATACGACTGCTACTGGGCAAATACAACATATAATATCCAGCTGAGACTAAGAACTTGGTCGAGGGCAATACTGTCAGATATGAGAAGAGACAAATCGCGGGACAGTTGCTCACACGAAAGTCACTGTGATTGCTTAGCCTTTTGCGTTGATGGAAAACGTCCATAGGCTAGTGCAGAAACAACTATTATTATAAGCGATTGGCTTAGTAAATCTCAGAATATGCACCCTACCTTGGGGAAGGCACAGAATCACAAAATACGGAGAACTCACAGAATAGATCACACTCCATCGGATCTTTTCCGTCGGGTTCTTGTATGAACCGATGTGGGGTGCACGATGAGACATTAAGCTTAGATAATATATTCAAAGCAAGCGCCTATTTAAATCACGAATAATTGAGTATCAAATATATACATAAAAGCGAAATAGGAAAGCAATGAACATAGTTCGGATAAGTGATTAATGTTCATCAAACTGTAATTCATGAAACTAATGGTCGTGACTATTCGGGAGATGCACCCCTTCCTATTCATGTATAAAGGTATAAAAAAGGATCATTGAAGGAACACCATAGAGACTACCACAACCAAGCAGAGAACGGGAGAAAGGCATTAGAGTACATAGCGAATCATGTGAGTGAAATCACTTAGACATTAATACTAGCATTCTAAATACCAGGATATGTAGCCGCCTAGCAAGAGAACTTACCTGTGATTGCACTACAGTCTGAAATTGTTTTTCCATGAATATGGTAAAAGGCCTGTTACATCTAAATAATGAACTTCTCTGACTCATTCGAATCTGGTTGATAATTACTAATCTTAGAGATCACTCAAATCCATATGGCTCTTTCTAAGACTTTATCTTGCTGCTTCCTATACATGTTCATATGTTATATTCAATAGAAATGAGAGATAAGAACTAACATGCTATATACACACTCTCACTATTTATTGGGTATATGAACTTATTTATAGATTTGAATTACTAGTGCTCAGCCTTCTTGCATCTTAATCTAATTATGATTAGCTTAGAAATAAATTACAATTTACTTAGCATTGTCATAATAATAATCATATACGAAATAATTATGATTTCTTTATCCTTGTTACGAGTACAATAGAACTGTGAAATGATTTGATAAAGATCAATAGAAAATGCAAAAACATTTGATTGTTTAAAGATTGTTCTCTATGTGTTTGTAAAACTACTAGGGTGGAAGGGCCTGAGACAAGTGGTGCCTAAAAACCCCACTTAACAATCCACTGCAGCCATGGAGGGGTGGGGGTCCCACTTAACAATCCGCTGCGGCCATGGAGGGGTGGTAGGCCTAGGCCACTTATGAGCTCCGCTGGCTTCCCCCAGTAGGTCATGTGTCTTCCGAGGTGATGACGTGGGTAGAAGGTACAAGTGTTACCACTAAGCACGCCACTTCGGGGATGGAATGGTCTCAGTGGACGTTCAACTCGGAGCCAAGGGGTGGGTTATCCTGATGGGATGCTTGTGCCCTTGGGCTTAGATGGATAGCTTCAAGCGAATCTACCCATGCCACTCCTCATTTGTCTTCGTTATGGCTTTTGTGATTATGTTTGTATTTTTGGATATCTAGATATTAATGCTAACGGATATGTTGCTAATATGTTGAATACAGGATTCAATTCTAAAGTTATTGAATTAGGAGAACATTCATTTGGATAGAAGAGAACCTAAACCTAATCAACTACCAAATTTTAGGACAAGTCAGGTAAGGGACATTACAAAGATACACCCAGGTTGATAGCTGACAGTCCTACTTCGAGGCCTGTGTTGGTGCTTAGATTGGTGAAAATAATGAAATTGTGAAGCTTTATTGAAGTCATTTCAGTTCATTGTTGAAGGTGATTGCAAATGAAATCGTATGAGTATTGAATTTCGGAATGGATTATTAATCTTGTCATCAAACAAATCAGAGTTCAACGGTTTGTCTCTGTTTGAGAAGTTTACGCCAACTTCTGGAAAGAATTAAATCTTTGCAATCAAATACCAAAAAGAGGAGAATATCGTGGTAAAGGAGAATCAAGAGTTGTTAAGCTTTTACGAAGGAAATTAATATCAAGGGAACCGAAAGCATTTATTGTAATGTTCGAATGAATAACATTTTATAAGAGGTACTGAATTCTTCTGATCAAATGGCTAATTCTTCCAATAAATAAATACTGATGAAGGCAAGGAAAACTGGATTGCCAAGTTAAGAAGTTATTGCGCAAGGATACCAAGAGTCAAGTATTATAGCTTAGAAAGAAGGTTGAGTCTATTGTGTCGAGCATCCAGAATAAAATCTTTTGCAAACTCCAGGTGACGATGTCAAGTCATCGAGCTGCACCAGAACTTAATGGTTAATATTCTAGTCCGGTTTGTTGGTGTCATATCCATTTCTCCAAGTTGTTGCTTGTCCTCAAGGATTTTGGTATAAGCTTGGTATAAGTTTGCACATCCAATATCAGTCTGGCCGCATGGACTAAGGATATCAAGTCCAATGAAGGAAAAGAAGTTTAAAGATTGGTTGTTACATTGAAGACAAAGTTACAAAGAAAACGCAAATGGAAAAATATTAAATATCAATTGCAAGAAAATGTCTCCATTTTGTAACCACAGACTCAAGAATTTAATACTGAAGGTTGGCATAGGAAACAAAAAAGGGAACCATTGCGGATAATTAGTAAATTGTGTTTAGACGAATACGGTGAATATTTCTTTACATAGCGACTGAAGGATATCATGGGAGTTTGAAAAGTCTTCATCGGGAGCTGCTTGTATCCAATGTTCATTAATTTATATCTACCGATACTAATCTTCAGCATGTCTTTAAAATATAATCCTTGAATCTTTAATTGTTGAAGCTGTTAGAGTTTGGTGATTTCAGTGTGAAGTGGAGATTTATCGGGTATAGATGAGGGATACATGTCTTGGGAGGCCTGCCACCGCATTATATTAATGAGACCACGTGGAGTGTTAAGTAATCGGCAGTTAGAAACAAGTCTCGAATATGTATTGAAGGAGGCCAATACACTATAGTTCGAGGTTTTGGTTTATATGGGAACAACTATATTCGTTGGACAGGAAAGACAGACTAACGTGGAGGGAAATTAGAAGAAGCTTGGATGTTAATATTTATTTTGCCACCGCTCTATTGGGAGGAATCAAATGTTTGAATAGCAATGAAGCCATTACTTATTGGTAAAGAGACGATATCTTTGGAGCATCGAATTATTGTTTGTAGCTGGGAATTTTCATCAGTAGGCTATGAGGTGACATGGAGCTCAAGAGTCCCTGTGGAATTGCACTTTGGGTTGAGCGATACAACTGAAGGGATGACAGTGAGACAAGTCAAGGAAAATAAGAAAGCTTCTTTGTATGCCTTTTTACTCTTCATAAAATAATCTTGTTATGTTGAAATGCGAAGATTGGTTTAATATTATTTGTGAACTCTATGGCTATATGTGAGTTTTCTTATCAATTACAATGCTTGGAAATAATTCCCTCTGATAGTTCATTGTGACAATTTATCCAAATATCATCAAGTAAAAAAAAAAGGAAACAATATATGCAATTCAAATGTTTGCAAACTATTCAACAAAATGTCTGAGATGATTAATTAGTGAATTGGTGAACGTTGAAAAAAAATTGGGCTTCTAAACAATTTGAGCTAATCTTAGATCAAGGTAGCTTCTTATATAATAATAGACATTCTACATTGACTACATCACCCCAAAAGAAAAAGTCATCTTCCAAATGACAAGTAAACATCAAGTAGCATTAGGAAAGAATTGCTAAACTAATGACGATATTGTAAACAAGGACTTGTAGACAAACTTGTAAGTGTACTTTGCAAACTCAAACTTGGAATGTACTTGGCAATTCAAATGAGTGCAATGGGGTTTTGGGCTCAACGCCCCCAACAGGGTCAAGAGGCCCAATTTAAAACCTTTGAAACCACATAGAACTTCATGGTGTACATCATTTTCATGATTTTTTAAGAGGCAAAACACATTGTTGATGGAGACAAAAATTAGAGATTTCGGAGTGTTTAACCAACGTATGATGGCCTATACAATGCAAGAGTTAATTCTAGCGATGGAGCCCAACCATACTCATAAATTAATATATGATTTCCACATTTTGTAGTGTTTCAATTGGGGAAGTGGTACCTTGAAGGGTCCTACAATGTTCAACCATTGCACAAGGTTTAGGCAATACATTGTCTAACATTGCAACCCATACAATGTAAGATTGTGTCGTCCACACATCGTACGACAAAGGATCTCTCCTTTTCTTCCCTCTCCTTTTGTTTCCACACTTTTACATTTCCTTCATTTGGCTTGGCTAAGACATCTTCATTTTGATTTGGCTTTGGTGCCTCTACAAAGACAATTCTTCAAAAACATGTTGTATGCCCGAAATTATTGCACTTATAACATTCAACATTGAAGTTCAGGGGGGCAAATGAATTGTAATTCCTATTCTCAAACCCACAAGACTTCTTATTCCACTCATTATTCTTATTATAACCCCTACAGCTTATTGCCTTGCGACCAAATTTATTGCATGAATAACAATAGCCAAAAAATGAATAGAACCTGTTTGTGTGAGGTTGTCCTGGAGGAATAGGCTTATTGATTATGTCCTTTTTCTCATTTGGTGTAGCATCTAACTTTTGGCAATTCTAGCTTTCCTCCTTGCTATATTCTTCTTTACTAGGAATTTTGACTACATCAACATAGCTTTTTGGTTTTGATTCTTTTAAAGTTTTGACTTTTCCTCATCATGTGCCTTGCTAGTTGCTTTGGTTTCTTCATAACCAAGTCTTATCTTTAGCAACGGTGATCTCTGTTCACTTAGGATATTGTCCAAGATCTCAATGCTTTTCTCAAACTTAATACTTTTGTTTAACTTGTCAATAGTTTTCACCAATTCCTTCCTTAGAGCGACAATTTCAGATTCAAGTTTCTCACATTCCTTTTCTTTGTCTTTAAATTGAGCTTTTGTCACATCCTCTATCCTTTTTCTTTCCTCTAATTGGATTTTTAGATTTGAGATGATTTGTTCCACCTCTTAAAAGTTTTTCCTTTCTTCTTCAAACAATAACTTTTTCCTTTGATTTTTCTTTCTCAATCTCTCAATTTCTCCTATGGCAAAAATTAGTTCTTCTTCCAAATCTTTTGCGCTATAACCTTTAGCATTTTCTTCCTCCTTTATTTGATTCTTATCTTCTCTTTATCAATGTTCTCTACCTTTGATGCCCTAAAGAGTGTTTCCTCTCTACAGCTTTCTACATCACTATCACTGGATGAACCAACCTCCTTATAGGAGTAAAAGCTTTTCTTGAAATTCTCCTTTTTGTTGTTTTTGCAATGTTGATTCTTTTTGCTTCCCTTCTCAAACTAATAATCTTCTTCCTCTTCACTATCACAATTCTTTGAATAGGGGCATTTATTTGCAAAATGTCCAATCTTACCACAACTGAAACACCTGAAAGGTAACTTACCCTTGTATTTCCCTGACCCCTTCTTTAGCTTCCTTACAAAGTTCGCTTCCACATCTTATGTCTCACTATTTGATTTCTTGCTAAACTCAACTTCTTTTCCTTTTGACTTCTTCGTAGCTTTGAAAGCAGCTTCTCTCTTTGATGGCATCTCCCTTTTCGTCCTCATTTCATAGGCAGTGACAATTCCATGTAATTCGTCCATCATTAGACTATCTAGGTCCATCTCTTCAATCGCAGACACCTTGGCATTGAATCTTAGTGGTAAAGATCTTAGAACTTTCTACACTATGACCGAATCTTTTATCTCCTCACCGAGTCCCCTAATTGTATCAACAATCTCATCCACATGCAAAAAGAAGGTGGCGACATTTTCTTCCTCTCTTTCATTCTATGACTTTCAAAGTCACTTCAATGAGTTTGCAACTTGGCTCTTTTGACTTTGTCATCACCTTCATAGGTATTCTTTAATTTATCCCATATGTCTTTAGCTATCTTGCAGTGCATCACCTTTACAAACTTTGATTCTTCCAATCCACATAGAATAGCATTTTTTGCTTTAGCATTGTTTTCACTTGCACTCTTTCCTTCCTAATCTGTTGGGGGAGTCACATGAGGTGTATAGCCATTCACCACGGATTGCCAAATACCATATCCCAGAGCATTCAAATAGGTTTCCATCCTTATGCTGAAAAAATCATAGTTCGTTCCGTCAAACAATGGTGCTTTGTTTGAGGAGAAATCATATCCTTCTTGTCCTGCCATGTGTGCTCATTTTGGATTTACCTTCAAGTGGTTAAACTATCTCCTAAGGAGCCGGATTTGATACCTTCAATCAACAACCATGCAAGATCTAATAGTTTAGAACACAATAAGAGCACCAAATTTATGTGGAAACCCTTGTGGGAGAAAACCACGGCAAAATAATGCGATCTATATATAAAACTTCTTAAAATCTTTGTAGGCACAAACCCACTAGAGACACCAATCCCCGCAACTGAGCACCAACTCAATAAGAGACACCAATCTCTTCTTTGATAGGCACCAACCTTTGAATTCCTCAATGAATAATATAGTTTTACTTCTCCTCCACATAACTGATCACAACTTCTAATTCTGAATAATGTAAGCTTTTCTTTCACAAATCAGATCCACACATACACCTTCCTTCACAAATTTAATTCAAATTACGTAAACTTTTCTTTTACAAAACTGATCACATATATAACAATAATTTTCTTCAGATCTGATCATAAATAATATCAATATCTTCCCTCTATATCTGCATATATCTCTGCACAATCTTTTTATATATCAGCATATTCTTTTCTTTAATTCTGCACAAACCTATTCTGTTTACCTCTTAATCCCTCATATGCAGATCTCAAAGTGTCTAGATAATATAACTCTTATTTTCACACACACACACCATTCATGCACTCCACAACTATCACTTATATCTTCTTGAATAGGAGTGACTATCAATGGATGCAACTATTTAAAAAGAGAAAACTCTTACTCACATACCTCTTCAATATGAATCGCTTCCTTTATACTTGAGTGCTGCCTTTTCATTAATAGCTGTCTAAATAATATAACTCTTATTCTCACACACACACCATTCATGCACTCCACAACTATCACTTATATCTTCTTGAATAGGAGTGACTATCAATGGATGCAACTATTTAAAAAGAGAACTCTTACACAAATACCTCTTCAATATGAATCGCTGCCTTTATACTTGAGTGCTTCCTTTTCATTAATAGCTGCCCATGAATAATGATATTAATCACTGCTCCCTCTTTTTGAAAATATTAGTTAGGAATATCACTCACAAATTTAGGCGATTACATTCATTAATATATCTGCTTTTTATCCTAGGCAACAAAGTGTGGTCAGCTAGCATTGATGCTTGGCCCAAACAGATAATGATTTAAATTTATATAACAATAACATGGGTGCCACAAGAGGAAATCGGTCCTATGAATTAAAATAATATTTTAATTCAAATTTTCTAATGGAGTCGGCCTCATATAATAAATAAAATTTGTTTATTAATGCTTCCTTATTAAGCAAATACTTTGTCCTCTTCGAACTGCTTCAGCAATATCATTTTATGGTCTTTCTTTGACATCAATGACAAACAATCTAACATTACAATCTTGCTCTTGTCTATACATCATATGGTGTCCAGCGATATTCTTTTAACAATATTTTCCTGTACGGTGTAGAACTTCAACATATGTTGTACGCTGAATGAAAATAGTGTCGTGCAATCTATCAATGTCTATCATATGGCGTGAAACTTCCTTCTGTAATCATCCCTTGGTCGTACGTTGAAAAATACCACAGACCGTACATTGCTGAGATGGTAACATTGTACGGTGAGCAAAAGATGTCATACGTTGAGGAGATGGGGACACTACGGTGTAACCCTTCTAAGATTGTCATACAATGTATTGTGCTTTTGACCGCAGATGATGTCATACGATGAGTGAGGTTGTTGTCTGTACGGTTAGATGGATTGCTTGTCATATGTTAGGACTTGTGTTGTGATTGAACCGGTGATGAGCCGTACTATATAATGACCATACTGTGCAATGTGAAGATAGGGGTCATTGTACTATCTGAGGGAAACCAAGCCATCAATGAATAATTGTCATACTATGTAAACAAATTGTACAATGTACTTGAGTGTCATGCTGAGTGATGTCATACCAACTGAAGCCGCCATACGACAAGAAAATATGCTACTACCCCTGTGCTTACAAAGAACTTGTGCAATCAATGAGCCTATCTTACTTGTCTCAAGATTGCCGTGGTTGACACAAGCAACAACAACTTCCTAACTTTGTATTCAGATCAAAAAGGAGACCGCCTCAATAAGACTAAAATATCTGCCATTATATGTTGCAAACCTGCAATTTTGTGTCTGCAAAAACAACTAAAAACTTTTGCTTTCAGTGATAGAAAACCACCATCTTGAGACTGAAACACCAACTTAAGAGGTACAAATGGAGCTTGAAATCCTAGGGATTGTTGTCTGATTTTATCTTGAAAACCCTGTTATTTTGCCAATTGAAATTGTTGAAAACTACTTTCAAATCTTGCAAAGTCAACCCTCACAACATGCAACTATCATACACCATAAATGAGCTTGAAAATCTATTGTTATGCAAACCAAAATATCTTATATAAGTTGAGAGTCAAGGGCCAACAAAAGAACAATAAAATATTTTTCAATGTTCCAGGGGGGCACATCACCCCCCCAAAATCCCCATGTTTCCAAGATAGGGACATCCCCTTGCCATCCCACCACCGCCACTCAAGTCTCAAGGACGTTTCTAGAATGCCCCCTAGTTTGAGGACTCTAGGACATTCAAGAGGCTTCGAGGAGTCTCCTAACCATCTAAGGGACTTCTAGGTGTTGCAAAATATAAGTGATAAAATTGTGAAAAAGACATTTGCACTGCCCCCAAACCCCGCACCCCACTAGGGGCTTTGCTCCCAAACCCCTGTAAGGGGTGCTACCCCTTGACCCTACTGAAAGCATTGCCCCTAGACCCCCACAAGCGACTTTGCCCCCAAACCTCCACCCACCAATGTTAATGTTCAATGCAATCATTGCCATATTTTTAATGTTCATTAGTTTAAACTTTAGTTAGTATGCCAAAGTTTCATTTGCAATTCCTATACTTATTCATGATTTTCCCCTAAACCTCTACACATCATTGTTAATGTTCAATGCAATCATTGCCATGTTTTTAATGTTTATTGGTTTAAACTTTACTTAGGATGCCAAAGTTTCATTTGCAAATCTTATACTTATTGGTGATTTGCCCCCAAAACCTCTACCCACCATCTTTAATATCCAATGCAATCATTGCCATGTTTTTAATGTTTATTGGTTTAAACTTTACTTAGAATGCCAAAAAGTTTCATTTGCAATTCTTATAATTATTCCTTACAAATATTTTTCTAATTTTTCAAGTATTATATATATTCCCTCCCCACCCTTTTGCCCTACACCACAATCCCCAAACTTAGGCCCTTGGTCCCCTCATCCTCGAAACTTGTCCCCCCACCTCCCCATCAATAAACTTCATGAAACTATGATATTTTTTAATTTATTTTGGGTCCTTTTTATAAAAAATAAAAAAATTGAGTGTAATTGCAAGGGAACAACCAACTGCCCCAAAACAATCAAGGGATGTCATTGACATCCCCCGCCATCCCAAGGACAACTCGAAGTCCCTACATTTTTGAGATATCGGGGCCAAAAAAATTGATTGACAACAGCAAGTGTACATTTCTGAGGAATCACCGCATCCCCAAAAGGTCCCCAGCATGAGGAGATGTAAAAAATTGCTAGGGACAAATCCCTAAGGAACATTGAATATAAGCTATTATTAACATAAATGACTACATCAACTCCTAGTACATTCATCAGAAGTGTTTGTGGGTGATTTACTTGTGCCACTAACATTGTTTGTAGAAGATGCTTGCCCGCCCAAAGATATCAATCCTATAACAATTCACTTAAAACAAGCATGCATATTTTTTTTAGGAAACGCACTATAAATTTTAGAATCCAAACTGATTGTACACTATCTAATAAAGATTTATGTAGAGGCTATAACATCTCCACTACCAACTAGACTTTATCATCTCAATCAGTGACTTTCTTTTTTTTAATTAGTTTCCAACCATCTAATGCTTATTATTCAAGTATATGACCTTCATTGAATTGTATCCTTGTTTTCTTCACATTTCCCACATTCCTTGTTGTTATGCCCATACAAAATAAATTGTATTAAGTCAAGTTCCGAAGTTGATTTAAGTGCAAAACCTTTAGGGCTCCTATTGTTTGATGTGCCTTGTCATCCTTTGTCCTTGTTTTCTTCCTATTTCCCACATTCCTTCTTGTTGTGCCTGTACAAAAAAAATTGTATTGCATCAAACTTTGAAGTTGTTTTAAGTGCATAACCTTTAGGGCTCCTCTTGTTTAATGTGTCTCGTCATCCAATTTTTTTTAGTCTTCATAGGGGCAAGGAATTGAGCACCCTAACAAAAGGAAAATATTTTCAAAAGAACTTTGGTTGCAAGTGGTGTACATTGAGAATCAAGCCCACCTTCACATCAAGGTCAAATCCAAAATAGGTTACAAATCTATACTAGGGAATTTGTGGCACACCTCATCAAAGAATGAGCTAAGTTGAAATTCAAATACTTTCACAATAGTGCACACCTAGGAGAAAATATTGTTTAGAGGGTAAAGATTGTCACAAGTGTTCAAGTGTGCACTTTCAATGAAAGCATGCCCCTCATAATGGCCTAGTTGAAGTTTGAAAAGAACAAGATAATATACATTTGTGAACCTGAAGATGAACGTGCACCTATGCAAAGGAAATATTTCAAAGCCTCACACATTTCTAAATTTAGAACACAAGCCTGCATCAAGGATCGAAGGCTCACCATGTGATGTCCCCCGAAATTGTAACACCAAATATGAAATATTAAGATACAAATAACGAAGTCAAATGAATATTAAAATATAGATATGAGTAATCACAATTTAAATATTATAATTATAATTATCATAGATAACATTATAATTATAATACGAATATCATAATATGAAATAGAATAATTAGCATTAATAATTATAAATATCACAATAATTACAATTCAAACACTATTATAATTATAATTATCATACCATTATCACACTCATAAGAACCATTAATATCATTTATTAAATATTATTTAAAATACCATAATAATAAAATAAAAAAATAATAATAATAATATTTCATACAAACCAAAGACTATGATAATATCCATTGACTAAGCAACAAAAATGTATCCTAATTATTAACATCAACATAAGGCAGCAGTTATATTACTAATAAATAATCAGCGATGGACAAAACAACAAACCATTATTTACAATAAGACACAATCCTTGGAAAAGTCATGGCTTTTAAAGAACCAATAATATATAAGGCAAACAACCCCAATAAGGAAGGCATCGAATGAATGTGGTTAAGATCAGAAAATAAGAGATCAATAAAAGATTCATCATAACGATTAAAATAAGATACTGCACTCGGGTGAATCCCAGGTTATTAAAGGCTGCAATCAGTAGGCTGCAGAGCTAGGATCTGTAAGCATAGACTTATTATGCGTTTTCAATGATATTTTGGAAAGTAGGATTTAGAGTGTCTTCAGCATTGTTTCTTCCAAATGTAGTGTAGTCAGAATTTATAGATAAATAAATATGAGTACTACTGTTGGTAATATAATCAGAAAATTATAGATATAGATAAATTTTATAATGAATAAAGAATATATATAAATACTACAAGGAAAGAGTAATTATTATATATATGAATACTAATTGATATAAGTAAAGAATAATTTTATGTATATATATATATATATTATATATATAAAATCTACGATTATGAAATAATGATGTTAGCAGCAATTATTGAGCCTTATAAGAAATGATGACTCTTTAATATAAACATAAGTAGATTATGCATATTTATGAATTGTCCTCATCCTCCAAACAATCGAGTATAAGGTTGAAGGAAGCAAGTAAGGAATCAAAAGGCATGGAAAAATACAACTACTCAAGGTGAAGTCATTCACTTAGCACTTAATAGTTAGCATTTCCTACTTTCTAAACTTAATAACCCTACGGCAAGTAGATTATCCAAACATGGTTGATGCAACTTGTTATCTTTATTTGTAAATCTGACTGCCATATCTTAAGTTGAGCATCTAAACCCAACATACAAATATACAGATAAATATAGGACAAAGAACCGATAGTTAAGGATTGCTGCAACTCTGAATTAGTTAGTATTGCTTGCTGTATTACTCAATTCTCGTCTCTCTAGTAAGTATATATTCATGATGCAATTTACATATCTGCAGAAGGAAATATTGATAAAGACATATATATATGGTTTCCCAATTATTCAGAATTGAATTAGATGATTGCTTATTAATTAACTGATTATGAATAAATTTGTCACGATGAGAAATGTCTAGACTTGATTTTCACTTAAATGATAAATGCAAATGAACTTGACTATTGTTTGATTATATAAAGATTGTCTGCCATGTGTCTGTGGACCTATCAAGAGAGGTGAATCATGACTTAAGTGGTTTGTCTAAAAACCTCACCCAAGTTCCGCCCCACAGGCCCCAAGCAAGGGTTGGGCAGTCTGCCCCACAGGCCCATTGCAAGGGTTGGGTCATGGAGGGGTGAGGGTTCCACCTAGGCTTTCTACCCCACAGGCCTGAGATAAGGATTGGGCATTGGAAGGTGGTAGACCATAGGCCCCTTAAGGGTTCCCCTCTCCTGATGGGTTGAGTGACTCTTCTTATGTTTTATGGTTATGTTTGATTTTTGGATTCTAGATGTTAAAGCTAACATATAGGAATGTGGGGGTCCCACCTAAGATCCTGCCCCACAAGCTTGAAGCAAGGGTTGCGCAATAGGAGGTGGTAGGTCTTAGGCCAATTGGACTCTATGGTTCCCCTCCCTTGATAGGACGAGTGTCTTCGGAGGTGTTCCCATGAAGGGAGTATGTGGGTACGAAGCCACTAGGCAAGAAGGATTGTGATGGACAACCTCTTGAGCTTTATTTGAAGGCTTCAGGGCAGATCCACCCATGGCACTCCTCTTCTATCTGCCTAACTACATTTATGATTGTGTCTAATTTGGATATATAGATATTAATGCTAACAGATACGTTGTTACTATGGTGAATACAGGATTCAAATCTAGGGTTATTGAATTAAGAGAACGTTCATTCGGAAAGAAGAAACCCTAAAACTAATCAACAAGCAAATTCTAGGGCAAGCCACCTAGGTAAGGGACATTACACACCACAACAAAAGGTTGCAAAACTTCAAAACCATCTTAAATGATCAAACACATGTGGAAGAATTAGAACACACCTCAAAGTGAATGATAGAAAATTTTCAAATTTTTTTACAATCTAAGTGCACACTTCAAGACAAATTCTAAAATTTCAAAACCATTAAAGGTTAATGTATATGTGCACATAGGAAGGGGTAAGCATGCATGTACAAAGAAGCAATGTTCAAAAATAAAATTTCATTGCATAGGCACATACCTAAGCGGCAACACACACCACATTAAAAGACAGAAAATTCAAAAAGCAATTGTGCTAGGGGCACATCCAAAAAGTTCAACACCCCTATACAAAGCAAACATAATTCATTTGTTTGATAGCATCCAAACCAAGTTCCTAGCACAAATTTTTGAAAATCTTGTCTAATGCTCAAGCACACGCCTATAAAAAGGATGAACGTATAAACAAGTGCATGAGGGTTCACAAGTATTGTATAGGCACTCGTCAAGGAATAGAGGCACACTTGTACAAAGCAATCAAATTTTAAGATGTGAGAAACTATAAGAGAAAGTCCCACAAGGAAGCTCATTTTTTTGTGAGAATCTAGACATGCTTATACAAGGCGTAGATGGTTCACAAGCACATAAGGAAATGTAGAGGCACACCTCAACTAGAGAAGCAAATTGACACTCTAAAAAGAGGCCATTGCATTGGCATGTATGGGAAAATATGGATGCATCTATCTTAGGGAAAATAACACAAGTCATTATCACATTCCAATGTATAGGTGTGTGTCTCAATAAAGGAAAATCAAACATTCTATTACTTCCATCATCCATGCACATTTGAGATTGAGGACCCACCTAATCAAGGTAAAATAGGATCGGTTCACAAAACCCATTGTCAACTATATGATTACAGGCAAGTGCACACCTATGTAAAAAGGGTAATTTTGTCAAAAATTGTCATCAATTGTCAAGTGAGCATTTGATCTAGGGGACGCACCTCATAAAGAACGCAAACTCATTTTGAGAATTCAGTACTCAATATATAGATGCATGCCTAGGGTGAGGGGCACACCTCTATAATAGAAAAAATGAAAACCAATTCAAACCCATTGTTAGGTGCATGTGTAAGGGCAATGGCGCACCTCAACAAAGAAAATTTTAAGTTTACATCAAAGTTTGAAAACCCCATTGTCAAGTGTGTGATTGGACACAAAGAGCACATATATAAAGGAAAATCACAATATTAAAAAAATCACAATTACGACTACACAGATGTACGAAGGAAATCAAAAAAGTGCAAGTTCAAAGTTCATTTTATAGTGTATCGGTGTGTGTAAAGTAGAAGTGCATGCCTATCAAAAAGATTCAAAACGTCAAAGTAGAATTTCAAGGTATTTTTAGGGGGTTAGCCATGATCAAAGGAAAGGATGCAAGATAATCGAAGTCATCCAAGCTGCTTATCTACAAGTCTGTGCTGAAAAATAGCTTGTGTTATTTTTAAATTTTAGCCATCACCTTTTCTAAAGAAAACAGCATATTTTGGGATTTTCTTTTTATAGTGCAATCTCTATTTTTAGCCTAGGTGCCCATGCTATTTCTAGCCTCGCTGTTTATAACTTAGAGTCAATTAATTTTAGACCTCTCGTCATGCAAGAGATGTGAGCAGTACGTCATAGTTTGTAATAAAAAAATTGTACAGCTGAACTGAGGTTGAGTGGTATTATTTTTAGTATTAAAGGAGAGGATTTTGTAATAAAAATTGCATTTCATGCAATCAAGTATTTTTAGAGTAGAAATAGCAGTTATTTTATATCATTTATTTTCATACATAGCTTTGTAATTGTTGGCGTTTCAATTAGCACCTCTGGAGTGCTTATTGGAAACGGACAGCTATTGCAAGTGTGTTAGTACATGCTCTTCGGATTATAGAGAGGAAGATCTCTCTTTGCTGATTTTATACTGTAAAAAAAAAGGGTGTACTAAGATTTCCTATCTTTTTTACTCAGCGGTAGGACACAAGGGTGCATAAACCAATGCGCCGTAGCTAAGCTTTTTCTCTGGTTTCCGCAGATCTTAACTACGACTAACTAAGCTTCTAAACTATCCTACCTCCTCAAGAAAAACAGAGCATGAGGGCATAGGAGCGAAATGGTATGGTTGGATCACTTGAATCCTCCGTCTCAATGGAATATGGCCGAGGCTCTGAACCTTCGGATATATACCAAGATAGGGCTCGATACAAGCAAACACTCGTTACGGTAAACTGGATCTGAGACTTGCCAAGGAGGAGGAACCCCTATCCGAGGTATAGGCTTGGAAGCAGCTCACTGGAAACAACAAGGAACGATGGCCTTTCTAACAGGATTCCCGAGGAGGTGACGACACCTGTCCAAAGTCTAGGCTGCAAGAAAGATCATTAAACAACATCAAACGATAATGATTGATGACAAAATATCCAAGGAGGCGACGACACCTGTCCAAGGAGGAGATTGAAACAATGCACTATTTAAAAACAAGACTTTGAATAACTCAAATAATTAGATCAATCAAGCTTGCACCATCTGATTTATTCTTTAAGATTCTTCAAAGAATTACAAAGGTCGGGACAGCAAAGGCACGAAATCATGCACAATTGCGATCAACCAACGAACTCTCATCCAAGAGTGAACAGATATAAACAAGCGAACTCTGGCAACAGTGGCGCAGCAATTTTGCTAGCAAATAAAGGTTAAACAAATAAAGAACCTAAGGCTCTTATTTATAGGAACTCAAAGGAGTAGGCAACCCTAAAATCTCCTTGAGTTAACAAACAGTTCTTGCCAATCAGCAAGATATTATTCTATGTCTAAATGTAGGTGAGCAAACAGTTAACTGGAAATCTACTTCAGTTAACTGAAACTAAACAAAAGTCAAACTGGAAGTCTACCTCAGTTGACTGACACCTAACTAAAAGTGAACTTATGTTACAAATGTGTCTCCAAATAGACATCCACCTTTTGAGGAAATCTGAGATCCACAAATCGTGGGAGTCAAATAGACATCCTAGATTAGTGGGATCTGACATGCATGATCTGTGGAGATCTGGAGTCAACTTGGAAAGGGGCATCAAGTTGACTTCAGTCATCATTAATGCTATTTGGAGGGTAGGACGTCCTCCCTTGGTGCTTTACACCTCTTCACCACTGGTCAACAAAGTCTCTATCCAGTCATTGACCTCTTCGGCCTCCGGGCAATTAATGCTCTTCAAGATGACTATGTGGCGTCTAAGCATTTCTTCACCCGTCGTAAGCTGCTGATGATAGGTTATGCATTGGGCAGCTGCTTCATCTAACTGGACAGACATGGCTGCAATTTTGGCTAATTTGCAGCCATTGGGATCTTCAAGGAATGAAGATCGGATGACATCCTGGAATCGTGTCTGCACGGTTTCAAGTTCCACATATTCTCCTCCTTCCCGCTGATATTCTAACTCCGGGAAGGATATTACCAACGTTCTTGCGAAGTTGATAATATTGGCGACGAAGCGTCTATAGTCAATCAGCTCCACAGAGTTGGCATCATAGGCTCTCACCTTGTATGCCACCTGTTCTTTCCACTCAAAGAGATGGTGTTTATTTTCTGTGGTCGTAACTGATTCATATGCTTGTTGCAAATCAGCAACTGTCGCCTCCTCTCTCGGCCTCTCTTGAGCTGCCTTTATATCTGACTTCTGGATTTCTGATCGAAGTCCATGTGCTCTGTCTCTCAGCTGATATGCTTCTGTCAACACACACCGCCCTTTGACAACAAACTCATCCACTTGACGTCTCAAGTGTTTACCGTATGTAATCAACTGATGATGGTTCCTTTCAGCTGGGAGATCCAACAGTCCTTGAGGCAAAGCCGAGGAGTTTGGAGTGTCATGTATCAAACTAGAAATGTACAACTTTAGCTGACGGATTTCAGCCTTCAAGGCTGCTTTGTCTTGTCCATCTTTTGTCATCCTTTCTTTGACACTCGCCGAGGCAATTCCAAGAAGGTCTGCCTCCACCTGTCGAGTGGTCTTTCCAAGGTTCACCTTTGAAAGCGTGAAATCCTCAACCCTCACATTATGTATATCTTTGTCTTCAGGTGGGGCAGCAGTCTCTATGATGACCTCGTTCTCTGCATTCTTTTCTACATGTGTCTGCTTCTTCAACTTCTTTACCGGCATGTCTTGTGGGACATGATGGAATTCAGAGAAGTCAAGCTGATATGAAGGCCTCTCCCTCTTTCTCCCAAGCGAGCTTTCCAGCCAGATAGAATCTCGGCTAGCATCGCTGGGAGGAGGAACATAGGTCCCCTGAATGCTAGAAGAACGAGACTGTGCCGTGGCAATGTCTCGTGGTGGCGAGTCCAAATCAATAGGACTTTGTGACCTCTGTGATGGTGGTGAAGCTGGTGGCTCTGTTTCTATCACTGGCACCGCTTCTGCTACAACTTCTTCTACAATGGTTTCCGCCTCTACAGCGATTATTTCAATCACTGGTTCTTGTGTAGTTGCAGCGGTCTCAACTGTCTCAGGCAAATTGGTGGCTGTCTCCACCTGTACCTCTTGCCGGCTTGTGCTGGCAATTCCTTTTCTCCCCCATGTGCTTCCTGACATCCGCATTCCTTCTGGAGGAAAGCTCATCTTCTTCTGTCTGGGTTTCCTCCTAGACGTGGAAGGTAGTGTAGACTGAACCGCTGGCGGCTCTGATCGGGGAAGTACTACCTTCCTTGTCCTTTTACTGTCCAGGTAGAGTTGACTGTGTCGAACTACTCTACCCGTTCTTTCCTCAATAGACGTACTCTCTTTCGCGTACCAGTCTACCTTGCCGAGTGGTTGTGAATCTACTAGACCCGTGAAGAAGGAAGAAAGAATAACTTCTCCTTCGTCTTCAGATAAGCCCTCGATGTCTTCTGACATGAATTCTGCAATCTGTGAGAGCTTGAATCTGCTATGGTTCCTTCTTCTCACTTCGAACTCATCTTCGCAGTTGACCCAAAAATCTTCCATGAAAGGTTCATGTGATGATCTTTGCTCAAGGTGAGCTGCGAAGATGCCTCTGGGGTCATAGGATGGCCTCCTGTCGATGAGGTACTTGAGATTAAATCTCACTATTTCTTGGCTTATCAACCTTGCATCAGCTGCTGTTCTGCATCTGTAGAGTCCCATCTGAAGAGGAAAGTTCACTGCAGCCTTTTTCTTTACGCGAAGGTAAGAGTGAACATCGGCCAATTGCCTCAGGAATTCCATGAACACTACCCTATCTGAGGGGTAACGTGGCATCATGGCGGGGTGGCCATTATAGCCATACACGCGTATGTAGGTGAAAGTGGGGAATTGTATGAACCAATCCGCCCAGTCCACCATTGCTGCCTTAGCTGCTGGTGAAATACGCACGTGCATCTCATGGTCTAGCTCGTGCACGGTGTGCATAGTAAAAAGGTCATTTATTCTTTTGAAATGTCTTTCCGCTAGAGTGAACTCCAAGCGAGGAAAGTATTCTTGTACCTTTTGCACACCCAGGGTTCCCACAGTGTTTAATGTTCTGAAATCGCCTTGGAAGGCTATCAGGTAGACCAGGTATGAACACATGTGGAAACGGTGCTCTTCTAGAAATCCGGTGAATTGTTGGTGGAGTGTGTCACTGATCAGGGAGGCCCAGTCGTAACGTTCTTTTCTGCTGATTATCTTGCCAATAATGTAGAACATCCACGGCTGGAAGGATTTTCCCTCCTCTTGTCCAGTGACTCTGCTGAGTAGGGTGATTAGCACTCCGTACTCGTCTTTGAATTCTCCTCTACCAACTACTCTGGGCAAACTGTTCCTCTTTGTTTTCAGCCAATGTTCAGCCATTATAAGCGAACACTTGTCTTTTGAAGCCTCGAATGCCTTTTCGCATTCTGTCACTGATATGACCTTCTTGGTAGGGCATGGTGGGATTGCAAAACAAGTCTCTATGTCTACTGGCTTCAAGCTGCAAATCACCCTCCCGTCAACTGACAGGATCTCTCTTGTAGTCGGGTTGTAATGCTTAGTGCAAGCAATTACAAGCTCGATGCTTTGTAAGGTGATTGGAATAGATGCTGCTTGAAACAAACCGGATTCTTCGATGTTCTGCAATGTGATTTGATTCATGCCCTCCAAGTCTTCAGAACTGACCTCTGGATTTTTCTGCCATAAGTCTGTATCAGTCGTTTTCAGGTAATCATGGTATAAGACTGTTTTGGTCTTGTATTGTACCTGAGAGTACTGCATTCTGAAAACCTTGAATATTGACTGGGCACTTGACCCTGTTCTGACACTTTTCTGGAAATGCTAAAAATAGCCTCGCCGGGGGTAGTTTTTACGAAAAAATCTGAGACATGGGTTTTGTTAAGAATGATTTTCTAAACAGACCCAGATCGTCAGAAATTCGAAAAAACGAGTTTTTCTTTGACATGCAAGAGCCCTTCGGTGGCAGAGGCAGCAAGGGCACCAGAAAGTGATTTTTCTCGAAAAAATCTAACACATGGGTTTTGTTCGTGCTTCAGAGCCAAACAAACCCAGTTTGTCCGTTTTTCAATATTATGACTTTTTCCGGAAACCCTAAAAAATAGGGGCAGCAGGGCTACTTTTTCTGAAAAAATCTACCATGTGGGTTTTGTTGAAAAAGCTGTGCTGATCATACCCAGTTGGTCAGATCTGTGAAAATCTGTCGTTTCCTGTGACATGCAAAAGAAATATAGACAGAAGTAGAGGAAATAGACAGAAGATGGATTGGAAGTTATAAACTGCCACTTGTAATAATCTGTCTCTGGAAACAATCTTGGGAGAAGAATGCTTTTACTGCCAATTATCTTCAAAAATATTGAAGATCCGTTCAAAACCCCTGCCAGATCTTGAAAACTTGTTCTTGGGAGCTACTTGATGTTTTATCCTTCAACCTGCAAAAAAGAATAATGAGGAAAAGGGACGCCTAGCATGAATATAAAGCAATTAGGGTTAAGATCCACAAAGTATGGAAGATAACTCATCATTCAGTCCTGATTTGGAGTTCCAAAAGATGATTTCCACTGATTGTGGAGTGTTTTTCTCTTTTTTGGCTCCAAATTTGCTAACTCAAGTCAACATTTCTGTTTGACTTTCCTTTAGGCGTCCAACCTTGAATTTGATCTTTTTTGCCTATTTTGCAAGCTGAAGTGCTCCTGTTTGATCTTCGATTCAGGTTGCTCAGTTGATCTCGAGCAGTATCTGACAGTTCTGTTGTTGAGGCAGGATCAATGTGACTAGATATGCCTGGGAGAGGTTAGCTCAGAAAACTGAGTTTAGGCCTCCAGAAAGAAGGGCGCCTTTTCTTGAAAGGGGCGCTTTTGACAATGCCTTAGTCAATTTTCACTGACTCGTTCTTCGTTTTGACCTTTTCAGACCCTCTTTGCTTTGATCTGACGTTCCCGATGTTTGATGAATCAGATGATTCTGCTTGATGATGTGTCGGGTAGCTGGTTCAGTCTTGTTCACGATGCCTGACTTTGCAGTGGCAGCTGGCAAGTTTTGGGCCTCCAAACTAAAGGGCGCCCCTGGCCAGCAGGGGCGCTTTTAGCTTTTGCCTAGTTTTATCTTGGTTGTGGACTGCCAGCCTTTGACCTTCTTCATCGGTCGATTGATTTGTCGGAAGTTCTTGCTGATAGTCTCGCTGACGAGATAGGTCATAGCTGAGAAGGTCGTCTTGGGAGGTAGTGAAGATTCCGGCTGAATCTGGACACCTTTAGGAAAGGGCGCCTTTCCTTGAGAGGGGCGCTTTTAGCCATGCCTTAGCCATTTTCTGGCTTATCTTTCCAGTTTTTTAATTTTGGCTTTTTCTGCTTGATCTCGTCTCGTGATCGTCTGGTGTGTCTTGTGGACTTGCTGTTAGATTGATCACGTGGCCGGGAGGAAGCTGGAAAGATATCATGTATAAAGCTACAGCTCTTGGATTCATCTAATGTCTGCAACTGAGGGGCGCCCCTGGCCAGCAAGGGCGCTTTTACCTTGAAGCTTTCAGATTTGGCACTTCTGTCGTCAATGGATCCTCCATACTTCGCTGACGGTCGGTCAATGATTGCTGAATCAGATAATCTTGCTGATTGTTTCGTTGTCGAGCTAGTATGAAAGTGAAGAGGACGACTGTTTTGACACTGCCAGATGTTTTGATTTGCCCTCTGAGGTTCAAGGGCGCCTTTCTTCAAGAGGGGCGCTTTTAGCCACTGTAGACTGTGTTTTGCCTTGGTAGACAAAACGTGCACCTTCCAGACTTAGCCAAATTTTGGCCTTTTTCGTTTTGAGAATCTCCTTCGTTGAACGTCATCATTTTTATCTTTTTCCGCCATGGTTTCTTCGTTGAAGCTTTTGAGGTTTAGCTTTCAGCACCTGGTACTGGCCAATCTGCCATTAATGGCTGCGGAGCTCCTAACTTTGTTCCTGAAAAATAGAAATAGACCCACCAGAGTAAAACATATTTTTTGATAATTCTGACTTGATCAGTGTGATCGTGAAGGCAATTAAGCCTATCAGAATTATTTTCAATCATTTCCGGGAAGGTCCTATTTTTTAGGGTTTCCATAAAAATAGGGGTGTAAAACCCTAATTTTCGTTTTTTCAAAATTTTAACCATAGGTTCCTTGACAGAAACCCACAAGGATTTCATATTTGGTTTGACCTAAAACATACTTTAGATGGCATTTTTGCGTTGTTTAGCTCAATTTAAGCAGAATGCCAAAAATTTCATTTTGGGTATAACAGTAATCAATATAAATAAGTGCTATTTTTCACTTAGATGAGGATTAGTAATTCTCATGCCTACATATTGTTGGAGCTGTTATTTAGTATTATTGTTGTCTGGAATTTGTTATTCACTCCATGTCATTTATTATGCTTCTCTTGATGACAAATATTTATTGAGATGTCCCATTATGTGTCCTACAGATTAAATTTCTTCAACAAATGTGTAAGCTTTGTATGGCAAGTGAGCTCAATAATGTAGAGCACGGCTTTGTACCAAGTCCTATATTTAATTTAACCATAGCATTCATGTTTACATGTTAGCCTATTCCACTTCGTATATGTACTTGCATTGTTTTGTCTCTACATTTCACTAAACAATGCAAGTGTCTAGTCTTAGGATTTATTTTCAATCAAAAAAGCACAAAATCTTTTGCCTTGTGTTGAAAGCGCATCTCAACTTTTTACACTAGACAAACCAAAAAGATAAAGACATTTAAAGTTATTTCAGCCTAAATTTGAGATCCCTCAAAAAGACATTGTAAAGATTGAAAAATTGCAAGTACATATTGTTCATAATAGGTTAACTTTTATTGTATAGAGAGGTTCCCCTTCTAATTCAAAGCACAATTCTACTACAAATATGTTCTATTTTGTGTTGCATTGAATGATGCAAATTAAAATGATGACACTTCTTGATGGTTGGAATACCATCCATAGTTCCCCTTTCATCTCCTCAAGCTCCCTGCCCATCTTTTCATACTTTTCCTTTGATTCTACAAGCAATTTTCTCTCTCCCAAGTCCCAACTTCCCTACAAACTTGGTTTTCCCATTCATCTTTGTCAACAGATTTTCCATCCCGAGCTTGATAACCTCAAACAACAATGTCTAACTCTAAAAGATCAATAAATGTCTTTTTCCCACACACCCTTTTTAATACTCTTGGACTTTAAATGATTTACAGACATTTATTTGCAACTTCAATAGAAGGTACAGCTTTCTCAAGATCTCACTCCTAAAGTTATCTATGTCCCAAAGTTATCACCATCTATAGTCACTATGTTGTATATTGTATATATGCTTTCTAAAGTCAAACTTCTTGAAGCTATATTAAACCTTGTGCCAAATTTGAGCAATTGATGATAAGTTTAATTTCCCTTTATGATCCAAAAGACCTTTAGTCTATGACAAGCATTATTTCCACATTGCTTTATAATCTCTTTGTAAGAATCCGTATTAGAGAAGGGGATGAGAGGAAAACCTCATCCAAGATGAAGGATAAGTTTAATGAGTGACTTATTATCCCATTCCAATTGACAAATGCACCATGCATGTTCATGAGGCTGATGATTAAGTGCCGAAACCATTTCTTGGTAAGTTTGTAATAGTTTAGTTGGGAAATATCTTAGTATTTAATAGAACCAAAGAGAAACACTTAATGTATCTAAGGCTTGTTTTGCAAAGATTAAGGGAAGAGAAAATGTTGATCAACTTGAAAATATGCAGCTTTGTGAAGGAAGAGTAAGTGTAGTTGGTATTGTGATTTCCCAAGATGTCTTGAGGATAGATCCTAAGAAAGTGAGAACCATTGTAGAGTGGCCATCATCAAGAAGCACGTTTAACGCAAGAAGTTTTCAAGGTTTTGGCAACTTTTTACAAATTTTTACAAAAACATATCAAGAATTTTAGTGGCATATGTCCACCTATCACAAAAACAATGAAAGGTGGTAGGAAAATATTTATTTGGACAGTTATAGCAAACAAGAGCTTTCAATATTTAAAGAAAAGGGTGATGGAACAATCAATTCTAGCATTACCAAACTTAATAAAATGTTTCAAGTTGATTGTGATGCTATTGGAACAGTGATTGATGGAGTTTTAATTCAAGAAGGTAAGCCTATTGCCTTCTTCAATGTGAAGTTAAATGAAGCCAAGAAATATTTGGTCTATGAACAAAAGTTCTATGCAATTGTTCAAACATTGAAGAAATGGAGACACTATTTGCTACCCAAGGAGTTTGTTTTTGTTGACTATCAAGCACTATCAAAATCACATAAAGTGGGTTGAGTTTCTTCAAAGTTCTCATTTGTTTTAAAGCATAGGAATGCCGAATTGAATAGGGTTGTTGATGAATTGAGTAGAAGGTGTCATTTGTTGCGTAGGATGAGAGTAGAGATTGTTTGAGATAACTCAATGAGATAATTGTGTAAAGATGATTTGGGTTTAAGGAAGCTTTAGCATCATGCAATAACCCAACCAACACGGATAGGGCTCCATGGTTGGTTCACTTCATTCAAGAAGGTTTGTTGTTCAAAAGGCAGAGATTGTGCATACCTCATGGTTCAATGAGCGAGAATTTTGTAAGAGAAACATAGCGGAGGTCTAGCCAAACACTTTGGAGTGGACAAAACATTAGTTGAGCTGTGTGAGAGTTACCAAACATCAACAAAGTGTTCCAAATTGATTGTGATGTCAATGGAACAATGATCGATGAACTTTTGAGTCAAGAAGGTAAGCCTATCATATTCTTCAACATGAAGTTAAATGAAGAAAAGAGTATTTAGTCTATGAATAAAAGTTCTATGCAATTGTTCAAGCATTGAAGAAATGGAGGAACTACTTGCTACCCAAGGAGTTTGGTTTTGCAGGCTATCAAGCATAATAGTTTACAAAAAATAAAGATAATTTTGATCAAAACCATATGAAGTGGGTTGATTTTCTTCAAAGTGACCCATTCATTTTAAAGCATAGGAAGGCTAATTGAATAGGGTTGTTGATGCATTGAGTACAAGATGTTTTTTGTTGACTAAGATGAGAGTAGAGGTTGTTTGGATACGACTCCATGAGAGAATTGTGTAAGGATGATTTAGACTGTAAGGAAGCTTGGGCAGCATGCAAGAACCCAACTGACATGGATAGGACTCCATGGTTGGTTTACTTCATTCAAGAAGGGTGATTTAAAACGCAGAGATAGTCCATACCTCATAATGAGGAAGAATTTGGTCAGAGAGAAACATAGTGGAGGTCTAGCCAAACACTTTGGGGTGGACAAAAAATTAGTTGAGTTGTGTGAGAGTTATTGTTGGCCAAGAATGAGTGCAGATGTGAAGAATGTTGTGGAGAGTTGTAGAGTTTGCCAACACACCAAGGGAAAGAACCAAAATATTGTATCAACCATTTCCCATAGCAAAAAGACCATGGGAAGATGTATGGATTTTGTTCTTGGGCTGCCAATTACACAGAGAGGCAATGATTCTATCTATGTTGTTGTAGATAGATTTTCAAAGATGGCACACTTTATAGCTAGCAACAAGTAAAGTGATGCAACTCATGTTGCTACTCTGTTCTTTAAAGAAGTAGTAAGATTGGATGGGTTGCTAAAGAGCATGGTCTTAGATGGGGACACGAAGTTCGTTGGTCATTTTTGGCAGATTTTATGGAGAAAGTTGGACAATAGATTGAGTTTTAATTCAGCCTACCATCTCCAAATGGATGCGCAAACTGAGATTGTCAACGAAAGCCCCAGAAACTTGTTGATAAGCCTAGTCAAGAATAAGCCAAGACTATGGGATACCACTTTGGCACATGTTGAGTTTGCATGCAACAACTCCGTTAACAAGAGTACAGCAAAGAGTCATTTTAAAGTTGTGTATGGTTAATACCCTAGAGAAGTAGATGAGGTGATATGTACAGCTAATTTGGGAAGAAGTGTTATCTCAAGAGAAGAAAACAAGAATTTCATGTTTGAGAGCTAGTCTTATCTCACTTGCAGAAGGAAAGGTTCCCAGAAGGAACTTATAACAAGTTAAAATGGAAAAAAAACTGGGCCTTGTAAGGGCCTAAAGAAGTTAGCAGTAAATGCCTAGGAGATAGAGCTCTCAAAAGGAGTGGATATCTAGCCAGTTTTCAGCTTTACTGAATTGTACCCTTATTATGAGGGACAAACAAACAAGTTCAGATTCATCAATGGAAGATTGGGTACAGCAGTTGCTTGAGAAGGTAAGAGACGAGGTAGAAACAAAGACTGACTCACAAGTAATCAAGAAGACAAGAGGGAAGGAATACAGCGAGTATTTGGTGAAGTGAAAAAACAAGACAGCTGAAGAAGCAATGTGGATTTATACATCCAAAGTTGTTGAACTTGGAATCTCAGCCCAAGATTTCATAGAATGTCCATGAATAAGAGCCCCTGTTTCATTTCACTTAGCTAGTGTGTATGATGCAAGAGGATCCCAGTCCATAAACAATCTTGCACCACTAAATATATATATATATATATGGTTGCAAAGATTTTGGGTTTTGAGAGCAAGTTTTTGAAGAAGTGGCATGAAGGGATGACTAATGGAAGTCAAGATTGTTCCAGGTGACTTCAATAGCAAAGTCGGAATGGCAGTTGGCAATGATGACTTCTGATGACGTTCACCCTAAAGGACACTTGGCATTATACTTTGATCAATCAAATTATTTTATGCCTCCATCCTGTCGATATGGGTCACATGTTTTGAGGGAAAGTTATAATGCATATCTCTTTGGTTGCATTTATTCCTGTACACATTTCATCAAACACTTGGCATGCATAAAAACTCAATCAAGATTCATTTGGAACCAAATAGAGCATAATGGGAGTTTCAAACAACGAAAATCTTGCTTAGAACAACCCATCAAGAAGCGAAAAGCATTTTGGAAGGTGGCTTATCAATATTTGATGATTGGGATCACTTATCCAGTCATATATGAGAATGTTTAGCACCAAAACGAACTAAGACAAACCCCTACAAGAGCATGGAACATATTCAGAAACGGGGAAAGGCTGGTTTTGGGAAAGAATCATGACCTAAAATGTGACAGATCAGAAATATTTGATCAATAAGGAAGCAAAATGACAGAGACAGGTGTGAGGACAAAAAATGCAGGCCGTTTTGAGAAAAAAGGGACATTAAAAGCAAGGTGAAAAGAGATCAAAAATAAAGAAAGGATATAAGAATTTGCTTTTCCCCGTAAGGAGGATGCCCAAGCATGCAGTGTGGTGTAATTGGAGAAAGAATGACATAATGCAAGAAAGAAAGAATTATGTTGGTGTCCATAGATGACCAAAAGTAGGTTAATGGGACTTAAGAGTACAGTAGTTCACAATAGAAAATTCTAGGAAGAGAAACCTAGGAAGAGATGTGGGTTGTGTTGACGTGCTTTTTATGACAACATCAACACAGAATAAAAAATGCCCAACGGTCATTCTATTCTCTCTTGATCAAAGTATCCCGCATGCTAAGATTGCATGAAAGTTCATGCGTTCAACTCCAAGGTTCCTTTTATCGCGAATAGACTCAGTTGGCTAATACGAATATGCTGGGTATTCAAGGGGACTTACGTAGTTGTTCAATTATGTGAAGCAGTTAAGGCATGAATGATTTGACAATATTGCTCTGACTCCTAAATTAACCGAGAAATACTGAATTTGAAGGGATAGGGATAGGGATGCTACCATTTACTCCTAAAGGGTGGAGGACGAGGATCGACTTAAACAATCTTCAAACCAAACTTTGCTTTGTCTCCCTTCAGACAACTCTGACAAAGTTGGTGCAATCTTCAAAGGATGGGAAAGGTGTTCAAATTATGACACGACATATACATACCATCACCACGATGCATACGGACATGTGAGCCACAATCGAAGTTAAGTGCCAATACTCCAGTTGACCACACAAGGCGAACTTACCATCAGCAAGCCCGCTAGTGGTATGGATGAAAGAAGATATCCTCAAATCGCAACGCCACACTCCACAATTAACAACTACTTGCATAAAACAAAGTCTATTCTACTTTATCTACTTGAATTGGAAAGACAAACAAGCCTTGCTAGCTACTCACAATAGAAGATAGAACCACCAAACAATGATAAATCTTTATATTATGAGAGTGTTCATAACAACTTCTTACAAAGTCCTCAATGGGAAAACTTCCTTTCCTCCTCAATCTAAGCTAACTTCTAAGCTAAATGCTATACCTTCTAGTCTCTAGCTCAACTCTATCTCTGATTCAATTCTAGTTCTCATTTTTTACAAATGAGGGGGGATGCCCCTTTTATAATGAGTCCAATTAGTGGATGGTTCAGATCTGATTACAATAAAGGGCTCAGATTGAGCCACCCATGCCCTAATTAGGGTTTCTGCTCTAAAAACCGCCACCGAGAGGAGTGGGGCAATGAATGCGCCCTCCACTCCTCATCAATGCACCATACTCTGCGATCAATGCACATAGTCTCCTTCCAGAAGGTCATCATCCAGAAGGGCGTTTCCTTTCTCCTTCTTCTTCTGAATCTTATCATAGGCAATCAGTTGCCTAGATACTTCCAGCATCACTATCCTGTTTGTGGGATACCGAGGCAATCTGTATGGATAGAAGGAAAATCCTTGCAGCCTTATGTAGGTGAATTTTGGAAATTGGATAAACCAACATCCGAATTTCTCAATCATTTCTTGTGCCTCCCTTGATATTCTGTGGTAGGTTCTTTGCTGCAAGGTCCTTGTTATGTGCATGGTAAAGGCATCGTTGACCCTCTTGTAATTAGTTGTGCTTGTCAGATGCAACTGTGGACAAGCTTCATATATTTTAAACTGATGGGATCCACAACCGATTGGTTCCTTGTAAGAGATCCCTCTATATCTCGTCATGCGAGCCAGCATATAGACAAAGTAGGAGCCCATGTAAAATGTTTTCATTCTCCTCATGCCACGAAGCTGCTCATGTATGTTATCACTGATCATCAGTGCCCAATCCATGTAATCCTTTCCCTCCAACACCAAGTTGACAAAATAGAACATCCAAGGTTCAAAGATGAACGCTTGGGGGCAACCTCCAACTCTGTTCAGCATCATAATGAGATCACCAAACTCCTGTCTCAAGTCCTCTGAGACTATCCGCTAGGGCAATTTAGTGCGAGTTGGCTTGGGTTTAATCATCCACCTAGTGTTTATCAAATCAGCACACCGATCTGTGGTGGATAAGTACATCTTTCCAGCTCTCTCTTTCGTCTTGTAGATCATCTTCTCATGAACTAGAATCCCGAATGCCTCTCCGATCACTTCAGGTGTCAGGTTAGCCAGCACCTTGCCATCTGGCGAAGTGACCGTCCTCTGTTCTGCATTGTAGTGGTAGGCGCATTCCATGATGAGTTCTGGACACCGGATAGCTGGCGGAAAGTTGGTAGCTGCATACAGTCCACTTCTGACAATACTGTGCGAAGTCACTGATAGGTGATGGCCTCCAGTCCCCAATATCCTTCTTCTGAATGCTTCCATGTTGAATGAGCCTAAGTTTGTGTCAGCTAGCCTGCCGAGCTTTGATGAAAATTTGGATTCTGGCAAGAATAACTTGCCCAATTTCTTGATCACAGCCTGTCTGGACTCAGTGTGGTTGTTTCTACCTACAACTCTTCTGCTTGATTCAGCCATTCTCAACTACACCTGTTTACTTCAACGTTTTTAGAAGTTTCTTCTCTGGTTGCAGCAACACAATGCCAAATACTTGGAAATGTTTGCTTGCAGCAATTTACTTTCAGCAAATTTGAAACCTCTCCCTTGAAGTTCGTACTTCTCTTTCTAACTTTGCACTTTCAGCAACTTCAAACTTTCTTCTCAAGTACGAACTTTCAACAAATGCAGCAACTGGCAACTTGGGAATTCATGCCTCTCAGCAAGTCAAGTCGCACTTCCTTCAGTAACTTCAACTTTTGCAAATTTGCACTTAGCAACCTCCAACTCTCTCACAATTTCGAACTCTTCAGCAACTGCAACCTCTTCAAAAAATCGTACTTTCACTTAGCCAATATTTTTGCATTCAGCAACTGGTGAGAGGAATGGAGAGGATTTTAAAATCTTATAGCCTGGTCGAATTCCTGCAGAGGCTATACTTAGCAAATTTTCGAATTCATTTTCCCTCTCTTTTCCCAGTTGTAACACTTGTCATCTGAGGCATCTTCTAGAATTATGAATTCATCATCTCTGCACAGGCCTGCCTCGTCGCATTTGATTTCTTAAAATATTAAATCGTTCACTTCCTTGAACAATTTCGAAATGCTTGGCTAAGTCATTTGATCTTGTCTTCGCTTTGGCAAAATTATCTAGCTCAAAACTTCTAGCGAAGTGCCTCTCATTCATTTTGTTTGTTTGCCTTAGAGAAATCTCTCAATTTTTCCTTAGGAATTTTATTTAAAATAGGCACTGGGCAAAATATCCATCGAAATGATGTGGACATGGCGTGGAGTAAACTTGACTCACTTCCGAATTGCGAACGTTTAATACCCAGAAGAGAAATTCTTCCAGAATCCATCGTTTTCATGTGTATCCGGACGAAGGGGTTCTTTTAATTTTTATTATTTAAAAATAATAAAAATGGCTAATGTTTGTTTCTTCCCCTCCGGATGTCTTTCACTCCTGCAATTTCAAGCTTCTCTGCCTTGGCAATTTTTTTGATTTTTTTCCTGAAGAATTTTCCCTCTGAAGATTTTCATAACTCTGGAAATTAGCACCATCTTCATTCGTACTCTTCATTTTCCCCTCTAGAAAATACCTTAGGAATTATTTAAAAATATAAATTTTAACTATGAAGGGCGCATATAGCATGTCATTTTCCATCTCATTCCTTAGGCAATTCCACGCCTAGACATTTCCTTTCTTACTTATCCATTTTCACTCTTCAAGTCCCCACTTGCTAGGCGCATTTCATGATGTGAAGAGGAAAAATAAATAAAAATAACCCTTGGTCTTTTAAAAAAATCACGCCCCCTTAACATTATTCCCCTTTGGCGTATGGTGACTCCTCACCTTCCTTTTGCGCATATGACATAGGTAGCTTCCACCTTCACGCGCATCTCACCTTCACCACTCCATGCTTTTAACTTTTACCTTTAACCCTTACCTTGGGCGCACATGCCATGGAGAAGAGAAATTCCCACGCCTAAGACATGACTCTTCACCTCCCTCTAGCACATATGGGCTAGGCTACTTCCATCTTGAGTGCATTTCACATTTGCAAAGACAACTTTCCATTATCCTGTGACCCTTCAGCTTCCTCAAGCGCATATGGGCTAGGTGGCTTCCTTGTTGGGCGCATTTGCTAGAGTGAGGGGGAAAACATTACGCCTATGGTGACTGTTCAGCTTCCTTGGGCGCATTTCACACATGCAACTTCCAAGTTGGGCGCATTTCATAGTGTTAGAGGAAATTTCCACGTCCTAGGTGACTCTTCACCTTCCCTAGGCGCATATGAGGGTGTTGACTTCCTTTTCCAAGCGCATTTTCCTATGTGAGATGGAAAACCCACGCCCAAAGTGACTGTTCAGCTTCCTTGGGCGCATTTGCTAGTGTGAGGAGGAATTCTACATGCCTTAGAGTAATTTTCAAAAGTTCTAAGTATGAAATTTCCTTGAGCAAGGATGAAATGCGAAATTTTATTTATTATAAAAAAAAATATTTTCACTGTTCAGCTTTGAATCCAAATTTAGTGATAAAAAGGTGACCCGTATCTTCAGAGAAGGCACCAGGTGGTGGATGCCTTGGAATACTAACATCCAACAAAATGTCCTTAGAATTCAACCCCATTAAACTGTCTTTATTCACAGCATCCGTAACTAACCTGGAATCTCCCTCAATGTGGAGATAAGCAATCCCCAGAGAAACAACAATTTTGCTTCATTTTTTTTACACTTTGCTTCATTTTTAGTTTCAGCTTCAAAATAAAATGTTCATCAAATCTGCTAGTGTCAACATAGAAAGCTAACCATTGCAATAAGGGACATTTGTTTGATTAAATCCAAAGGAACGGAAATCCTCTTTCGATGGATAATTTATAAAGATAAAAATAAATACAAGAATATTTTCTAAGATTCTGTTTGCTTTGAAATTTGCTCCAGTTGCTTTTGATGTTGTGAGAGACCTGTTCATACTTGCTTCTGGTGATGACGCGCTATTTTAAGCCACCTGCTATTTATAGTAAGTTTCAAAGTTGCCTGCTTCAGTAGCTCCGCTTGACCTGAAACTTGCTATGTCTGATCATGATAACTTGAGTGCTCTGTTCATACCAACCTCCGGCGCAGATCTGCTATTTATAGCCGTGTCCTGACTTACTAAAAATAGTAAGTCTTCCGACTTTGCTCAAAATTTGCCAGTAGGTAGCCCAAAGGATGCTAATCATGGTGGCGCGCTTCATTTTGACAATTTCTGGATTTCATCCCCTATAAAAGTGGAAACCCTAATTTGACTTGCATGCGCTCCCGACTGCCCTTGGTTGCTCTGATTTCTACTGCTTGTCGTTCTGTTCGCTGGAATGAAGCGCTAGGTGGCTGCTGGACTAAAGCTGCTACTTATAGTAAGTGTCCAAAAAGTGGTCCATCGGATGTCGGACGAGTTTGCATGTCACAGTGCCTGTGGGATCTCAAAAAACCCAGAAAACTGGTCAAAGTTCCGATACTGGCTAAAAATAGTAAGTCCCTGAAAACTGACTCATTCCGCTTGCATGTCATATCATTGCGAAGCTCTCGCGAAACCCAGATGGAATATCCGGACATGCATTGAAAATTCCTGCATGCAAACCTTAAAAATAGCCTCGGAAGGCTGTACTCTAAAAGTCACCATCTCGGCTTGCATGTTACATCATCGTGAAGGTCTTGGAAAACCCAGATCAATTCTCCTATCATTTATCAGAGAATTGCTTGTCTAAACCCTGAAAATAGCCCCCGAAGGCTAAACTGCTAAAAATAGCCAGTTGTCTGAATCCATTCAAATTTCGCGTGTAGGCACTCTAAAGCTGCCTGATTGTGCTGAAGTCGTTAGAATCCCGAAATCCTGAGGAACAAGCCTCAAATTAGGTACTTACTAAAAATAGTAAGTTGTCGGATTTCAGTGAGATTTCAGGGGGATTCTGCCTTGAGCTTTCTGAATGTGTTGCTGCACTTAGATTTCACCTGAGTAACTCAATCTTGACCTCGAACGGGTCTAAAGGATAGCAACCCTAAATTTGTCAATTACTTCAACTGAGGTTAAACGGGACATCCCCGGAAGGACAAAAGACCAGAGACAAAGAGAACCAAAGCCAAAAGACCAGAATGGAGCAAAAATTAGGGGGTCCCCATCTTGGATGGGGTGATGTGTGAAAAGGTCACAACAGGTTGCTTTCAAGAGTTGTGAAGATTAAGAGAACTAGATTGCATCTATCCTCGGCAACAAACGGTCCATCTACTAAAAACTAGTGTTGTGTAATAAATTTTAGTTTCTTCTAACATGTTTTGTAAGCCTTTTTGAAGGCACATTTTCATAATAATGCAATTGAACATCATCTTTGCTTCTGTCTGGCATATGAATTTGTTGGTGAGTTTTCCGGCTGCTAGGACAAGGTGGTTGTTCAGTTGACCCCCCGCCCCCCACATCATTAGAACGAATCTCTAGTACAATTTATTTGAAACACTACACAAGCTTTGCAGAAGGATGTTTTATAAGCCTTTCACAAGACATTCTCGCAAATGAATAAGCGAATTTACAAGCAAAGCTATCCTCAATGATACCTTCGCCCCCTTTAAGGTTCAAAAGAGAGTTGTGAATTAATATCTATAGTGACATTATATAAAAAAAATTAATTAGTTGCAAGAAGCTAAAGAAAACTTCTAAAGTTCTATTCACGATATGAAACTAATATTTCTAATAATCAAAGCACTGAAGCATATGTAGTTACCCTTATTTTGGAAATAATCTAAACCAAAAAAACTTACTATAAACAAGTGGAATGTCACAAGAAATCAAATTGAAGTCAAGAGCTATTAACTATCATCTTTTCACATCAAACTAACCAATAGATTTCGAATACTACCAGTCCATGACAACTTCCCAACATCACAGTTTATAAAATCCATCTCTGTCTGTCCTGGTCATCATTGCAAATTAATCAAATTTTGGTTCTCTGTTAGTATGGCATTAACAAACTTCTTCACAAACCAAACATATAACAAGCTGAAGAAAGCCAAAAGCAATCTTTACACAGGTTCCTTCCAATATAATATGTTAAAACCAAAAAAACTATGGTGTAACTCCAAAAGATGGAGTTGTCAGATCATATTCAAAGTTGAACTCTTTGTTTTTGAAAGAATAATATGCTCACGGTAGAAATGTATAACAGGGCATATTTAACAACATTTCTTACATCTAGTAAGAAGATAAAATCAAAGAACAGTTGTAACTATTGGAGTGCACAGAAGGAACGAGGTATTAAATAATATACATGAGCTTGTAAATATAAAACTATCCATCACTTAATAGAAGCATTTCGGATAACATATATACGATAATAAACCTGCAATTCCTTCATGCTATAGGATTTCAGCTATCTTAATGAATAACAAGATTAGTTTGTATAAATAAAGAATAGAAAGGAAAAAGGTACATGCATAAGATGTAATAAATTGGAAAGCAAAGGAGCTCTGATAGACCAACATCTTGTGAACAAATTTGTATAGAAGCAGCTATAGATGTACTAAAACCATAGGAAATGAATTTGTAATCAACGGCCAGCACAAACTTATCATATTTGACCAATAAGAAAATTTAATTTAACAATTCAAAGCTACACATAAGATTCACTATATTGTTGTCTTGCAAAAAACTAATGACACAGTACATAGAACATCACCAGCTATTGGATTTGAGTCTTGACACATACAGGAAATGAAGTCTCAGATATGCTAAAGCATACAAAGAACCAAAATAAAATGGAAACAAGAGGTGACAATCGAACAGAAGAAAGGATGGAGACCTTATCTGCCAACTATTAGGACCTACATATATAGCAGAAGAGGACTTGCCAAATATTATATAAATCAGGCAACTTTGAAGCCTAGATGTGTGTGTGTGTGTACATACATATATACATGCACACACACACACATGAAAACAGTCACAGAAATGTAAACATGGACATAAGTGCACACAGGTAAAGACACACATACAGAAGCACACAGCCACAAACACAGAGAGAGACACACAAAACAAAAAAAACACTAAGGCACACAGGCATATGTGCATGCAGAAAAAAACACAAAGACAAGTGCACACACACACACACAAATAAGCGCATGCACACTCAAACACACACTGATAAGCATAGGCATAGACATAGGCACATGACCCATCACACAGACAGCAGACATAAACACAAACACGTGTGCAGCACATGCACACACACAAACATCACATAGGACCTAACAATAAACATACACTTCCCAATACTAGCCTTTTCAAATGAAATTTGTGTGTAGTGTGAAAATAAAGAGGAAATCAAGCATAGTTTTTTGTACTGTAAGTTTCCTCATCAACTTTAGGTTGAGACTAGATGCAGATTTCAGATTATTTCTAATGCAGTCAATAGTTAGAAGGCTTCCGTCATTGGAATCCTTTGTTTTGTTCATGATAATGTGGTTTAGTTTTTTTCTGTCTTTCAAAGGTACTAAAACGATTTTGAGAAAAGCAGATTCATAACATTTGGAATGACTTGGCATACTCGTTGTGCTAAGCTCCATTTATCCCCTTAGGAGATACATTATTGCCAGCAATATTGGAGCCACTTTGAATACATCTCATTAAAGCATCTATTGTTATTTGTATCAAATAGTTTCTTTTCTCGTTTAAAGGAAAACAACAACCATTTAATATTCACAAACTGTAGTTTCTAATGGGAACCACTGTTTTAACTCCTTGCACAAGTGACAAACACTAGAGTCTAATATGTTTGTCAAACAAACTCCATATTTGTATACTAACTACCGTGTATTTGATATCTCACAAGGATTTGTCATCATTTTCCAAGATTTGGTGGAAGTCTTATTCCTGGATTAATTTTGTTCTACAATAAAGGAAAATCTTGTATCTATCTTCATTAGTGACAAGGTAATTCTATTAATCACAAATGGGTTTGAGTCTGCATTTTCAAATATGACCAAAAGAGAAGTCAAAATGACTCCAATTGCTCCTACAATCTATTTAAGTCCAACTTTCCCCAAGCAAAATAGGCATTTCATGTTAAAAAAAATTGTTAAGACACGTTTAGTCACAGAAAGAGTGCAAACTAGTAATAGAGAGTAACAGTCCTTCTATCAAGGCTTTAATTATTGCAACAGTTCCTAAGATTTTTCTACATGGGAGCTCAAAGAAGTGTTGATGTTATAGCAGCTTGGGGCTAATCCTTCCAGCCTCGAGTCAAGACATAAAATTGCATATAGCCTATCGGCTATTTATTTTATTGAGATAATTAAAGTGAAGAGGTGCTTCACTTGGCAACAATATAATTTCTAATTGGGCTGACCTTCCTTGTAATTCGCATCTTTTATTTGTAATTGTATTTTCCATATGCGGCTGACCTTGTACATGAAGAGGTGCAACCTCTCTCTCACTTTGTATTTATACAAGGTCATTTCCATTCATTCATTCATCATATTCACACTCCTTGAAGAAGTTCGCACTTGGACAGCAGATCATCATCTTGAGCAGCAGATCATCATATTGTTGCAGCGAATATATTTCAAGGAGAAATATATTCTTTGTGTATCTTCGCATCTAGGAGAGGTGCTATTATTCATTGTATCAAATTCGGCCTTGTGTTGGGCCTGAGTTGTAAGCAGATTTCTGCTCTTATTCCAGAATATATAAGCAATATATTTGCTGGGTTTTTCCCCTCGAGTTGGAGGGTTTTCCGAAGGTATCTTGTGGTTTTCATTGTCTTATGTGTTGCATTTTCTGTTTGTTTTCATTTCTGATCCTAAAACTAACATGGTATCAAAGTGGGTCTAGAAAAGATCTATTCAGATTTGTTAAAGCATTCTGAAGATCACTATGAGAGATAAGGCAATGTGTAGAAGGAGAAGCGAATCAAATAGTTGGTTCAAAAGAAGAAGCGATCCTTGCTGAAGACAGTGTTACTTATGGTGTATGCATCATTCTGTGTGAGGATATTATGAGCTTTCTATAGAACACCATCATCTACATCTGGCTGCGTTTTGTTTTGGGACTCTGAGTGAAGTCTGGAAATGTGGGGAGCAGTTTATTGCATAAGCTTCAGTCTGGTGTCATGACCTCATGATAGCTTTGACATACTTATGGTATTCATCTTTAGAATACTCGATAGTAGAGGCTGCAATTATTGTTCTTTACCAGTGCTATGCAATTAAGAGATAAGTATTATTTTTCCTTATACCTTTTAAATTTGGGGTAAAATTCAGTCTGCTGAGTTGTGCAGATCTTACATCAGTTGTTTGAATCATGTGTGTTAAGTAAAGATCACTGGGATAAGATCAATCATTTGAATCATATTTTGTGTTGTCTGGTCATCGAGTCTATGCAGATTAGGTGATGGTCCTACACAATGTTCCAGTCCCGTGAAGATTTCAACTCGAATTTTGTGTGATCAGGCGAATTGAGCAGGCATAGTGCCCATTTCGACGGATTGCATTAAAGTTGAACATATTGTCAGAGAAGTCGCCATCAATACTTAGAGCAAAAGTATAGATACATATGTATGGTGAGGACTTAGTGAAGGATACTTAAGACAATGAAGATCTTCTTTTGGTATTCAGCTGCAATCGAAGTCAAAAGTTTGCATTGAGAGCAGCAGCGATTGACACCACTGAAAGGGCGGAGAGAGCAAATATTGTGATCGTTGTTTGAGAATATCGATCCCCCATTTCCTGCGTACAGGATTCTGATTTCAATGAGATAAGTATTTCATGGTTGAATAATGTTCATGAATCTTTATGTAGTTATTAAGTGATGCTATAACATTGAGATAGTAAATCATGTATGCTTTGAACATTGGTATTTCTCTTCGGAATAGTTGAGTTCTATGAACTATTAGTAATCTTTCCCTAATGTTTTCAGGATGGAACAAGAAGCATAAGAGATTGCTTTCAAGAGAAGAAGAGCTTAATGCATCCTATAGGCTGAAGAATGGAGACACAGCTTGCAGCCATGGGACTGAGTTGGTAGATGAAGACATCTCTCAAAGAGGAAAAACCTATTCAGGTTGTCTTTGTGATTAGTTTCTTCGAAGAGGAGGAATTAGCCTTCAAAGGGAGTTTTGTGACTCACTGAGAAGAAGTGAAGGCTGTCGTATTGCAAGGTCAGAATAGAGTGATCTGGGATGAGGTCGAAGAGGACAACCCTGAATCTCTACAGAGATGTGCGCTGGAAACCTTTTTCTCTAAGGCAAGCGTTGCAGGCAACCTTAGACAAGGAGGTCAAAAGGTTGATGCAAGTACTCCTGAGATTCAGAGGGAGTCTACCAAACCAGAAGAGGATGGTGATCCAGTTGAGCCTTTAGAACGGACTAATGGGCCAAGAGATATTGTCATAGAAGACCTCTATGAGCTAGACAAACAATGCAGGAGGCAGAAAGGTTTGCAGCTCCTAGAGGCACTTTCAGAGAAAGCAAAAGACCACAACAGTTTCCGAGCTATGTTGCATTGATGAGTCATATCATTGAATCTAAGCCTTCCAGTGTTGAGCAAGCGTCAAGTCAGCAAGTACGAAGAGATGCTATGGCTGAAGAATATCAATCCATTATCAAGAATGATGTTGATTCAAATCTCTACTTCAAGATAGTTGATGGTAAGGCTTTAATCTTGGTTCTTTAAGTTGATGATCTATTTCTTACTGGAGCAGAATATCTCATTATCAAATGTCTGAACGAGCTAGCTTCTGAATTTGAGATAAAGGATCTTGGATATATGCATTACTTTCTAGGGTTGGAAGTATGGTAGAAACCCAATGAGATTATTCTGAGTCAAGGGGAATATACAATAGTCATCTTGAAGAGATTTGGGATGATGGATTGCAAATCTATGTCTACACTGTTGGAAACTAATTTGAAGAAGTTAAGTGAGTTTGCAACTAGTTCAGATCTGGTGGATCCTACTATGTACAGGCAGTTGATTGGATCATTGATGTATCTAGTCAATACTAGACCAGATATTTGCTATGAGTGCACTTAGTCAATTCATGTGTGAACCAAGGCAAATACACCTAGTTGCAGCAAAGCATATCCTGAGATACTTGCGTGGCACAGTTGGGTATGGCTTGAGATGCTCTTCTGGTGTGGACTTGAAGCTGCATGGCTATACTGTTTCTGATTGGGCAGGGTGTGTTGCTCATCAGAAGAGTACCTCTAGATGTTGTCTCGGTTTGGGGTCTGCGATGATCTCCTAGTGTAGCAAGAAGCAGTCTTTGGTGGCACTGAGCACCGCAGAGGCTGAGTACATTGCAGCATTTGTGACACCTCGAGAAGCAATGTGGCTTCGGAAACTCCTTGCAGGATTGTTTGGACAATCATTGGAGCCGACTGCCATCCATTGTGATAATCAAAGTTGTGTGAAGCTTTTTGTCAATCCAGTGTTTCATGACAGAACCAAACAAATTGAGATCAAATACCACTATATCAGAGATATGGTATTGAGGAAAGCAATCCAATTGAAGTATATTAGCACTGATGAGCAAACGGCACACATTCTCACCAAGCCCCTCTCCAGAGTAAAGTTTGTGTACTTTCGAGACAAGCTTGGTATTGTGGAGAATGAAGCCCTAGCTGAGAGGGAGACTCAATTTCAGTGATCTTCTGTGATTTGCTTTAATGCATCTTTCTCTATTAAAGAAATTTGAGGTGAAATCCCTTGTTTCCACCCTCTGGGAGTAGCCATGGTGGATGTCATGTTGAGTGATTCCATGACAACATCACGTGAGAGAGTCTGTGATGATCTTTTTGTACTTGTGCTTATTCACCCTCTAGGAGTACCCATGGCGAATGTCATGATGAGATGACAACATCACGTCAATGACTCCATGATGGGCACATGTGCACCTGTTCTTTCCACCCTCTAGGAGTAGCCATGGTGGATGTCATGTGTGTGACTCCATGACAACATCACGTGAGAGAGTTCGTGATGATTTTCTTGTACTTGTGCTTTTCACCCTCTAGGAGTAGCCATGGTGAACGTCATGATGAGGTGACGACATCACATTGAGTGATTCAGTGATGGGCAGTTGTGCACATATGCCATACATGGGAGCAGCCATGATGGTTAATATCATGATGAAGTGATATGTTCCTTTTCCACATATGGGAGTAGCCATGGTGGTTGACATCACGATGAGGTGATGTGTATTGTACAGCTGGAAGTATTCCTCCCTAGTTGAGAGGGAGTGTTGATGTTATAGCAGCTTGGGGCTAATCCTTCCAGCCTCGAGTCAAGACATAAAATTGCATATAGCCTATCGGCTATTTATTTTATTGAGATAATTAAAGTGAAGTGGCACTTCACTTGGCAACAATATAATTTCTAATTGGGCCGACCTTCCTTGTAATTTGCATCTTTTATTTGTAATTGTATTTTCCATATGTGGCCAACCTTGTACATGAAGAGGTGCGACCTCTCTCTCACTTTGTATTTATACAAGGTCGTTTCCATTCATTCATTCATCATATTCGCACTCCTTGAAGAAGTGGGCAGCAGAGCATTATCTTGAGCAACAGATCATCATCTTGAGCAGCAGATCATCATATTGTTGCAGCAAATATATTTCAAGGAGAAATATATTCTTTCTGTATCTTCACATCCAGGAGAGGTGCTATTATTCATTGTATCAAATTCGGCCTTGTGTTGGGCCTGAGTTGTAAGCAGATTTCTGCTCTTATTCCAGAATATATAAGCAATATATTTGCTAGGTTTTTCCCCTCAAGTTGGAGGGTTTTCCCAAGGTATCTTGTGGTGTTAATTGTCTTATGTGTTGCATTTTCTGGTTGCTTTCATTTCTAATCCTAAAACTAACAAGAAGAAGCTCCATTTTCTTCAAATTTGTGGTTCAGAGCATTTACCAAGGATTTCTTGGAAAATTTCAATACTCGTAATAGTATTAATCTTGGAAACTTTTTCCAGTCCAATCCACAAGTGCACGCAAGTTATTTCGTTCCATAACCTACGGAGATGCAATATCCATAGAGATTGTTGTCTATGTCAACTAGACATATAACTTTTGGATTTGAACGATATATATTTAGCTATTTACTGCTAAATATGAGATGAACTTATGCCTGTTATGTTGTCTATGAAGTTAATTATTCATGAAATGAAAAAATTTCCCTCTTTTGAGAAATCACAAATATTTTATGCTTCAGTTTTTCTTAATTTACTAATTTTGACTTATTGGATCTAAGCTTGCCTAGAATTATTCTTTTGTTCCATGTGTATTTGATCTCTATACAGTTATTCTCTAAGTTTGAATGAAAAAAATCATTTTCTTAAAGTACAATATCACATTGTTAAAGTAATGATCAGATTTCAACATGAGCAAAACAGTTTGATACGTGTTTGATGGTATTCGATCTACAAGAGCAAATATTTGTTAATTTCTATATCTACAAGTGAGGATCAAATGTGATTTAAATAAGTCAAGGGGAGACATGCCCCATGAGCGGACATGTCTCCACTTCCGTTCATGGGATATGTCCCTTCTATTCATGCGATTTCATCAACTTAACCATCCAATTACCAATCGGTGGTTTAGTCACTCAATCAATTCAATCATCATTTATGTATCTGACCGATGCTATCGTATTTCAACACTCCCTCTTAGCTTGGGAAGATAACTCAATCAAGTATATAGTGATATCACCTTACTCGTGATATCAGGAGATATGGTATGCTTCTAAGAGTGTTAAGTCACATAACATTCTTCATAACATATCTTCATTATTCAACACTCCCTCTTAGCTAGGGAAGATAACTTCGATCAAGTATAAAGTGATATCACCTTACTCGTGATATCAAAAGATATGGTATGCTTCTGAAAGTGTCAAGTCACATGACATTCTTCATAACACATCTTCATTATGGTATGTGCACTGACATCAAGTCACATGATGTCTACCATAATAAATCATGGCATATCCACGGATATATATACATATCCACCATGAATAAGGATCATAATGATCTTCAAATTGATATCAAGTCTTATGATATCTATCAAAATGTCCAAAAAATACTATCATGACATGTCCACGGATATCAAGTCACATGATATCCATCATGATAGTGAAACTAATCATTGTAAAGTCATCACCTTACAATGTCAAAGTGTTCATTATCGAAAAACCGTCACCTTTCAATAATGTACACAAAGGGGGTGAGCCCATACAGTCATAGAGTCACTCACGTGACAAAAAAGTTTACACATTAAACATCTTTAAAACATATTAGTACAAAATAAACAATTTGAGTCTCAATCTCAAAAATAACTTACATTTCAACCATACCAAGTTTCTTCCTGAAGGGTTCAATTTTGACTCTAGAGAGAGTTTTGGTGAATGTCTGTTGTTTGATCATTTGTACTAATATATTCCAACTGTATCACATTCCTTTCTACCATGTCTCTCACATAGTGGTAAGGAATCTCTATATGCTTTGATCAAATAATCCCACAAGCAATTTCTGGAGCCATACTACTTCCCTTGCTCCCATAGATGCTGCAATATATTCGTCTTCTGTTGTACTCAATGCTACACAAGATTGCTTTCTGCTACATCAGGATATCATCGCAGACCTCAACCTCTGTAGAGATTCAGGGTTGTCCTTTTCGACCTCGTCCCAAGTTTCTCTATTATAAATAGGTTTGCGGAGCTACCAATGTTAAATCCAGGTTGATGATTTGAGTAATTCTGATCTCAACTGCTGAAGAGGTACTTCAAGGATTTAGCATCAACACTGCAATCCTTACTAAATCATAGAACTCCCTTTGAAGGTTAATTATTCCTCTTCGAAGAGATGTCTTCAGCCATTAACTTAGTCTTCAAGGCTGCAAGCAGTGTCTCCATTCTCTTTTCTCTTGAAAACAATATCTTGGTCCATCATGACTTGCTCTCTCAATGTTAAAGCATGAAATAATAATTCGTGAACATTTTTCAACCATGCAATTCTTATCTTAATGAAGTCACAATCTTGTACGCAGAACTGAGAGATCGATATCAACGATCACAATATCTGCTCTCTCCGCCCTTTACAGTGGCGTTGATCGCTATTGCTCTTTAATGCAACCTCTTGACTTCGATTTCAACTGATCACACAACATTGGAGTTGAAATCTTCACGGGACTGGAACATTGTGAAGGATCATCATCTAATCTGCATAAACTCGATGTCTAGAAAACACAAAATAAGATTCAATAATCTTAACTTATCCCAGTGATCTTTTGCTAACACACATGATCAAACAAATGTTATTAGATCTGCACAACTCAGCAAACTGACTTTCAACTCAAATGAAAATGATTTTAAGGATACACAAAAGAATACTTATCTTGATGAAATCATTTGGTTGCAGCCATCGAACTCAAACTTCATGCATTAGTAGCTTGATCTGTCAACAAATGAACTTTTGACTGTAAGGATGTATATTGTCCTTCAGATTAAGCTAAACCACGCCAACGTTGAACTCATGAATATAAACCATAGAACCACGAAGAAGGACGATGCCGATATCGTGCTCCACCCTTTCAGTGGCGTCGCACATAGCCAATGTCTCTTGTAGACTTTGTGCACTTCAGAAAAGAAAAGAATGACAATTTCTTGAAGCCTGCATTAGTCTCACGAATGACTGTGTTTTGAGGTCTCTCCAAACCAGAGTCCAGAAGATACACAATTTAATACTGCCCATGCACAGGAACTAATCCAGGAGAGATCATCAAGTCTGACGGGAACAAGCATCAAACGACTAGGCTGGGCATGAATCACATTTCATCCCCTTCACGACAAAGGAAGCATCAAGAGATGTCTTCAACAATCGAACGGAGTCAAAAATAATGCGATATTCCCATTCCTCAAAGATGTCAGCTACATTTGAAGTAGATGAATTCTTCATGAAGGGTAGCCACGGCAATTTCCCAAGGAATCGACATTAATTCTTCATCACACGGGAGATCAAGGTGGAGCGAAGATTACTCGAGAGATCACGGGAAGTCTCCTAGTTCGCAGGACCCATTCTCAACAATGATATCGATGACTCTCAACATTGAAGGACTTCTCTTGACGGCATATACCAATGTCGGAAAGTTGACGACTTTAATACCTTCTCCACCCGATGAAGGAGAGAATCAAACTTACGGAAAACACAGACTTGGTCTTACTATTGGATGATGACGATCCAACGCTTCCTATTAAACAATCATCAGTAAGTGATGCCGAGAGAAGAGACATGCCCAACTTTGAGTCTTCGAACTGCCTCCAGCGTGAACATCACATTTATAAAATAGACACCAATAGTATGCATAAGTCCAACCACCTCACAAAGGCAGTAGCGGTAGCAAGGCTCTTGAGATCCGTCCCAGAAACAAAATGAATCTGCTAACACAGAACTGAAGTCTTTTTCAAAATTGCACTGCACATATGATGAACTCGCACTGCTCCTATAATGAATCCGCACTTGAGATAAGTGATAATGGAATGAACTGAATGTTATCTCATATATCCATCTTGCTAGCCAGCCAATACAATAGATTTCATCGTTCTCCAATACAATCACGCTACAGGCTTGACCTCGAAACGAATGGCATCCGATAGATACCAATCGTTGAACACAAATTCGCGTATGTTCTGGTTTCTTTCCTTTTGTAGCTTTTAGGCCCGCCTATATGCCACCAATACTCTGATGCATCCTTAGGTAACCACACTCGTGATTGGCGCCCAGTGAGACAGTGATGAGGTAACCTGGAGATGATGTCGTGAATTCTTTAACTGCAATCGCGTTTCTCTGAAGGTGCCGTTAGAATGATACGCTAGTGGAGAGTGGCAAGAGCCAGAGGCTACGCAGCCACGAGCCAAACGGGAATCACTCCAAGCAACAATCTCTATTCCTGATAGAATACGCTAGACGGGAGTTTCTCCATTTGATGTACGCTATCCTCAACACGCATAAGCTACCATACACAATGATATCACAATTTGCGGAAGACATAGAGCTTGAACTGCGATACGTGAAAATGCTAAAGACAACTTCCTCCCGAACTTGTTCGTGCGCAATTTTGATAAGAGACTCTGAACTCTCATGATCAAACCCGAAATCCAGTTCTCCAAATACAGAGAAAATCATTCTCCCAACATGACGCCTCAGCCCAATGTTTAGATCGAATCTAGAGACCTGAGGATCGAACAAGCCTGAAGCAAATCTGATCGGATCTTTCTTATATTGGCTCTGATACCATGTTAAAGTAATGATCAGATTTCAACATGATCAAAACAGTTTGATACGTGTTTGATGGTATTCAGTCTACAAGAGAAAATATTTGTTAATTTCTATATCTACAAGTGAGGATCGAATGTGATTTAAATAAGTCAAGGGGAGACACGCCCCATGAGCAGACATGTCTCCACAAAGTGGAGACACGTTCGCACGTCCCTTCTATTCATGCGATTTCATCAACTTAACCATCCAATTACCAATCGGTGGTTTAGTCACTCAATCAATTCAATCATCATTTATGTATCTGACCGATGCTATCGTATTTCAACACACATGCATTTAAATTTTCCCATCTCTCATGAAACCTTGGTGTTGAATCTTGTTAAGTCCTACCAACTCCCCATGACTGGCCTTGCCAAGTTCATGTCATGTATGAAATGTATTTTCACTTTCATTGTTTCTATTTGTGGATATTGCATATACCTTTCATATCACTGGAAGTATGTAAGCCAAAAAATAACTAGAATTACATGAAAGCATCTATTGGATATATATGAAAGGGTGCCTTCTAGATGTCAACAATTGTTTTATGCATATCTGTATCTGTATTGAAATATCACTGGTAAAACCTAGCACTACAATGTTAGGGGCATCACCGAACATATAAGCCAAAGGGTTTTTGTTCAAGTTCCATTAAGATGTCAAGGATTCTTGACTCTTCAATGACCAAAGATCTATAAGGAATATGGGCAGCGTCATAAAGGGTAATGATGCAGGAGCATCTGGGCGAACTAGTGATCAGCATCAACAACAAAAAATGTGTCAATTTGATTCATAGTTACAGTTTGATTTTCATTTTGGTTTGACAAGTTTAATTTAAGATTCGTGGCATGGAAGCAAATTAAAGTGACATTGTTGTCATTTTCAATTGACAAAATGTATTAATTAAATCATATTTTCAATTCTATCAATCTTGGCACTGAAATGAAAAATCACTGGGTTTTGAATAAATGCAAGGCATATTGAAATCAGATTTTTCAACACCTTCTTGCTGGGAGAATAAACACCATTTTCCTAGGAAATGATTCCTTTATTGAGTAGTGCAAATTATTGGTTATTATTTGCATAATTAAGAGGAATTTTAATGCCATTTTTCTGGAGAGAAAATGTAGATTTGGAGGGACATTAAATGCCTACCATAGTGCTTTGTTTGGATATATATTTTGTAGAGTTGTCTTCACATTTGACAGAGTAGAGAAAGGGAAGGCCACACAGCTGAAGATTTTCAAATTTGTAGATTTTAATAAAAATAGAATAAAATAAGAGGAGGTCGATGGTTAATGAAAAACCATTAAAAATAAATTGAAAAGTCATCACATGGGAGGTAAGGAGGCGCAGTTGCCATGGGAAGAGAGAAGCCAAACAAGGAAGAGAAGGGTCGCAGCCAGCAGGCAGAGTGAAAAAAGTTTTTTAAAAAATAATAATAAAATTTGAAAGAATGCTAGGCGCACAGTGGAGGAGACCAAAATAAAATTGACATAGCAGACTAGAGATGGCTAGAGGAGAGGCAAGGTAATGAGGAGATAAGAAAAAAAAATTAAAAAGAAGCTGCAGGAAGATATATGCTGGGTGTCACATACAAAGAAAGAGGAGATAGAAGTATAGGAAATTCAGCCTGTGTGAATATGGAAAATATTTGAAATTACAAAACACTACCATGAATTGAAATCCAATTCAGATTCAATAGGAAAAGAGGAGGTTCCAAAACAATGAAGGAGAGAATAAATGGAGTGAATTTGCAGAGGAGAATTCTGTAGAATTGAACCTGGAAATAAAATTTGGAAGTTGCAATTAATTCCAAATTGCTGATTGTAATGGTCTGCAACCAGAAGATTGCAAGCTTTAAATAAAAATGATTGAATTATTTTAATTCATGATGCTATTAAACTTGTTCAATTTTGATAAAATGAGTAGTTGAATTGAAATTGGGATTGTGTTGCATAATTCAATCGTCTAGTAAGGCTATTGTATTTTGTCTTCATCAAATGGTATCAAACTCAGAGGTTCTGAGTGGATAGGTAGAGCGCCAAATGTGAGGCAACCTATGCCAAGACTTGCGGGTAGAGTAGAGGATAGAAGGCGGCAGAGGAGAGTGCATGTGAGGATTATTGCAGGTAGAGAGAAACCCTGAGCAATTGAGAGCTAAGGAGCTGCTAAAAGAAGTGTGATTGCAGATTGTCGAGCATGAGGTGAGAGTTGTGAAAGATTGCAGCAAATGAGATGAGTATTGTAATGCCCCGCCACGTAACCCTAGAGGAAGTTGCAATTAACTACTTAAGCGCACCAATTTTATTTTTTTTAAAGTGTAATTAACATACATGTTCACTTACTAATTGACAACAACCTCTAAGGCTACGAGACCGAGATTACTTAAAACCCATACATACATCATCTAACATCTATAACATTTACTTACATATAGAATTGAGTACTCAACATAATAAAGTTACATCATAAAATAAAGAGATATAACAAAACTCCATATTCATTAACTTAATCATAAGGTTACATCTCTCATTCCCCGAATGAGGCAATAACACAAATGTGTTACATTATACAAATATCCACCTCGAATACAAATGAGCGGTAAAATAACTCGAGTCAAACTGAAATAAATACAATTCTTGAAATGAATACTGGAACCACGAGCTCTCCAACTGGATACCTCGCCACCACGAACTAAAGATTGAAGGGGGACCCAACGGTGTATGGTGCATTTTCCACCCAACCAAGTGGTACCCAAAGGCCAACCCCCCATGCTAAGAGACAGTAACAAAATAACATGATCAACCCTACAACCTCTAGTCACAGGCTAACACAAACACTGACTCAACCAATCACATGTACAACTCTAACATGGCCACATTTCTTCCAAACATAAAACAGATCAAGTATGTTAAGAGAACCATACACATAAAACCAGATACCAACTGTTGTCCTAGACAGAGTGTCATCGCACAACTCATAATGAGTTACCCATTGTGGATCTTCATAGGCCCCGGATATCCTGGAGACCTCAACCGACCCCCGACCCTCATACTTACTAATGCGAGATCAAGTACCTCTCATAAAGACAAGATAGATGACCTTGCCATTCCAAGCCTAAACAAGCACTTGCGACTATGAGTGAAACTAGAACTTATCTTGTTTAGTGTGAAGTACTACCTACTCATCTAAGTACATTGTTTTAGTTATCAGTTGATTAAACTACCTCCGAAGGTTACCCAGTCTTACCTCTTACGGATTCTGGCCTCTAACGGAAGCCACTCTTCTACTTGACAACATACATACATACCAATCACCAAGGGAATCCCAAGTGCATACAAACTAGATAACATAACCACTCCAAACACTGGAGGCAACAATTCCCATAATCCAATATTTCCAAAGGAGGCACAAATCCCTGTTCGTGGAAACCGGGTAAATCATTGACAACACACCATGCACTACCCAAAGGATTCAAAATAGGCTGACATAACAAATCGACAACCCCCATCCTCTAAAGATCCTTCTGGAAGACTTACAATTCTGGATTAACACTTAACCCATCTCCCAAAATGAGAGCCCGGGTTTAAACACTGGGTGCTCTGGGATTATCATGTACCCATTAAGCTTTAGTTGCATAGGTTTTCAAGTGTTACCTTATCTAATACCTTTATGTGTTTGTGTAGGATTATGCCTCCCAGACGCGGAAGAGGTAAAGGGCAAGGACGTGGCCAAGTAGGCGGTCGCAAAGGGAGTCAGCATCACTCTCCTCCTCAGGCTCCACATATTCCGGATCAGGCGGAGCAGCAAGCATCACAGAATGCCCCAGGGGGCGGTGATCGACAATAAGATCCTCTAGGGATCGAGGCCACACGCAGAGCATTTGAGGAGGCATTAGCACTCCTTGGTCGGAGACAAGCAGATGCACAGGGTAATCCTAGTGTGAGGGTAGTTTCGGCGCAGACAGAGAGAGTAGCCTCTACCCATATGAGAGATTTACTCAGGGCACGACCACCATTGTTTGATGGAGTAGGCAGTGGATTAGAGGTTGAGACTTGGCTCATAGACCTCAATCGGTGCTTTGCTATGCACCCGTACGGTAGTAATACCAAAGCGCAATGCATTGTCATGCATCTGCGAGGGTTCGCATCCACATGGTGGAAGTTGGAGAAGCAGAAGCTCCACATAGATATTAATACAGTGTCCTGGGAGATGTTTCTAGAGCGGTTCAGAGCCCGCTTCCTTTCCGACCATTGGCGTCAACGTAGAGACGATGAGTTTCATGCCTTGCGACAGTTAGCCATGACCGTTGAGCAATATGAGCAACGCTTCTACGAACTTAAACAATTCGCAGGTATAGGTAATGACGAGGGGATGCTCGTTCAGCACTTTGTCAAGGGCTTGACCGCCCGTATTAGTGCAGGTGTGAGGGTCTTTGAAACCAAATCTATGGAGATAGTTGTGGAGAAAGCGCGACTAGTGGAGGAAAACTTGGAGGCCATACTGGTGTACAGATTGGCAGTGGTTCAGTAGCTGGGTCTAGTGCACAAGGGGGTCAAACTCAGGGAGTTGGATCACCCATGACTCAGTAGGGGCCTACTCAGAGTGGGCAGCAGCAGAGTGCACTTGGAAAGCATAAGGACTCTCAGTCGCATCAAGATGATGATGGTTCTCCACCTAGGAGGAACCGGAACTGGTGGCGCAATAAGCGCAATCGACAGGAGCAGCCAACCCAGAGTTCACAGTCTGCGGTTGACTGGGGTAGTATGCAGCAGTCGGCTACACCATTAGGAGACAGAGGGTTTGGTCGTAACACAGGGTGTTACTCTTGCGGCCAACAGGGCCACCTTGCTAGGAACTGTCCGCATCGGAACACTTATGTATTTGGACAGGGTCCAACAATTTCTGAGCCTACAGTAGGAGATGCAGGTAGATCTCACCGAGCTTATACTGCGGTTGATAACCGCCAATTTGGTCATTAGGGAGCTGCAGTTGAGACTTCTTGAGTTGGACTTGCAATGTAGGATACTCGTCCTCAGGGGTCGAGGTTTTGATTTGGTGCAGTTTGTATGAGGGAATTATATCCCTACTTGTTTGCAGGCTTCCAGGAGTAAGCCTGACCCTAGGGGGGGAGGATGTAATACCCCTCCGTTTTGCTTTCTGGACTGGACATCGCTACTTATAGAGCGACATAGACTATTTAGAGCGACATAGACTATTTGTGGTTGTGTGAGCGACATAGACTATTTGTGGTTGTGTGATGTCCAGTCCAGAAAGCAAAAACGGAGGGGTATTACATCCTCCCCCCCTAGGGTCAGGCTTACTCCTAGAAGCCTGCAAACAAGTAGGGATATAATTCCCTCATACAAACTGCACCAAATCAAAACCTCGACCCCTGAGGACAAGTATCCTACACTGCATGTCCAACTCCAGAAGTCTCAACTGCAACTCCCTGATGACCAAACTGGTGGTTATCAACCGCAGTATAAGCTCGGTGAGATCTACCTGCATCTCCTACTGTAGGCTCATAAACTGTTGCACCTTGTCCAAATCCAGATGTATTCCGATGCGGACAGTTCCTAGCAAGGTGGCCCTGTTGGCCGCAAGAATAACACCCTTTGTTATGACCAAACCCTCTGTCTCCTAATGGTGCAGTAGACTGCTGCATATTACCCCAGTCAGCCGCAGACTGTGAACTCTAGGTTGGCTGCTCCTGTCGATTGCGCTTAATGCGCCACCAGTTCTGGTTCCTCCTAGGTGGAGAACCATCATCATCCTGATGCGACTGAGAGTCCTTACGCTTTCCAAGCGCACTCTTCTGTTGCCCACTCTGAGTAGGCCCCTGCTGAGTCATCGGTGATCCAATTCCCTAAGTCTGACCCCCTCGTGCACTAGACCCAACTACTGAACCACTGCCAATCTGTACACCAATATGGCCTCCTAGTGACATGGCCAAGTTTTCCTCCACTAGTCGCGCTTTCTCCAGCGCTGTCTCCATAGATTTGGGTTCAAAGACCCTCACACCACTAATACGGGCGTTCAAGCCCCTGACAAAGTGTTGAACGAGCATCCCCTCGTCATCACCTATACCTGTGAACTATTTAAGTTCATAGAAGTGTTGCTCATACTGCTCAACGGTCATGGCTAACTGTCGCAAGGCGTGAAACTCATCGCCTCTACGCTAACACCAATGGTCGGAAAGGAAGCGGGCTCTGAACCGCTCTAGAAACATCTCCCAGGACACTGTATTACTATCTATGTGGTGCTTTTGCTCCTCCAACTTCCACCATGTGGATGCGAACCCTCACAGATGCACGATAGGGCACCGCACTCTGGTATTACTACCGTACAGGTGCATAGCAAAGCACTGATCGAGGTCTATGAGCCAAGTCTCAACCTCTTATCCACTGCCTACTCCATCAAACAATGGTGGTCGTGCCCTGAGTAAATCTCTCATATGGGCAGAGGCTACTGTCTATGTCTGTGCCGGAACTACCCTCACACCAGGATTACCCTGTGCATCTGCCTATCTTCGACCAAGGAGTGCTACTGCCTCCTCAAATGGTCTACGTGCAGCCTCGATCCCTAGAGGATCTTGTTGTCGATCACCGCCCCCTGGGGCATTCTGTGATGCCTGTTGCTCCTCCTGATCCGGAATATGTGGAGCCTGAGGAGGAGAGTCATGCTGACTCCCTTCGCGACCGCCTACCCGGCCACGTCCTCGCCCTCTACCTCTTCCGCGTCTGGGAGGCATAATCCTACACAAACACATAAAGGTATTTGATAAGGTAACACTTGAAAACCTACGCAACTAAAGCTTAATGGGTACATCATAATCCCAAAGCACCCAGTGTTTAAACCCGGGCTCTCATTTTGGGAGATGGGTTAAGTGTTAGTCCAGAATTGTAAGTCTTCCAAAAGGATCCTTAGAGAATAAATTAGGGGTTGTCGATTTGTTATGTCAACCCATTTTGAATCCTTTGGGTAGTGCATGGTGCGTTGTCAATGATTTACCCGGTTTCCACGAACGGGGATTTGTGCCTCCTTTGGAAATATTGGATTATGGGAATTGTTGCCTCCAGTGTTTGGAGTGGTTATGTTATCTAGTTTGTATGCACTTGGGATTCCCTTGGTGATTGGTATGTATGTATGTTGTCAAGTAGAAGAGTGGCTTCCGTTAGAGGCCAGAGTCCGTAAGAGGTAAGACTGGGTAACCTTCGGAGGTAGTTTAATCAACTGATAACTAAAACAATGTACTTAGATGAGTAGGTAGTACTTCACACTAAACAAGATAAGTTCTAGCCTCACTCATAGTCGCAAGTGCTTGTTTAGACTTGGAAAGGCAAGGTCATCTATCTTGTCTTTATGAGAGGTACTTGATCTCGCATTAGTAAGTATGAGGGTCGGGGGTTGGTTGAGGTCTCTAGGATATCCGAGGCCTATGAAGATCCGCAATGGGTAACTCATTATGAGTTGTGCAATGACACTCTGTCTAGGACAACAGTTGGTATCTGGTTTTATATGTATGGTTCTCTTAACATACTTGATCTGTTTTATGTCTGGAAGCAATGTGGCCATCTTAGAGTTGTACTTGTGTTGTACATGTGATTGGTTGAGTCAGTGTTTGTGTCAGCCTGTGACTAGAGGTTGTAGGGTTGATCATGTTATTTTGTCACTGTCTCCTAGCATGGGGGGTCGGCCTTCGGGTACCACTTGGTTGGGTGGAAAATGCACCATACACCGTTGGGTCCCCCTTCGATCTTCAGTTCGTGGTGGCAAGGTATCCAGTTGGAGAGCTCGTGGTTCCAGTATTCATTTCAAGAATTGTATTTATTTCAGTTCGACTCGTGTTATTTTACCCCTCATTTGTATTCGAGGTGGATATTTGTATAATGTAACACATTTGTGTTATTGCCTCATTCGGGGAATGAGATATGTAACCTTATGATTAAGTTAATGAATATGGAGTTTTGTTATATCTATTTATTTTATGATGTAACTTTATTATGTTGAGTACTCAATTCTCTATGTAAGTAAATGTTATAGATGTTAGATGATGTGTGTATGGGTTTTAAGTAATCTCGGTCTCGTAGTCTTAGAGGTTGTTGTCAATTAGTAAGTGAACATGTATGTTAATTACAATTTAAATAAATAAAAAAAATTGTGCGCTTAAGTAGTTAATTGCAACTTCCTCTAGGGTTACGTGGCGGAGCACTACAAGTATAGTCATAAGGAAGAAGCCCATGATTTGGGAAGCGTCAAGATGGTACGAAGAAAATAAGACATGGAGGATGATTGTGGATATAAATAAGTATTGCATAAGCTGGATAAATTGGAGGCACAGCTAAGTGGACAAGAAGACATGAGAAAAGAGGATGAGGATGGAATGAATAGCAAAGAGCCTACGGAAAAGGTAGTCAAAGAGGAGAAAAATGAAGATGCAGCGATGGAATGTGAAGATGTTGCAGCGAAGGATTAGGAAGAAGATGATTTGTTATCACGGATTTTGGCGGTGGAGAATGAATGGTTGGTGAAGATCGCAGCAATTGAAAGCAAGAAGACAAGCATCGCAGCAAAGAAAGTAGAAGTTACTAATACAATCGATGGTGAATTTGTAGCAGCGAATGAAGATGTAAATCTTGTTGCATTTTGTGATGATGCTTTTGTACTTTCGTTTGAGGTAGTAAGGGTTGAGGAGTGTGGAGTTCAATTTCCATAAGATATTCGATGAAGATTTGTATACAACAGGCTATGGTATGAGTGACATGAGAGTTTGGTGGAGGAGGCCAGTTACTAGTGGGCTAGATCCCACGAAGGAGACGAGAGGAGAAATTATTTAGCAGAGGAGGACAGCACATGGTGGATGTGAATCCACAAAGAGGAGATAAGAGTGGTAAATGAAGTTGTGGGAGGAAGATGACAATTGTTTCAGGATGGTGTTGGAAGAGGAAGAAAAAGAAGCGATCATGTGCACTTATCCCAGCAATGGAGTTCACTGCAGGTTGGTTGCAACCTGGAAGAGTAGTTCAACTATTCAACTCCACCTTTGTGAGCCTATGCTCACCAATTTTCTTACCCGACATGTCTGATGCAAGACCATCCAGGTGAACTAGTGATCAGCATCAACAAAAAAATGTGTCAATTTGATTCATGCTTGCAATTTGATTTTCATTTTGGTTTGACAAGTTTAATTTAAGATTTGTGGTTTGGAGGCAAATTGAAGTGCCATTGTTGTCATTTTCAATTGACAAAATGTCTTATTTAAATCATATTTTCAATTCGATCAATATTGGCAATGATATGAAAAATCACTAGGTTTTGAAATAAATACAAGGTATATTGAAAATAGACTTTTCAACGCCTTATTGCTGGGAGAATAAACACCATTTTGCTGGGAAATGATTCCTTTATTGAGTAGTGCAAATTATTGGTTATTATTTTCATAATTTAAGAGGAATTTTAATGCCTTTTTGTTGGAGATTAAATGCCTACCATAGTGCTTTGTTTGGATATATATTTTGTAGATTTGTTTTCACATTTGACATAGTAGAGAAAGGGAAGACCACACAACAGAAGATTTTGAAATGTGTAGATTTTAATAAAAATAAAAAAAAAATAAGAGGTCGATGGTTAATGAAAAACCATTAAAAAGAAATTGAAAAGTCATCACATGGGAGGTGAGGAGGCACAATTGGCATGTGAAGAGAGAAGCCCAAACAAGGAAGAGAAGGGTCACAACTAGTAGGGAGAGTGAAAAAAGTTTAAAAATATATATAATAAAATTTGAATGGATGTCAGGCACACAGTGGAGGAGACCAAAATAAAATTGACATAGCAAACTGGATATCGCTGGAGGAGAGGCATGGTAATGAGGAGATAAGAAAAAAAAATCAAAAAGAAGCTACAAGAAGATATATGTTGGGCGTGGCATACAAAGAGAGGAGATTAAAGTACAAGAAAATTAGCCTGTGTGAATATGGAAAATATACAGAATTACAAAACACTACCATGAATTGAAATCCAATGCAGATTTGATAGGAAAAGATGAGGTTCTAGAATAATGGAGGGAATAAATGGAGTGAATTTGTAGAGGAGAATTTTGTAGAATTGAACCTGGAAATAAAATTTGGAAGTTGCAATTAATTCCAATTTGTTGATTGTAATGGTATGTAACTAGAAGATTGTGGGATTTAAATAAAAACGATTGAATTATTTTAATTCATGATGCTATTAAACTTGTTCAATTTTGATAAATAAGTAGTTCAATTGAAATTGGGATTGTGCTACATAATTCAATCATCTGGTAAGGCTATTGTATTTTGTCTACATTAGGTAAGTGCAAGAAGCTAGGTCTGCGAAGAGGGGAAGTTTCGGCAAAAACAAAAAGTTGACAGGAACGAGTACCCGTTTTGAAAAATAGGGTACCCATTTAGGAATGGGATCTCGAGCCTTAGATCGGGATCTCGTTCCTAAACGGGCACCCATTCTAAAAAAATTGAAATCCCAACCCACTTTTTGATTTGGTTTTAGGTTCGGGAAAGATTTGGTAACCCAACCCTTAACCTTTGACTTGCAACTAAAAAACTAAGGCAATGTCAAGAGAAATATCCGACTTTAGCAATACAAATGATGGTTTTTTTTTCAGAATTGGTTTATGAAATTAAAACCCATTATAGATCACAATGTCTAGTTTCTAAATATGTAATTATTTTATGATCAGATTATGATGCTATTAAACTTGTTCAATTTTGATAAAATAAGTAGTTCAATTGAAATTGGGATTGTGCTACATAATTCAATCATCTGGTAAGGCTATTGTATTTTGTCTACATTAGGTAAGTGCAAGAAGCTAGGTCCACGAAGAGGGGAAGTTTTGGCAAAAACAAAAAGTTGACAGGAATGAGTACCCGTTTTGAAAAATAGGGTACCCATTTAGGAATGGGATCCCAAGCCTTAGATCGGGATCTCGTTCCTAAACGGGCACCCATTCTAAAAAAATTGAAATCCCAACCCACTTTTTGATTTGGTTTTAGGCTCGAGAAAGATTTGGTAACCCAACCCTTAACCTTTGACTTGCAACTAAAAAACTAAGGCAATGTCAAGAGAAATATCCGACTTTAGCAATACAGTTGATGGTTTTTTTTTTCAGAATTGGTTTATGAATTTAAAACCCATTATAGATCACAATGTCTAGTTTCTAAATATGTAATTTTTTTATGATCAGATCATGTTTTCTATTTTTTAATTTATTTCAAAGCAAACTAGTCCATAAACTTGAAATTTCAAGCTATTTTAGTTTTTCAATAACTTTTAATTTGCTATTTTTTTTGTAAAATAATTATATGACATCAATCTACAAACAATTCTCTGCACAATGAAAAAAAAAAAATCAAAAAAAGATTAGTTTAGGTCAAATTATGGTGTTCGTACATGGTTTTCAAAAACAGCAATTAGGGCCAATATAAAATTAATAAAAAAATATATTCAGAAAAAAATTATAAAAAAATATCTTCATCAATCTTCAATTTGTTACACATCTTTCCCCTAAAGGAATTAGAAAAAATACTTTTATTTAGGTCAAATTATGGTGTTTGTACATGTACATGGTATGGTCCTAAAAAAATGACTTTTAAAAAATGGGTTTTACCTATTAAAAATTAATTTTCATCATCTGGGTATTAGAATAAATTACATATTTGGAAACTAGACTCAAAATACTAAATTACATATTAGTGAACTTTTTTAAGATTCAATGTATAAGTGCTTCAAATTTTCAATCGAAGTGTGACAAATTTAGAAAATCAAGAGAAAACACTTCCACTTTTTGAACATTTTGTGGACCCAACTTCTTGCATGCCCAAAGGCCAAACTTAAATATTTTCTACACAAAATAATATTGCTTATATATCTATTTGTTCAATACAAATTACATATATAGGATTTTTTAAGATCCGATCAACTTCTCTAAATATATGAGTTGTTTTAACAAATCTTAATACAATCCCAACCAATTATTTTCACACCTAGAATAGCTACATGAACACTAACATAATTTCCTAACTCCCCCCTCCCCCCTCCCTTAGTGTGAACATGGGGAGAAAATACATCACATGAACTGGAAACATAATCATATGCCCATGCATACTTTTTGGTCTACATACTGCTATCTAGATCTTTCTACACATGATCACCTACATATGAGAACTTATCCCGCTTTCACTTCCAATGAACTTATCGCTAATCGACCACTTCCAATGAACTTATCACTAGCCGACCACTACAGTCAGAGGATCTCTCCTACACAACTATTTACAACATCAATGATATCTACATTCTCCTCTGTTCAAACTTACTAGGGGAATGTTTACAATGCTCTCAATTGTTGCCACTATTATTGACTGTTGCCACTCAATCTTTAACAGCATAAGAAACTACCATTCACTAACAATTACCCTTGACTTTAGTCGATTTGGTACAAATAGTTTTGTCACTACTACAATTTTGCACCGTCACTAGTGACTGACGAGAGGACGCTACTTATCCTCCATCCTCCACTAGGTTTCCTACTTATTTATCAAATTTAGATTTGAGTCTCAATTTTGGAATGCCCCCCCACAAGTTGGACATTGCGTACAAGCAAGAGTGCATCCAATTACAATTGAAGCAATTTTCTTTTTTTTTTAAATACTTTTTGACACTTTTGCATTTTGACAGGCATACTTTTGATGAAATGACAATTTAACATTCATGAAGGAACCTATTATAAAAAATGATAAAGCTTAACTTTGATTAAAAAATAACTTTATAAGAACTAATAATATATTTTGAGACATGACAATAACTACACAATAAATTGTATGAACTTACTAATTTAAATGACTCAATTCACATTTTTAGATTTATTCTAGTTATCCCAGCCCTCTAGTTTAATGCATGTCTCCATCCATGTATATGCAAATACCACTCTACCAAATGGTGCCCATGGCCATCCAAGACACATGTAATTGATGGCATGAGAATCAGCAATTGAGTCTGCCATTATTTGATAATAGTTTTTGAACAACTCCATGTGGATCATGTGACAAGCCATGTTGAAGAGGAGCATCCTTTAGTGATGGTAAATCCACCAATGGCACATAATGTGTGCCCAAGTGTCATGTCCCCGATTTGGAGGCAAAGTAATTTAATTAAGTTGTCCAAATATTGATATTTCATAAGGATGACTAATTGATTATTTTAATTAAATTAAAGTGGAGTTTTAAATTAATTATTTAATAAAGTTATCTTAATAAAATAATATCTCAAAGGTAACTTTATTATAATTAATTTAATAAAGTGACTATAATAAAATGATATACCAAAAAGTCATTTAAATAATAAAATAATATAATATTTCTAGAAGCTTCTTGGTGATGAGGTATGAAAAGTATAAGAAGAAGCTTGGGCTATGCATTTGGGCATCTTGAGTTGAATACATCTTTACTACTACATTGGTAAGCTTGAATGCTTGACAAGTTGGTTTCCAGTATTCGTTTGTGAAAGACCAAACCTCCCTGGTTACTTCCAATTTTGGTTGTGAAATATCAGCCCTAGTTTGGAATATTGAGGAAGTTACTTCAGACTTTCTATTTGTGCTTCATTGGCAAAATTTTGTGGCCTTTGGCCAAATTTTGGAGAAGTGAATTTTGGCGATCATATTGGGAGATTTTGGCTTGCATCATATTTCATATTGCTGCTGTCATATCAGGTTTTCATGGCGGTCGATCAGCTTGGAAGGAAGCGTATATTTGTTATTTGTGTTTCATAGAGACTTCATCTCATCGTGGGTACTTGAGGGATCCTTTTCTAGAGGCTTGGCAATAAATTCTAAGACAGATGGGAGGAACAAAGTAACAGCATCTATTTCTTTTTACATTCTCAAGCTTGCAGCAGGGGCGGCCCTCTTGGAGTAGGGCGATTTCATGTGTAGAAGCTTCCATAAATTCTGGAAAAATTCTCAAACGACTGCTACAGCATCTGCATCACATTCTAGCCTTATTTACCAGGTTCTTCATGATATTTCCTTGATTATGAACATTGTAATGTCTGAATACAAGTCTGAAAATTAGTTACAGGTCTTGTGTCCAATGTTTAGGTATGATCTTAATGAAAACTCAGTCACTTAGAAGGGTTTCGTAATCTGATTTTATACTCAGAAAATTACTATATCAGCAAGACAATTGAAGGGAGGTTGCATGTCAACTGTTTGACAAAATGCCTACAAGTTGTAATGCTGCATTTGCATAGCATTTAGTTGCAATAATATTCATCAAGGAGGTTGCATGGAAAATGTTTGACTGTAGCTTTCATATTTCACTTCTAAATTTGCATAACAAGTGTTTGGGAAAATGTCCTAAGCTGTAGATGATTATTTCAGTCCTTAGGATGCATCACAACTGTTTGCATAAATGCCATAATGCTGTAGCTATCCATTTCAATTTAAATTGAGTCAAAAGTACGCATGCCAAGTGTTTGTAGAAATGCCTACTAGCTGTAGGTAAACATTTGCAGTCATTTGTAGTCGAATATGGTCATTGAAAAATCGAAAGGAAGCATTGCATTGGGTTCTTATTTCATAACAGCTAGCTGCACATGTTTATTTAAGTTCATTGAATTCATATTACCTTCTTTGGCACCAAAAACATCAAAACAAAACTCCAATCAGCAAGTACAGATTTCGCAAGACAAGTGTATGACGAAATGTCCAAGGCATGAAAAGGTGAAAACAAGGAAAGATTTTAGCAAGGGACATTACACAAAGCCCACATAATGAGCATCAACAAGATTTGAAATCCTTTTCCTCGTCAATGCAAGATACAAACCAACAGTTCCATCGCCTAGACTCATTATAGGCCACTTTCAGCTATTGTGCATTGTCCCACCCTCAAATATTGAATACTTTCAGGGAAGCACACATCTCATATCAAGGAGTTGGCTTTCTATGGTGGGAGTAGGGCTCAATCGACTTTCCCTTCTAATTGAAGGGAATGATGTACCATAGCTAGTGAAAAATACTTATTTGTTGCACAAAATTCAAACCCTTGTCTCGGGCGGCAAGCTTCAATCATTCAAATCCTATGGCTTTTCACTCTTCAACAAAACTATGATCACAATGTCATTCTCCCTTGAAAAGGTTGTGATCTAGCTTTCCTTAGATCTTTCTTCTAATCCAATCTTCATACAACCTCTTGAATAGCAATAGCCGACCAAATCTAGAAATGACATGAAATTCAAATTTGATATTCTAACCTATTCTAATAATTTTAATAACTAATAATAGAAACTTTGAAAATCAGTGCCATTGTGGCATCAAATCTCTATTTTTTGTCCCTTTAGAGAATGGGATGATCAAATCAATACATGCTCACAAAACCATGATAACTTCCAGCTCAGTTTTAGAAAAATGCTTTGTCAATGGATATCAAATAATAGTACAGTATTCCTTCTCTTAAACTAGTTTGAATCATATATCCCATACGTGTAAGCTACATTTACCAACTCCACTCCGCCCTTAAACGTGATAGCGAGAGGCACCACATAAATAAGTGGATGATGTGTTATAGCAAAGGCCAAACCCCATAGCAGCCTTGTCATTCACAGAAGAAAGATTCTAGCGGACTTATGGAATTCACCAAAAAAACATATGTAGCTTTGATACCATATAAGAAATATGGGCAGAGACATAGAAGCCAAACATAAAAAATTTCACACAAAATAATATTGCTTCTATATCTTTTTGTTCAATACAAATTACATATATATAGGATTTGTTTAGATCCTATATTATAGGGAGAAAAACCTCTCTAAGTATATGAGTTGATTTAACTTTTAACAACTCATAAAACAATCCCAACCAATTACTTTCACACCTAGAATAGCTACGTGAGTTGTTACTATAACTCACTTTTATTTTGACACAACACACATTATTATTCTAACCCGTGTGAACACTAACATAATTTCCTAAAAAGATCACCTGATCTCTTCTAGACATTTAGATTTGACTCTAAGTTACCGATTCGTTTTTGGATTCAAGTACAGGTACACAAATCCGGTACGGAATTCGGTCAAAAAAAATTTGGGGGTTGGGTATGTTTTGGGTACGGTAATACAAAAAACATATTAAAATCAGAAATATATACATATTTGCAGCAGTAATTAATTTCAGAATACACCACCATATTAATAGTCTATAACATAGAGATTTGTATAGCATCCTATTCTCAAGCTTGTTTGCCTGGGATGTAGAAGGCCACAAGACAATAGTTCTTAGGAACCTAATCCCCACAAACAAACAAAAAGTTGTCCTCATCTATGATCTGAATTTGGACAAGCAAATAAGAATCAGCAATTCTGGACAAAATATATGCTGCTATATAATGATGAAGAAAAGTCAACCATGTATTTTTTTATCAGCTCCCTACATTTTCAAAACCCTACTGTTTTCTCTACAAATTATTGATAGCAAATATAAATTCAGCAAGCTTTTGCACGTTGCAAGACATTTAGTACAGAATCTCATCCTTCGAACCAATCTTTGTGTCACACAAGCACAAATAGCATGCATGCACACAAACACACATGCATAGTTAAAATTAACACAGGAATAGCTAAAAGACATTTTTTTACGAATATCATGACCTACCTCAAGATCTGTAGCATTCGATGAAGCAATTTCAAGTGCATCAGAATCCATGTCAACCCCAATCACATGCCTACAAGACAAGGAAAAGAAAACCCATAACATATTTTGAAAGGTAGCACTGAAAATTTGACTAGTGAAACATGTAGCTATTAAGTTTGTCTTTACAGTTTTAATTTCACTACACAAAATTCATTGCATGCTTACTTTTCTAAGAAGGTAAACAGCAAAGTTTGTGTAAGGGTTATGGCATCTTCAAAAAGGCAAAAAGATATGAGATGAATTTATATTCAAGTGTATTTGAAAGGAAAGCCTTAATGAATTAATCTTAAAATGTTTCATATCAAACAAAACATACAACAACCACCTAGATGGTGAATTATTAAACTTCTAGAGCTTAGTGTGAAGCCAATAAGATAGATTCAGTTTTTAAACACTTGGAGGGACAAGTAAATTCAAATAGAGGGCCCAAAAAGGCAACTATAAAGGAAAGTAATCTGCTAAAAGGAAATCATCTGACTTTGTCATTTCACTACTGCTTTTAATTTGGAGTTTGAAGCATTCAAACACGAAAAACTCTCTTATCCCTTAATGATGATTCCATCCAAGAATTACAATTGTGCTGATTTGTTGAAGATAGATTGAGGATTGGAAGTCATTTTCAGTTGCTAAAATGTGAAAGGATTAAATAACTTAAATTTGGTGATTTTGAAGGGGTTTCAGATATTGTAGTTGTTTGTGAGGATTTTCAGTCATTGATTGATTGTTTGCAACCATCATTTCACTCCTAGCATTGCCATACAGCAATAGATTTGATGATTTGGAAGAAATTTGAATGCTGCTGTTATTCATAAGGGTTTGGAATTTTGGATACTCTTGGTGACAAATTTAATATATATATTCATTGGTGTCGCCATTCTCATATTGGAGTTTTTGTGTTTCCATTATGCTGTTGTGCAGCACTTAGTGGAATTTATATCTATTTTGCAGCATTCTATACTGACCGCTGAATTATTGCAGCCCCTAGGCTGCTGCGCCTCCTTGCAGGGCTGCCATACCAATAATCACAGGTAGATCTTGTTTCAAATTAATCAAGCTTGCAGTATGCACAGCCCTCATCACTGCTGACGCCATACCTTCCAGAAGGAGATTAAGGGTTATAGCTGTGTCTTGGTGGAATCTGTGAGTATTTATCATCATTAGCTCGATTCTGTTGTGATTAGAAGTGTTTGACAGCAGTATATGGTGTGTTTACTATAAATATCATTGTATGTGTGGCGCAGCCCCATATATATACCATCATTGATATTATACTATAATACACACACCTTGTTTCAGTTGCAAACATTAACTGGAACACCAGATTTGTGTCAACATTTTGTCAGATTTGTGAGACAGTTTATATAAGATTTGTGCACAATTATATCAGGTTGTGTGGACAGTTTTTAGTATCAGCTTTGGCATCTAATGATCATTATTTATTTTATATTGCCATATTTGGCATGGTCTAGTTGTTGTGTGTTTCAAAGAATAATATTCTATGTGGCTCATTAATCACAGTCAATATAATCAGCAGTTATTCCAATTACTGTTCCCTCATTTGGCACCTTCCTAAGGCTGGAGTGGCTTTGGTGTTATGGTTCGTAGTTTGATTTGTGTATCGGCTTGCCATATTTTCATAGCTGTTCATAATATTGATATGTGGCAGATTTGAGTAGTTGTTTAAATTGCATTTTAAGTGGAGGTTTTGGTGGTTACCACTACTGTTCATTATTGCATTATTGGACTAGTATGTATAGACAAAAAAAATTAGATATTTTATAAAATTCCAGAAAGGGGCATTACATTCCTCACCAAGCAGTAAACACCAAGTCAAGGGTAGCACAATGGTGGAGACAATAACAAGCAAACCATGGGCGATTCAAGATACTTTTCCACCAATTCTCCTATTATCATAAACAAGAGAAGCATATAGATCTGCAACAGGCTACTGAAAAAAAAGATCAGCAGAATGCTGAGTAGTTAAAGAAAATGATCAAAGGAGATTAGGAACCATCAACAGACCCTAGTCCCTCCTCGGCAAAAGTTCCAATGGCTATTTCAGATTATGATGAAGAATGTGCTTATTACAAATTATGATGAACAAAGTGCTTATTTGCAGACCGAGAGGTTTGAAACTAACATTTCTGAAATGACTGCTACCATGTAGAAATGAATAACTGTTAAAAATGCAAGAACTTCACAGAATCATTCAGCTTTTAAAATAGATATCGATAGCATGAACAAGCAGATCATTGACTACAATAAAATTTGACCCAAATAAGAACATAAGACACCAAAAGGAGGTTGGTTTGAATATTGCTGCCTTGACTTCAAGGACCCCCAAAATGGCAAGACTAAGGAGACTGCAAAGTATAAGTGCACTGGACTATTGAAGAAGACCTCAGGTGATAAGAAGGTACATACTGAGAGGATATAGCAACTAGCCTCGGGACTCTCACAAGTAACCAACATCAAAGAACAAGTTGTCCAAACACATAATCAGACAAAGAAGAAAGTGTATGACATCAGTATACCTTTAATAGATGCAAATCTAAGTTATTAAGAGTTATCACCTACCACATGCATAACATCCCAGTTACCATCAAAAGGCATCCTGCAGGATTACAGCACAGGTCAATAATGTCCACTTATAGTATACCAATTATCATCTAAAAGGGGACATCTAAAGTGGAAGATACAGTAGGCAATGATGGCTTGAGGTTGTTGAAGTTGACACACTTCCCAAGTTTATTCAATGTTGATGGCACTCTTCTTATCAAAACAGATGCACTCGATAAAACAGAAAAATAATGATGATAAATAGATTATAAAAACAGTCATCAACCATTTTATATTAACCAAACAATAGAGGATTTACTTTATAGCTCACAAGGGTAACATCCATCAACTTTACTCTCAATCAGAAATGTCCAAATGAGAACTAATTCACATGGAGATCCAATCAATAAAAGGTGATATTTGTTGATTTCCTGTTTCATCATAAAAACACTTTTATTTGGACTTTTAGTAACAAGTCAAGTAGCTTGTTTATGGCTTAATCATTTCATGGTCACAGCATAATTTGGCGTGCTTCTTTGGTATATTAAGTAATTGTGGGCTGATATTTAAGGCTAATCTAATAAGCGTTCATAAAGAGTGCCAATATTTTGGGTCATTTGAGCATTGTTATCAGCCAATTCCCCCTAGCTGTCTTGCACCCATAGTTACAAGGCTCAGACTCAGAAAGCTGATTTTTGACCCAGATTTGGTCTTGGCATTCAGACTCAGCAAATTGAAAAAAACATGAAATATAGAGATTTTTAAGGATTTAAAACTATCATCATGCACCTTTCAATAAATAAACATTAAAGACAAAATAAACTAATCAAATAGAAGCTACTTTGATCGCACGCATTGTAATGTCCCAAATCTAGCCCTACACTCTTTAGTGAGAATTAGCCTATTTTCGGAAACCCATAGGCTAATCAGAAGTGCAAATTAGGGTTTCCTATTTTTTAGGAGGTTTCAGATGAGATTTTGAAGGCTTGCCTGCAGGAGTTTGGAAGTGAGCTTTTTGAAGCTTTCTGGGTTTTTGGAGAGCTTCAGGATGAGGTAACATGCATTTCACAAAAATGGCATGCATTCCAATCTAGTACCTTGCATGCAGGAAAGGTTTATGTGTTTTTCTAAGTTTTCAAAGATCTCCGGAGGGGTGTAACATGCATCTGATTCTGTCAACCTTTTCAAATACTTACTATTTTTAGTAAGCCATCATTACTACTTAGTTGTTGTTCAAATGAAGTTTGCAAACACTTACTATTTATAATTACTTACTATTTATAGAGGAGGTAGAGCACTGTAGACATTTAAGATGTCTAACTACCTTTGCTACAGTACTTTGTAACTACTATATAATGTACTCTTTTCTTGAGTAATATTATCACATTCTATCAATTCATTTTATGAACAAGTGTTGTTTATGGCAGTATCATCCTAGCAACAGCACGGTCATTTTTAGTCCATTGTTCTAATTGTGGCAGTGAAGCAGTTCAGTTTGGGCGTTGGCTTCTTCTTTCCTCTTGGTGCTAAGTTTTAATAACTTAGTCATTTTCCAGCATTGCTTTTGGACCCCGTGCATAGGCGAATGACTTCAAGTTGTTTCTAAAAGTGGGACCTTTATGTGGACGTCCAAGTTGAGATTATTATATTTCAAATGGTTTTAAATGCTAAGTCATATTTGGACGCCTACGTTGGTGAATAAAGTGTTTTATTAATATTTCATTTATCTCAAAAAGGTTGGTTGGGCATCCCTCTTGGAAGGTGAAGTGATTCGTGTTCTTTCTTGGTGGTTATAGAGTGTTTCATTCTCCAAGAAGAGTTTATTTATTCTAGCCTTGCTCATTCATTCTCATCTTTTGGAAATTAAACATAAAGTTATGCTGCTGAAATATTTTCAGAGCTTGCTCGAAGGAATGCATACCTCCTAGTTTCTTCCTTCTAGTTTTTGTGCTTGAGAGATAGTACCTAGCTGGACTTACTAAAGACTATGCTTCACTCAAGAGTGCAAATTGAGCTTCAATTTCTGATTTATTTAAGCAGATTGCTATTGTATAATCTGTTTTACTATTGTTGGTTCATGCTTGGCTGTAGCACGTTTTCATTCATAGCTCATTGGGCAAATTTCTCTTGGTTCTGGGTATTGGCTCTATAGTTTTCCCTTGCTAGGGCACCTCTTTGCACAAAGTTTCGTATTTTTTGAAGGTGTCTATGAATTTCTAAAGCTAGTCGCCCCTCTTTGGAGATTGGGGTTTTCACTATGGCTGCATTGGGAAGCGTGCACAAAATAATCCAAAGATATTTGGCAAGGTTTCTCCATTGGTACTTGATTGCCCAACTCCTAGCTTTCGTTTCCATTTAGTTTCATCTCCATGGCAGGTGTTTGGAGAGAGATATGAACATTTTGGCGAATTCTATACTGCTGGTCTGATTTTCTGTTACATTTCTATTACTTATCAGATCTGATATACTGCTGAATGTGCTTAATTTCTGATCATTTTCATGTTATAATAGTTAGGGAATATTTCTCTAACAATCTAATGTATTTGGAGACAAAAACTAAATTGTTGTGCAGTTGATTATCAATTTTGTAAAGCCGGTTTAGTAGTACTAACAGCTATTTAAAATCTACACTTTATTTCTTGTTAATTCTCCCACTGAAAAAGTGGTCGAGATTGTTATTTTACTTTCAGCACTTAATGTATAGATTCCCCCCCGCTGAATAAGTGGAAGTGTGGATTCATGGTTGGCTTGCCACCTTATTAATTTGTTAATATCTTCACTCCCGCTGCATAAGTGGTTGAGTTTGTAATTTCCTTTCATTCTATAGCCGGCTCGCCGCCTATGTTCAATTGTAATTACATTCCAGTTTGCTAACGATCCCTGGCACTATATGCTCTCACCTCGCCCACATTGGGATCTTGGTGATCAAAAGGTGAAGGGTTACTATTCTTCTTGGTTTATATTTGGAAGCTAACACTAATTAGTGGCGAATTGTGCTGATATTTTAAAAAAAAAACCTAAGGGGTTACTTCATGCACAAGTATACATCGATCACATGAGTATAAAAGTGGATTTTCACCAAAGGAAACGACATTAGAAAATATATAAATATTGTCAAGTGTTTTCGGTGTGCAAAATTCCTAGATTGTGATATCCATGGCATCAAATAAAAATCAAAATATGGAGTCATTAACTATGGTAGAAAGGAGTTTGTGTCCTTCAATCCAACATTACTGGCTCTATGTGGAGTCATGTGCTTGTATATGAGGCAAGTCTGCAAATGCTGCTACAACCTTAGGAGCATTACTTAAGACAGGATTTCACCACTTAACAAACTATAATTATAAAAGTAATATTATTACTAGGAATGTAATTGGCAAAAAATCGAAAGAAAAAAAAAATGTTGTTCTTCAATCCAACATAGCTCAAAAAGATTTTGATTTTTTCTATCTTTAAAACTAGAGCAGGGATTTGGGGCCAAGGGGCAACACCCCTTGTGGGGGTTTCCCCTAGCAAGGTCAAGAGGTAGCCCAAATTAAAGCCTTTGAGACAACACACTGTCATGGCATGTGCCATTTTTCATAATTTTATTGCTTTTAATCATCCTCCAAAAGTCCTCCAAACCTTTCAAAAAACGCTTGACTTTCTTGCTTTTACATTTAGGCATTTTCAATTTTTTATGCTTTAATTTTTCCTAATTTTCATACACCTAGCTAGTCTACCCATCGAAACTCATTGAGTGCCCGAGTCATGAGTCCCTAGGCCTTCGTTCAGTCTACTCAACACGGGACTTATTGAGATTGGGTGAGTCCTAGCAAGTCTTGTAACTATGCTTGCACCCACTTTGTTTACTACCATCACATGCTTTGCTCCAATTCCTGGTCAAATGGAGGTAATTGCCCCAAGCCATCACCCATGTTTGAGGAATTGTGGCCTAAAGCAAAGGAATGCACCATCATGTTTTCATTAACTGCCTTGCTGCAATCAAATTATACTAGAAATTATTTTCAAGCTTTGTATGTGTGTCCCAAAGACTTTAGGAGCACAATTGACTAAATATTATTCTACAATTAGATTCTTTTTATGCTCAGAAACTTTGATGAAAAAACATTCACGACAAACTCTTTACTTCTCCCTTTTAGCTTGTTTGTGTGCATTTCTGAGGGTCCCTTCTTTGATATCCATCCAAAAATGGCAAAAAAAAACCCTCAAATGCTCTATATGACTACTGTATCCCAAATTTCTAATCCCAAATACCAATCAACCACTTTTTGCTTCTATAGGAGTATGCCATTTCACTTAGGACTTCACCAAGACCCTTATTAACACTCGAATATGGATTCCTGTAATTTTCTCCACCAAGAGAAGCTGAAGCTTGATTCCTTAGTTTGATGTTGATTCTCAAAACTATGTTATGCAAGAATCCTCAAGTTGTGGATCCTCATCAATATTTGATTCTAATCAAGAGCCAGACACCAACAGTCAGCAAAGATTAGCTCATCTACACAGGAGACTTGTCTTGGTAAGTCTTCTAAACCATATTACAAGGACCTATTCACAACTTGTGGGTAGGACTAGCACATCCTTTCCTTCTAAAGGAAAACATCAAAAGTTTTCTTCCAAGATATAGTTATGGATTATTACCAATATTTTTGTGAAACAATTGACCACTTTTTTATCTTGAGATTAGTATAATATCTTTCTATCATCTACTCTTGGAAGTATAAATCAAATCATTTTATTAAATTTGCACTAATGACATAAAACTCTAGTAACTATTCTTCATCTACTGCTTGTCAGATATACTTCACCACACGTGTATTTGGTCACATGATCTTGCAATGTATTTGATGTTTTTCTCCAACATCTTCTTAATTTGTCTACCCTATATTATTGTGCTTGAGACCATTCATTCAAGATTTATACAAGATATTACACAATTACAGCCATTTCATGTCACCATCGAATGTACTTTCATCTTGTGGTTTTGTATATGACAGGTGCACAACACAAAAAGAGATGATATTTATAGATAAATCTAAAGTGCATATTCATACATATTCAAGGATAAAAGTGAAGAAATGCATCTTCATAAAGCTGCATTCAGTCACTCCCTTATCATAAAGCTGCATTCAGTCACTCCCTTATAAGCCTTACATCAGCTTCATTCATGAATCTCCATAAACAAGGGGAAACAGAAAGGGAAAATAGAAGGCCTTACTCTGCACCCATTAGCATAGCTGCCAAACCCAAAATCCCGCATCCACAACCAAGATCAACTACTACCTTGTCCATTATATCACCAAATGTATTCTCAGCCTGTGCCATTATTAGGGAGACAAAAAAAACAGAAAGGACATGTTAAAAATTAAAGAAATAAAGAAATTAACATGATAAACACTATAGAGAAGTAAGTGATAAACCTGTATTCAGATCTAAATTAAATTAAATAAAACAGAATAAAAATGCTAAAGCAAAAACATGTGAAGATGTTCATTGTAACAACTAAAAAGAATGTTTTCAAGGAACTGGTAGCCTGTAACAGGTGTGTTTCTTTCAGAAAAGAGTAACAACAAAGCAGCTAACAAATGTTACCATACTGAACAGAAATAGAGAACAAGTATTCAATTGGATATAGGCATACAATGTCCATATATAAATTCAAAAAGGTGCCACTGTGCTAAAACCCCTCAATGCTACTGTCTATTCAGAAGCAAAAATAAGTCTGAACTATGTATTACGCTCAACTACCCTTAGCCCTTCTACATCTTCCCTGTCCCTGCCCCATTTCTCCACCCCTTAAACAAAGGGCTATATTCTGAGCTTTCTCATCTACTCTATGAAAATATAAGTTAGATATGTTTATTGTTGACTAAAAGTTTGCATTCCCTTTCTTCTATAATCTTTACTATGTTGACATGCTTGAGGTTGGAAGACAGGGTTTTGAAAAAAGGGTTCTCAACAAGCAACTTTATTGGGACACACTTCCTGAATGTAGACAGGTTTAGGAGGGCTTAATTATTCAGCTTGATGGTTTTTGAATGTGATGCATAATTTTATACTGGTGTGGATTTTACATTAGGACTTCTCTATTAATACTAAATTTACTTTTTGAGTCCTCGTAACCCACTTTTGGTAATTTGTGGGCATTATTTTGATATCTTTGTTTCTTTGATTCAATCTCTTTCAAAATGATTCAAAAAAATTTGGTGCATAGTTGAAAAATCATTATATTTTTCTATTTAGAGGGATTGCCTTCATCTCCAACTTTGTAGATGGCTATCATAGTTTGTTGTTATGAGAGTAGTATTCTCTTGTGCTATAGAATGTTTGACAAGGTCTAAGGCTTGGGTGTATCTAACTTGTATTTCAACTATGAAGGCCCTTTTACTTTTGATGTACCCTTCCAAGGTTCAACCTTTTCATGCCTCAAGCACAAGGATGGTTAGACTAACTCTTCATGGGACTTCAAATAAAAGCACACAAATCAGATCGTGAGAACTTATTTCCCTTCAGCATTTGCATAGTTGAACTCTTCGAAACTCATGTTGTACCCTTACAAATTTATTGTATAGAATCATATTTCATGTCAAAACATAGGTTATTTCTCACTTAGTCATTATGGAATCCTCATCTCTTATAGTCATTGATGTGCCTTTGAGCTCTAATAAATGTCATTGTATAGCCAACAACAAACACTTTCCAACGCATCAAATGAGACAAAATTTGGACCTTGGATGCAAAAGTTATGTCGAAAATTGTTTAAGGCATGAAAAGTGGTGTGCTAGTGGTGAGTTACCAATGCATCAAATGAGAAGAAAATTGAAGCTTTGAAACAAAAGCTATGTCAAAAATTGTCGAAGGCATGACAAGTGGCATGCTAGCGGTGAGTCGCACAACATGCCACTAGATCACCAAAATTGAGTTTTAAGTGAAAAGTGGTGCCTCCTTGGTGAGTTATGTGACTTACCAAAGAGGTGCCCAAAAGTGTGGATTACGTAAAAGTTGACAAATTATATACAAGTCACTTGCTCCTCCTCTATGGTGTCAAATTTGTTAAAACACAAAAAGTGGCTAACAAGTGTAAATTGCAAAACATTGCATATGGCCATCAAATTTGGCATAACCAAAACATTTGCAAATCTTTCTTGGGAACATGGCAAGCTTGGAAAGAGCCAAAATGACAAAAGTAAGTGATAATGAAAAAAGTAAAATCCCCTTCATGAAGTGCATGCCTCTCCATAGTAGTGCCAAAAGTGAACAAGGGCACCTTGTAAGGATCATCCCCAACTCCTAACTCTCAACTCAATAGTTTCACTTTATTGGAGTAAAAGTTGCAGCCTTACTTCTACCTAGGTAGTTGTTCCTTGTCATTGTTGAAACCCAAGCTTTATCATTTCCTTTTTACATCTTTTCAAAGTCAAACTTTTGCTCGTCTCCTTTCCCAAGTACTTTGTCCTAAGCATCACAATACCCCAACGATAAAATTCCTTCATACATTGTATCAAAATTGGAGTTTCAAGATTACCATTAACCTAGTACCCAATATGCCTTCCCTCTAATCCCCGATTCCTTGCCTTCATTCCCTCTCATTGTGATCTCAGAGTTGTCCATCCTGTCATCCTTTTCCACCAAAACCTGCTCCTTCCATTACCTTTGTTGGCAAGTCGGACTTCTCCTTACCAATATGCCTCACTTCTAAACCCCAATCCCCAACTTGTGGTATGAGTCTTGAGGTATCTAGACACCCAAACTCCAACATTGCCACCATTTTTCACTATTCACCTCACCTACCTCCAAACACAACACAATGTCCTATTAATGCACAAATTTGACATCGCAACTTCCAACAAGGGTTCCCTTCTACCCAAAAGCATTATTTAATATTTAGGGCACAAATCTGCATGCATCTCCAATTGTGAAACAGAGAAAACAACCCTTGTCACCATTAATGTGATGGTTAGGGTTTTAAACCCATGGAACCTCTCACCATTATTACAAAGAACATTTGCAAGTCATAGGAAGCATATCCCCATGTCTTTCAAGTACAACCCTACATGTGTGGTGCAATTTCTTGCACAATCCAAGAGAAAATGGTGCTTGATAGTGTTGGTTGACAAATTTGTCCTTAAGATGATTAACACAAAAATGACTCTATAATGCCCAAATGAGAACTAATCGATCAACAAAAGTTGGAGAGATCACCATTGCATTGGTGATCTTCTTTTGAATTTTAGTTGAGGTACAGGTCCCTCTTCTGATAAAATTTTTATTTTTTGATATATATGCAAGCGAGGGTATGCTTTTGACCAGAAAGCAAGAAAAGCAAACTAACATCTATTCATAGCCATGAAATAGATGCGAAGGTAAATGCTTTAAAACTAAGGAAAACTAACTTCAATGCTGGAAATGGACTGACAAACAATTAATATCGTAGCTCACAGACTAGACTATCAATGCTTGTTGACTCGACTCAATACAATCTTATCATTTTCTGCAAATAAATGAGTCAAACACCACTAAATAGCACATCCTCACCGGGAAGGAATATCCAAATGTTCATCTAAGCTTACAAAATTATTCATAAACATTAGTATCAAACTCACAATTTACTGCACACAGACAATAAACATTCACAGCAATATATTAAAACTGTAAAATTGATCCTTTTGTTATGATCGATTCTCACTCATGCATCACAGTGCAAGGGGGATCAAAATTTTGAACCCTGACAACGTCAAAATAACACATATTTCTAGTTTTTGAAACATAATTATCACCAAAATCTTTGGAGTAACTGAAAATAACTAATTCTTGAAAGAATTAGAATAATCAAGTTTAAACATTTTAATAAAAGACAAAACCAGAGAAACTAAGAAATATTTATTGCTAGGGCGGCTAGGTATGTGAAGTGGCAAGAATCTCTCCTTCAGGCAGTATTTGTTGAGCAGTCACCATGCGTACTTGGTAATCTTTCAGAGCTGTCACGACAGTAGGAATTTCCATCTACTGTGGAATAGTTACGTTCCTTGTTCTCAATTGCCAAGTAGAATTGGGATGGAAAGCAAGACTTGCTTGGTTCAGAGGTTGAGGAGAGGGATTTGTTAAAGTTCTAAGATAGTTTGAGAGGAGTTCCAAAAACTTCTTTAACTCATCCTTGTCTTGTTTAACTTTTCTATTCTCTACACCAGCCTTGAAGCCGTGACCTAAAAATTGTGAATGTCTCCATCTCTACTAGGTGGACCTAAGTCCACTTTGGTCACATTGCAGTCTGCTATCATAACCTAACTAGGATCCCTTTGCACTGAAGGTTGAGTAACTTCCATAATCAAATGTCCAGAGGTTTCATCTTCCATTAGCCTAGATGTAGTTTTCAATTTCTTTACCTTCGGAGATTTCTGCAAAGGTTGCCCTACTACATCTTCCTCTGGCAAAGCAATAGGAACTGTTTTTCTCTTCCTGGACAGGGAATTCTCCAACCAAGATGGTGTAGATGGGGGAGTACTAGGGCTTTCAGAGGTTCCAAGTGTCAAAAAAATGCAAAGCTTTGTTGAGAAGAGGAGTTTTCATTGCACTGTGTGTACTGTAATGAGAAGAGATTGAAGACTTAACTTTTTGTATATCTTCTTTTGGCCTACCTTAAGACTGATAAGACTGATCAGGTTGTCGGATATGAGTTTTTAAAACTTCCCTATTGGCTTTGTGCCCTTGATTACCCTCCTCTGACTATTGCCCAGCTTCATCATCTATTTGTTCTTTCGTTATGATATCAAGGAGAGGACCTCCACCACACATTTGCTCAAGACCCTTATCTTTCTCAGGAGGATCATCTCCATTTCCACTATTGCTCGGCAAGGACGTGGTTTGTGTTGATGGTGTTGGTGCAAAAGGAATTGTGCTTGTATGGCTAGCACCTGCTTGTTCTCAAGCTCCTCTTTTCTCTTTTGATGAGATTTTGGTGGTTTCCCCCTTCTTCTTAGCTAACCATATACTTGTGTTCTTCTCAGGACTGTTGAAGTTCTAACATGGATATCCTCAATCTCTTCATTGTTCCAATCAATAGGTGTCATGGGCTATGTTTGTATTCGATTGACATAGGTCGGGTCAATCAAATTAGAGTCATCATCCTGCATCCCCTTATATTCCAACCCAACTTGAAGTTAAATATTTGTGCAAAGGAGAGCCTCATCCAATCTCTTTTTCTTACCTCATCACCATCTACACAGTTTTCCCAGAAATCTTCAAGGTGTGGCATATGGTAATAACCAGGACTAAGGTAAAGGTGGTTCCTTACAAAATTCTTGCTGTCAAACGGGAACCTTGCTGAGGATCAAACATATTCAAACAAGTCTGAATATCTTTCTAGAGAGATTTGATCTACATGAGTAAATCATTTATTGATTTCGATGTTCTACTTTGAAGATCAAGACTCCCATATATATGGTTGAGAAAAGACACACCTTTTCGATTGACATGACTCTTGAACTTTATCCTTTTTAACAAAGCCGACAATCAATCATAAGTCATAGTTCAAGACATATATATGTATTTGTTTTATTGAAAGCAGATTATACTTAGGACAGGAGATTTGTTATCAATAATGATAATGCAAGAGTGCAATCATAATTGATCTCTGACCGAAGCTACCAGTCATCAACACTCCCTCTTAGCTAGGGAAGAGAACTCCGATCAAGTATTTATTGATATCACCTAACTTGTGATATCAGAAGATATGAAATGCTTCTGAAGGTGTCAGGTCTCATGACATACTTCATAACACATCTTCACTATTCAATACTCCATCAGGTAAAAGTGATATCACCTAACTCGTCATATCAGAAGATATGGTATGCTTCTGAAAGTGTCACATGACATTCTTCATAACATATCTTCATTATTCAATACTCCCTCTTTAACTAGGGAGGATAACTTCCATAAGGTAAAAGTGATATCACCTAACTCGTGATATCAGAAGATATGGTATGCTTCTAAAAGTGTCAAGTCACATGATATTCTTCATAACATATCTTCATTATTCAATACTCCCTCTTTAACTAGGGAGGATAACTTCCATCAGGTAAAAAGTGATATCACCTAACTCGTGATATCAGAAGATATGGTATGCTTCTAAAAGTGTCAAGTCTCATGACATTCTTCATAACATATCTTCATTGCGGTATGTGCACTGACATCAAGTCACATGATGTCTACCATAATTCATGGCATATCGATGGATATAAATATCCACCATGATTATCTCTTAAGGATCACAATGATCTTTAGATGATATCAAGTCCCATGATATCCATCAAGGTGTCCAAGAGATACTATCATGACATGTCCACAGATATCAAGTCACATGATATCTATCATGATAGTTTATCATTGTAGAGTCGTCACTTTACAATGTCAAATACAAGTGTTCATTATTAGAAAGATCGTCACCTTTCAATAATGTACACAGGGGGAGTAGGCCCATAAGGTCATGGAATCACACACATGACAAAAGAGTTTACACATTAAACATCTTTATATATTAGTACAATTTATAAACAATTTGTATTTCAAACATAAATAACAAATTACATTTCAACCATACCAAGTTTCTTCCTGAAGTGCTCTACCTTGATTCAGGAGAGAGGCTTTGGTGAGAATGTCTGCAGTTTGATCATTTGTACTAATATACTCCAGCTGGATTACATTCTTTTCTACCATGTCTCTTGCATAATGGTAGGGGATCTCAATATGCTTAGATCTATCATAGAATGTTGGATTTACAAAGAGCTTAATGCAACTCTGATTATCACAATGAATGATAGAGGTTTCAAGGATTCACCAAAGAGTCCCAAAAACAATTTTCTGGAGCCAAACTGCTTCTCTTACCTCCATAGAGGCTGCAATGAATTCAGCTTCTGTCGAGCTTGTGCCACTTAAGACTGTTTTTTGCAGATCCAAGAGATCATAGCCGATCTTAAACTGAAGCAACATCCTGATGTGCTTTTCCGATCGGTTACACTCCTAGCCCAATCATATCTAGTAGTGCTTTGAAGATGTCTCAATACAATATATGATTTATAGCCATAAAATGAATTTCCTTTGACTCACACATGAACTGGCTTAGAGCATTCACTAGGACCTTCCATTTGTTGCTGGAGTGCTCTATCAACTGAGCTACTGGCCCCTTGTGGCCAGCCCATCATCAGTCTAGGTGTGGCTTATATCCAACACCCCCCTTAAGCCACACTGCAGGTGCTTGGGGCTCTTCTGAAGTTAGATCCTGGGACCTGTCGTCATGGAGTCTCTCAACATGACGCCTCATCTCAGTCTCAGAGATGAACAAGGACTTTCACCTCATATCTCTCTATCTCAGAGAATTATGCATTACAACAAGTGAAGATGTGACACCCTTTGAAGCCCTAATTACTTGCATCAGCCTCTTGACCTCCTCATCAAAATCGTCAGTAATACTTGCTTTAGAGAAATGGTTTCCAACTCACACCTTTGTAGAGATTCAGGCTGTTCTCTTCAACCTCATCCCAGATCACTATTATGAATAGGTTTGCGGAGCTACCAATGTTAAATCCAGGTTGATAGACATGAGCAACTCTGATCTCAATTGCTAAATACTTTAAGAATTTAACATTTGTCCTTGCAACATTGAATCATAGAACTCCCTCTGAAGGTTAAAGCTTCCTCTTCGAAGAGATGTCTTTAGCCATTCACACAATCTCAAGGTTGCAAATAGTGTCTCCATTTCTCAACCTACAGGATGTATCAAGCTCTTCTTGGAAGCAATCTCTTTCATTTCTTTATCCGTCCTAAAAGCATTAAGAAAAGATTACTAACAGTTCATGGAACTCAACTATCTCAAATAGAAGTACCATTGCTAGAAGCATACATGATTGATTGTCTCAATGTTATAGCATGAAATAGTAACTACATAACAATTCATGAACATTATTCAACCATGCAATACTTATCTCATAGAAATCAGGATCTCCTGAGTAATCCCAAATAATTAATTCATCATTCATCTTCGTTGATTCTGATATGTCTTTCTTCCATTTTCTTAGAAGAGCTAATCTCAACATAACAAAAGACAATCTATATAGAATCATAGATCATGCATATAGAAAATCAATCATAATCATAATTTTAGTTCTCCTTTTATTTCAGAGTCACACTCAGAAATTAGCATGAAACAACTTGCAAAGAATAGTTCTTAATTTTAAAGAATCTTATTCCAGTAATCACTATTTACTAGTCACACGTAATCCAAGCAAATAATGTCAGATTTGCACAACTCAACAAACTAAATTTTAGCCTAGAAGGGTGATTATAAACAAAACAAACAATACTTATCTTTTTAAATATTCTGATGGGAGAGCACAGTAAGATATGCTGCTCTTGCACTCAGATCAGTACACTACCTTCACGGCTTGAACACAGGCCCTTTTGCAGGGTTAAATTTGAGCATGGTCTTTGACCATTCAAATTTATGATGCACTCCGTTTCCAGCTGCAATCCACCAGATTATGCAATAGATGCAACATGCTTACTAGCAAAGCCCAGAGAGTTAGAGATGGCACCAAAAAAATATAAACAACAGCACAAAATAAATACTTATCTCAAAATTCGTCCAACAGTGACGAACTGTAACTTTGAGAGCTCATTCAGGATTCACAAAATGCCTTGATGTCAACAGATTGTAATGCACGCCTTCAATCCTTTCGGGACTCAATCCAGTCATTAACATGACTTAGCAACAATAATTGCTTCCACACGACCTGCTGCAGAATTATGACAATTGTAAGCAGATCCTTCAGACTTGAGTCCGCCAGCAATGAGATAACATGCAGCGCGTAGGTTATTATGAGGACTTCCAATATGGCGTCGGTCAGAGGACGCTCTGCTGGAAGACAAATATTGCTAAGTCTACGGGATGGTGCCAGCTCGAGATAACTGGCAGATGTCATTTGTGCTTTTAGAAGGACGCTAGCCAAAGCCCTTGGACGACGAATCTAGTCTCCATCTCAGGTCCCGATACCTTCAGACGAGCGCCCCTTTGACATTAGATAGTGGTCGTTCCTTACCAATTTACATTTGTGGTCACCACAACATGACGGATAGCTTGATTCTTGAGTACCATGATCGAGATAATGTAGAATTATATCTGAACAAAGACACCTTCGCGAGGAATGAAGATATCGAGATCAAGGAGGCATGCGATAGATCTTCCTGTGATCGCAGGTAAACTGAACCACATATCCTTGAAGTGGTGTCGGGTAGTTACAGGATATCTTGTTGCTGTAATCGAAGCACACAGAGAATGTCGTGATGTGCCTATGGTGTCTTCCAAACCCGAACTCCTTGTATAATCCAAAACACAAGGAATACGAATTAGGAGGAATTATAAATCATCTGAATCTGCCTTTGTTTTTACCACAACTCATGAGTGCCTCTGGAAAAAAATTTGATCCCAAGCCTATTGTCGCGATGATGGATCCTAACTCTTCTCATGGGAATGAATGAAGAAAATAGACTCCTGGGATGCTCCGCTCGAGCCTAGAGAACACGCGATGAAGGATCCGTCGCCCTTCAAGTGGCATCGTCGCCTGAGACATCTGCCGCATGAAGATAGCGTCGCATCGAGCATTCAAGATTTCGCAAGTCGCAAAACAACTCATGTGTCGACAAAGAAGAACGCTATGGACTGTAGCAATTTCGACCTTCCCTTACGAGAAGCGACTGCAGCAATTTCTTCGCTGGCTCAATGCGACTTCATCTCTTGAATACGTCAAGCATGACAGAGCGTCGTGGAAGGAACTTACGTTGTTTAATGCCTCTTTTTTTTTTCTTTGCTTCATGTATTTCTAATCAAATCTTTTCTAGCCTACTCTGATACCATGTTGAGGATCAAACATATTCAAACAAGTCTGAATATCTTTCTAGAGAGATTTGATCTACATGAGTAAAACATTTATTGATTTCGATGTTCTACTTTGAAGATCAAGACTCCCATATATATGGTTGAGAAAAGACACACCTTTTCGATTGACATGACTCTTGAACTTTATCCTTTTTAACAAAGCCGACAATCAATCATAAGTCATAGTTCAAGACATATCTGTGTATTTGTTTTATTGAAAGTAGATTATACTTAGGACAGGAGATTTGTTATCAATAATGATAATGCAAGAGTGCAATCATAATTGATCACTGACCGAAGCTACCAGTCATCAACAAACCTTCTCTCATAGGTACCGAAGGAGAATTTTGCAATATCTCTTTTTAGATTAAAGGCATTAGACTAAGACTTGCATTCGTAATACCCCAAACCAATCGAAAACGGAATCCCAGCTTTCTTCCTATCTACGCACCTTTTGTTTACCTTTGCAACTTGGCGATAGACTTCTATTAGGATAAATTTATCTTCCACATATCTAGGCAGCTTAAGAGGGAAATCATCGAATCCACTAACCCTCAGATAGGTAAATTTCTGGAATTGGATGAAAAGGCTGCCATACTTAGTAACTAACTGGAAAGCCTCAAGAGACACTCTCTGACCCAAATCACCTTGCAACTCCCTGACAAATCACATACTGAATACATCATTCACCCTTGAAAAATTCTTATAGCTCTTTTCAAGCTATAAATCAAGGTAGTAATCATAGATTTGAATTTGTTCATCGAAATCCTCTATAGGGTTTAAACCAATCCTAGGCCTTGTGCAAGCCAAGACATAGAAAAGATAAGAAGACATGTAAAATGATCTATTAACAGTAAAACTCCTTATCGCATCATCCAATCAGTCATTGATTATAGTGGCTCAGTCCAAATATTGTTAACCGACACAAATAACCTAGACGAAGAAATACATCCATTCTTCAAAGTCGTGAGCATTCATGCTCCCTTTAACCCTGTGCAATAGTACAATAATATCTGGAAATTTATTCCTTGAAATGAGATTTAAGCATTTTCTTTGGGACTTGTGATTTCCCTTTCTTTGGAGGGTCAAACCATTCCTTTGCGATACAACCCCAATAATACCCCTTCTTTTCTAAGAAGTGACACTGAGATGGGGTAAAATTGGAATTGGAGTATACCTCCCTTCCCGATAGCTTGAAGCATCCACTGATAGTTGCTCTATCCAAGGTTACCAAAAAGTTGTTATCTTCAGTGCGGATTTCCCTTGTTTCGAGATTGTAGCAGGATATACATTACAACACAAATTTTGTGCATTGTACTGCTACTGAAAATGCAACGGCCTGTAGAAGGCCACTTTCTACTACCCTCTGAGTAGTAGGGTCCCTTTTTGGCTTATGAATTCTCTCCCAAAAAGCATCCAAATTTACATGCCCTAACCTCATATCCCCTATTTCAGGCAGACAACTATCTAATCCAACCAAATAGTCATACCGCAAGTATTTGTATCTCATTTTTCCCAAATGTTCACCTTAAAAGAGAACTCAACAATGCTACCTTTGTAGAAAAAATAATCTCCAGTTGTCAGGGAAAGATTTAAAAGTGTCACTTACTTGGTAATATGCCACCCACTGCAACTCGAACCACTTCTTTGAGTGTCAACTATGTATCTGTCTTCTCCGGTTTTTGGAATTATACTTCCCTAAAAGAATGATTATGTCCCAAATGACATCTTAATTCTGCACGATTGAGCATGTATTTTGCCCAACTCAGTACTAACAGCATTTAATGCCTGACACATGCCACTTGGTGCTAATATCGGATAGCCTTGATACATTCGACAAAGTCAGGTATTTGAATCACTTTCAAAAACTTCATTGGGAACCAATGAAGTTGGAAAACTTCAGTCGAACCCAATGCAACCATCCTTCCTTTATTTGCATGCCTCCTCTTAGTAGAGTACGCTTTATATGACATTCTCAACCCTTCGTCAGAATCGGGACTAGTTAGAAAAGAAACATCGGTCCCGACAAACTTTCTCGCAACTATGAAAATCCCAACTTACTTTAAAAATATCCTTTTGGAAAGGGACTTCTTCGCAAGACAAGTTATAAAACTTGAGCGGTAGTCGAAAAGGTATTGACAATTGGTTGAAAGACCGACATCAAAAAGGGAAGAGTTCAAAAATGAAAGCCAAGTCGGTGAAAAGATAAGTTGTGAGTATGGGGTCGCGGAATGCAATGTCCCTTGTCCTGCTTTGCCCTAGAATTCACTTGTTGACTAGGTTTAGGGTTTCTTCTTTTCAAGTTAATGTTCTCTTTTAATGAAGTGATCTTGGATTGAAATCTGCATTCACCAAATGAACAACATTTCCACATATACATATGTCTATTAGCAATAATATCTAGATATCCAAAATATAAACATAATCACAAAGCAGTTATGAAGACATAGGAGGAGTGGCATGGTAGATCCGCCTGAAGTCCTTTGCCAAGCCCAAGAGGTTATAGACCACAACCCTCTCTACTCGACAACTTAGTACCTGCTTTCTCTACCCATGTCATCACTTCGGACGACACTTATCCTACTGGGGGAAGCCAAGGGAGCTTATAAGTGGTCTAGGCCTACCACCCCTCCATGGCCTAGGTGGATCTTGAGTGGGACCCCCACCCCTCCATGGCCCACCCATGCCTTTGGACTAGGCGGATCTTAAGTGGAGCTTCCACTCATCCATGGCCCGTCCTTGCCTTGGGTTCTGGGGGCAGATCTTGAGTGGGGTTTCTAGGCACCACTTTTCTCAGGCCCTTCCTCCCTAGTAGGTTTGCAAACACTCAAAAGACAATCTTTAAGCAATCAAATACATTTGCATTCATCACTGATTCTTTAAGTAAATATCAACATCATGTCCTAGAACAATTATCATCATGTTAATACTAAATAAAGCATTGCACCAATAATCAGATTAGCAACATCTATTATGCATATACAATTCTAAACTAATGAAGAAGTAATATATATATCTGCCTGTAGACAGTCCTATCAATATTCCTTTCTACTGATATGTAAATAGCACATGTGAACATGTATTAGCTAAAAAGGCAATATACAGAACTCAGAAGTAATCATGTCAAAATTTGCAGCAATCTTAAATACTCAGATTCCCAGCCCTAGGTTGTCTGTACATGGGGGCTTGCGAACTATAGTTTATCGGCTTGAGATATTTATGTGTTAGACATAGCCTAGGAAGCAGTCAGATCAGCCTATAAAGATAATCCATCATACATATTAAGTAGATTGCAGAATACAGTTGCCAACGCATAGTATATCCAGACAACTATTGTTGAGCAAATTGTCTAGTTTGCTATTTGTAAATGCGAGAATATTAATTGCTAAGTGAAATGACTTCACCTGAATTGTTTTGCTTCTCCAGATATAGGATCTGCTGTGTATACTATCTGAGAATGATTGATTGATTGCTGTGTCTAAATGATACTTCTAATTTATGTGATCTGCTATAGAGGGTGCACTAGTTTCCACTCTATTCGATGATCCCTTTCCATAACATTCTTTGTTCTTTTATATCCCTGTGATTACTTGAATAGAGGTTCCTGTTCTAAAAGGTTATGACTCTTCTCAACAGGTAAGATTTCCTATTAGTTGCCTGGATTTTCAACCAATGGTAGCCTTTAACTAACATAATCGATGCCTTAATATTAATTATTGCTTTTAATCGCTATACTTCCTATATTCTCCATCTCTTAAGCTCTACCTTTTTATTATCTTCATTGCTGTGTATTATCTATTAAACTCAATCGTATATCTTTTGAAGATATTTGATGCCTTTCATGCATCGCTTTGACTATTGCTGCCCTTGATTATTAACTCATCGCTATACTATGAAGTTGTCCCTCCCTTGGATCCACGGTCCTTGCTAATGGCCCCGATAGCAATTTGTTGAATGTCTTCTAGTATAGACAAGGCTCATCTTTCTGAAGCAGTTGATATAAATAAAATGGTAGGCACCAGTAATTTACCGTGGTCCTTATACCATATGAATCAGCCCATAATCACTGAGCAACACTATAAGGTAGCCTTCGATGGTGGCGCAACAATTAACTCCAACTTCTAAGTGTAAGGACCCTGAGCAATGTATCGTATGCTGAGGGCAATGCCAGGAATAACTCGTCCACTCAAAGAAGACAATAATGTTGACCCCTCCAAAAGTCACTCAATAGCAAATAATGTCGTAATACTCAAACAAACGCCTTTAGAGGCCATCGACGTTTAATATGATTTACTCCAAGTTAATAATAATCGATAGTAGTAAGAATGGGACATTACAAAATAGCAAGAGTAAAAGTAGTTAGGATATTGTAATGTCCCCTATATAATTTAAAATATTATATTGATAATCATTTAATATTTATATTTTATATTTGATACTTATAATGTTATCATTTATAATTTATAATGATATTTTAGGCTATCTTTATTTGATTATATTATCTTGGATGTTGAGTTATTTGTATTATAATACATTGTCAATTTATATTATTTATTCCATATTATTACAATGATTATAATATCTAGTATTTATATTTTTTGGGGATTGCGATATTATATTTGATATTTATAATATAATAATTATAGTTATAATATTGTCCCTGACAATTATAATTACAATGATACCAAAGGTTTAATATTTTAAATATGTACCTTGTTATTTTAGTGTCATGATTTCAAGGACATAACACAGACCGACAAGGCTATGAATACTAACCAAAGGCCGACAAAGAAAAGAACATGCAAAATAGCAAGTTTCGAAACTAAAGGGACATCCGAAAACTTCAATACTTATGTTCGAACTCAAAACTTAGGTAACAGATAGGAATGGGTGTCATTTGCAATGTACCAATCATGTGTTTGTAGTCCTTACTAAAGATTTCAACATTTTTTGGAGGTATTAAGGGTCCAAGGTCTTCATAAAATTCTTATCCATTCATTACAGACAAAACCCTAACCGAAGTCCTTGCTTTGAGCACTTGTGTTCAAGCAACCAAATCTGAAGACTAAAACTCTCAGGTTTGCCAAAGATCAAAGGGCAAAAACCCTTTGGCCTGTAGGACAGCCTCATACAGAGTTCAAAATTGAGCTTTCATGGTGGAGAAATCCAACAATAGCAAGTTTGTACGTTTTACATTTTTGTCACAAGTGTAAGCAATGTATTCCTATTTGTAATGGTCGTTGTAGCAGCATAGTTTAATGTAAAACCAACCTTTAATTTATTGAATGCTCTGTAGTTTATTTACATCTTGTAAACCCAATTTGAATCTAGAGTATCAATGAATACAAACATTTGTGATAAAATTTGTGTTTGCATTCTCTGATTTTAGATATTGCAAATCTTAAAGTTATTTGCCCTAATTATTTAAACAAGGACATTAAACCTACAGAAAAAATTGAGACTTAAATTGATGTTCATCTACCAATAAAAATAAACTGGATGAATGATGATTGTAGGCTTTGTTGAGTTGGCAATCATTTCAATTCTTTCCCCTGCTATGGATACACTTGTACAATTTCTAAACCTAATTAGAAATATATAACCTATAAATTTTAGGTAAGAATGATGGTTATATTTTAAAACTCCAAGTTGGAGCACAAATAGATTTGCAAATTATTTTATATAGTTGGAGCAATTTACGAAGTGCTTTATGTTTAGAATAGGCGAAAAAAATATTAACAAAATATAACTGAGTGTCAACTTTTTAACTTGAAATAATTTGTTTAACAAGAATAACCTTGTACCATACAAAGTTGTTGATTATGTACATAAAGAGGCAACCACCAATTATTAGTGTCATGTCCCCATTTCACAATTAAAAGAATTAATTGAGAACCAATAGCCTATTCTTTATTTCCTGTAAGCTAAGGGATTAAAAAAAGGAAAATAATTTAATAATAATATTTTAGGTTGGACTTGTTAGGTATTGCAGGTTTACATACCCCCATCTCATTTCTCATCATGTATAACTAATCTAAGAAAGTTTTCATGGGTTTGTGATGTTTAGGTGATGTCTTAGGCATTATACTCATACCCCCATTTCAGCACAAGCACCCAAATTAAAAAGCCAAAAATTTGTCTAAATGTGAAGGTTGCTAGGATTTTCATCTTTTAGAACACCCAATTGGGTATCTCTATTTCAAATTTGAGAAAAATCACACCAAAATTGTGAATTATGCAATTGTAGGATTTTCCTAGTGTCAGGGATATCACAAATTTGAGAAAAATCCGACCAAAATTGTGAAAGTTATGCAATTGCGGGATTTTCCTAGTGTCGGAGATGATGTGTTTCAAATTTGAGAAAAATTAGACCAAAATTGTGAAAGTTATGCAATTGCGAGAATTTCCTACTGTCAAGGATGTCATGTTTCAATTTTGAGAAAAATCCAACCAAAATTGTGAAAGTTATTCAATTGCAAAATTTTCCTAATATCAGGGATGTCATGTTTCAAATTTGAGAAATTGTGAAAGTTATGCAATTGTGGGATTTTCCTAGCGTCAAAGATGTCATGTTTCAAGTTCGAAGAAGTTTCTAGCAAAATTGTAGAAGATGTGCAATTGCAGAAATTCCTTGTGCATTGGGATATTCCTCAATTGCGGAATTTTGACCCCGACAACGATATACACACTATACCCCCAAATCTCTGCAATTTGTAAAAGCTATGCAATTGCAGAAATTCCTTGTGCACTAGGATATTCCTCAATTGTCGAATTTCAACCCCAACAAGGGTATATCCACTATACCCCTAAATCTCCACAATGTGTAGAACATATGCAATTGCAGAAATTCCTTATGCACTAGGATATTCCTCCATTGCAAAATTTTGACCCCCACAAGGATATATCCACATTACCCTCAAATTGCTACAATTCCAAGTGTTGATGTTAGAACAGCTTCGGGCCTCATCCTTCCAGCCATGACTTTGAAGGAATAAATTCAATATAGCCTATCGGCTATTTAATTTATTTAAGTCAATATTAATGTGAAGAGGCGCTTCACTTGCAAACATAAACAAAAGATTAATTATTGTTAATAATTACTTGTGGCCGACTTTGTTTGTTCACCACCCTTGGAGACATATCGGTTCATATTGAAGGCCGACATTATGCATTGAAGAGGCGCGATCTTTCTCTCTCCCGTGTATTTATATGAGTTGTTGATTGTTCATTCTATCACCTATTACATTCATCCATTCACAAGTGCGAGTTCATAGAGAAGTGTGAATTGGTTCAAGAGCAGATCGAAGTTCTTCAAAGAGGCTGAATTCAATCTCTAGAAACGGGAAGATAATAATTTGTTATTGCATCAAGTTGTGGTGCTGCTGTTTTGCCTTGTAATTGGCCTCATTGTAAAGATCATTGCTGTTGATTTAAGATAGCATCGGTCAGATATAAATGATAATTGCATTTATGCATCATCATCATTTATATTTAATCGACCTACTCTTAAAATATAAAACCTTCAAATAAGTTATTCAAATTTCTGGTAATGATGATCGAAATTTGCAATTTGAATCAAATCGGAATGCATCTTATATAATCACTGCTTGTTAAAGCACGCATTGGTGTTTATGAGAAACATTGTATGATTACGGGTTGTTGAGCGAAGTCGCACGCCCAAGGGACACGTCCTCTCATGAGACGTGTCTCTCCTTGAGGCGTGTCTCCCTCATACAAAAGATAATTCATTCCTTATTTGCAAAACATCGAAATTAATAAATGTTCTACAATCAACACATTCAAAATACAAGAAGAAAAATCTGATTTAGAATTCTTACACACAATTTCAGACTTAGAATTTCCATAGGTCTTTTAGGATCCAAATTTGATAAGATTTGATTACATTTACATGGTATCAGAGCCAAGTTGAGTGAATCAAAATAAAATCTAGATATCAAATTACTTAGGAAAAAATTGTATTTTTGAGAAATCGAATTTACATCACATTCTTCATAATGTCAAGTGTGATCAGATTTGAAGATCGCCTTGAAGGAGCAAACAACTTCACATCATGGAAATTCAGAATCATGATGATTCTTAAAGAAAATAAGTTAGACTTATTTGTGAGAGAAAACAAGAGGGAACCTGAGGACGATCCTGAGAAAACTCAATGGATTGAGTACAATGAAAAGGCCATGAAAATCTTAGTAGATGCAATTAGGGATCATATAGTACCCATTCTAGCAAAACATGAAACAGCATATCTAATGTTCAAATCCCTTGAGAGCACCTATGAGATAAACAACACCAGTAGGACTCTTGCATTAAAAAGGCAAATCAACAATGTCCAAATAAATAAAGGAGAAACCATTAATGCATACTTCATGAGGTTCATTGAACTAAGGGATCAATTATCTACAATTGGATATCAAATTGATAGCAAAGAGTTAACTCTAAATGCACTAGGAGACCTACCAAACTCATGGGAGTCATTTATTCAAGGAATAAGTGTGAGATCTAAACTCACCAAGTTTGATAGGCTAAGAACAGACTGCGTACAAGAGGAAACAAGACACTCAACAAAAGAAAACAAACAAAAAAACATAGATGAAGACATTCATGTGCTCAACGTAGCATCTAATAAAAGGAGTAAGAAAAACTCCTACAGGAAAGGATCATTTAAAAGAAAGAGAAATTCCTATGGAAAAGGATCTTCCAAGAAGAGGAAAGACATCTCTCAAGTACAATGTTTTAGATGTGATCAATATGGCCACTATGCAATGAAGTGCCCTGACAGATCAAAACAACAAGAATCCTTTGCTAAAGTAGGAAAGTCAAATTCAGACCATGAATCTGAGAAATTTGTATTCTATTCAGCCTTATCAAGTCAAGTATCTAACAACACCAACAACTGGGTAATTGATAGTGGTTCTTCAAGGCATATCACAAGGTTTAGAAAACACTTAGACACTATGACTGAAGAGACTGATGAAGAAGTAACCATTGGGGATGATTCTGCACACCCTGTAAAGGGGGTTGGAACTTGCTCCATCAAATTGAAATCTGGTCTCTCCCTTCAACTCACTAGAGTTTTATTTGTACCTGGAATAAAGAGGAATCTAATACCCATCTCTGCTCTTCAAGAAAATGGATATAGACTTACCTTTATGGATGGGAAAGTTTTGGCATGGCCTAAGAACTCAACTATAAAGAAAGCCCAAACCATAGGTATAAGACAAGGTTATCTTTATAAACTATGCACTGAAGTCAAGCAAGCCCTTACCCTTGATACTTCTGATTCAAATGAAAATTGGCATAGAAGATTAGGACGCCTTCATTTCCGTGCCCTACCTTCTGTAGAAAAACTTGTAACAGGATTACCTAAGTTAAAACCAACTCATGAAGTAACTTGTAAAGGTTGTGCCCTAGGAAAGAATACAAAGGGATCCTTTCACAAAAGCTTGAGTAAAACCCAAAATGTATTAGAACTAGTTCACTCTGTTTTATGTGGACCCATGTTTGTACCTTCCAAGGCAGGCTTCTTATACTATGTCATATTTATAGATGACTTCTCTAGGAAGACCTGGATTTTATTTCCTTAAGTGTAAAGAGTCAATAGAAATCCCTAAAAGGTTCAAGGAGTTCAAAGCTCTTACTGAAAACTTCTCTGGGAAGAAAATAAAAAACTTAAGGACAGACAATGGGAAAGAATACATCTCTGAAATATTTAAGGAATTTTGCATAAATGCTGGGATTAAGAGGGAGTTTACAGTAGCATACAACCCTCAACAAAATGGGGTTGCTAAAAGGAAAAATAGAACCATTGTAGAAGCTGCAAAAGCAATGTTGCTTGACCAGAACATTGAAACCTCATTCTGGGCAGAAGCCTCTAGAACTGCTGTCTACATCCAAAATAGATGCCCACATTCTCATCTAGATAACAAAACTCCTGAAGAACCATTTACTGGTCTAAAACCTGATATTAGTCACTTTAGGATTTTTGGTTGCCCTGTCTATATTCATGTGCCCAAAGAGAAGAGATTCAAACTAGAACCTTCCGAAAAGAAAGGGGTATTTGTGGGATACAGTGAAACCTCCAAAGCCTACAGGATATTCATACCCGAGCAGAAACAAATTGAATTGAGCAGAGATGAGATCTTTGAAGAAGACAAATGATTGGATCATTGATGTACCTGGTTAACACCAGACCTAATATTTGCTATGCAATGAATGCTCTAAGCCAGTTCATGTGTCAGCCACAGGAAATTCACCTTATGGCTGTGAAACATATATTGAGATATCTTCAAGGCACTATTGGATATGGTCTTCTTTACAGAAATGACCAACTAGATCTACATGGATACTCTGATTCAGATTGGGCTGGAAGTGTAACCAATCGGAAAAGCACATCAGGATGTTGCTTCAGTTTAGGATTGGCTATGATCTCTTGGATCTGCAGAAAACAGTTTTTAGTAGCACAAAGCTCAACAAAAGCTGAATACATTGCAGCCTCTATGGAGGCAAGAGAAGTAGTTTGGCTCTGAAAATTGCTTGTGGGACTCTTTGGTGAACCCTTGAATCCTACTATCATTCATTGTGATAATTAGAGTTGCATTAAGTTTTCTGTAAATCCAGTATTCCACGATAGATCTAAGCATATGGAGATCCCCTACCATTATGTAAAAGATATGGTAGAAAGGAATGTAATACAATTGGAGTATATTAGTACAAATGATCAAACTACAGACATTCTCACCAAACCTCTCTCCAGAGTCAAGGTTGAACACTTCAAGAAGAAACTTGGTATGGTTGAAATGTAATTTGATATTATGTTTGAAATTCAAATTGTTTAGAAGTTGTACTAATATATTTAAAAATGTTTAATGTGTAAACTCTTTTGTCATGTATGTAACTCCATGACCTTATGGGCCCGCTCCCCCTGTGTACATTATTGAAAGGTGACGATCTTTCTAATAAAGAACACTTGTATGTGACATTGTAAAGTGACGACTCTGCAATGATGAGTTGAACTATCATGATAGATATCATGTGACTTGATATCTGTGGACATGTCATTATAGTATCTCTTGGACACTTTGATGGATATCATGGGACTTGATGTCATTTGAAGATCATTGTGATCCTTAAGAGATGATCATGGTGGATAATTATATATCTGTGGATATGCCATGAATTATTATGGTAGACATCATGTGACTTGATGTCAATGCACATACCATAATGAAGATGTGTTATGAAGAATGTCATGTGACTTGACAATATTGAGAAAACATATCATATCTTCGATATCATGTGTGAAGGTGATATCCCCACTTATTTGTTTTGGAATATCTTCCCTAGCTAAGAGGGAGTGTTGATTTAAGATAGCATCGGTCAAATATAAATAATGATTGCATTTATGCATCATCATCATTTATATTTAATCGACCTACTCTTAAAATATAAAACCTTCAAATAAGTTATTCAAATTTCTGGTAATGATGATCGAAATTTGCAATTTGAATCAAATCGGAATGCATCTTATATAATCACTGCTTGTTAAAGCACGCATTGGTGTTTATGAGAAACATTGTATGATTACAGGTTGTTAAGGGAGGTCGCACGCCCAAGGGACACGTCCCATGAGCGGACGTGTCTCCACTTTGTAGAGACACGTCCTCTCATGAGACGTGTCTCTCCTTGAGGCGTGTCTCCCTCATACAAAAGATAGTTCATTCCTTATTTGCAAAACATGAAATTAATAAATGTTCTGCAATCAGCACATTCGAAATACAAAAAGAAAAATCTGACTTAGAATTCTTACACAAAATTTCAGACTTAGAATTTCCATAGGTCTTTTAGGATCCAAATTTGATAAGATTTTATTACATTTACAATTGTTGTTTGATATTCAATATATAAGTGATATATTGTTGTTGGGTTTTTCTCCCTCAAGTTGGAGGGTTTTCCCAGGGTATATGCTATGTCTACTTGTTTGAATTTAAAATTAAAATCTGCTTTTCATATCTGATCATAAAACTAACATGGCATCAGAGCGAGTTTAGAAAGATCGTGATCAGATTTCTATAAGCAACGTTATCTTCCACTCTTGCTCTCATTTACATAAGCAATGCTTCCATTCACTCGTGTTCTCATCTTCTAGCATCTATCTCATCCTCACAATGGTGAACAGGCTCAAGATTGAAGATACACTTGAAGGTGCTTCCAACTTCAGCTCTTGGAAGTTTAGAGTATTGCTTGCATTGGAAGAAAATGAGATTGTTGAGTTCGTGGAGAACGAAGTTCCTAAACCTTCCAATGAAAATGAGAAGTCTCAATGGAAAAAGAATGGCACTAAGGCGAAGAAGATTTTGGTTGATTCTGTGGAGGACCACTTTGTGCCAATTATCTCCAAGTTGAAGACAGCAAGAGAAATGTTCAAGACCTTGGAGGAAATGTATGAGATCAATAATACAAGCATAACTCTTGCATTGAGGCAACGGCTTCATCATATCAAGATGGCGAAAGGAGATTCCGTCATCTCATTCTTCATGAAGATCACTGAATTGAGAGATCAGTTTTCCACCATTGGATATATGGTTGTTGATAAGGATTTGGTTATGTTGGCGCTTAATGGACTTCCTCAATCATGGGAGCCATTTATCCCAATGCATCAGTGGGAGATCAAAAGTACCTAGGTTTGATCGCTTGAGGGCAAATTGCATTCAAGAAGAATCAAGATTAGCAGCAAGAGGCAATGGGCAAAGTTCTACCAATGAAGAGATTCATGTACTTGCCACTCAATCTTCTAAGAAGAAAGGAAAAGAAGGGAAGAAAGGCAACTTCAAGAGGAATAAAGATAGAAGATCAGTTGGTGCTCCTGAATCTAAGAAGAAGAAAGATCTTTCCCACTTACAATGCTTCAGATGTGACAAGTTTGGTCACTATGCAAAAGATTGTCCAACTGGACCTAAGCAACATGCTTCAATTGCGGATGTGGGCGAGATCTATCCTCAAAAGGAATCAAGTGGATTTCTATTCTATTCTGCCTTATCAAGCAATGTTCCAACGGATAGCAGCACTTGGTTGATTGATAGTGGTGCCTCCCGTCACATTACTGGATTTAGAGAACATCTTTCATATTTGGTGGTGAGAGATACAAGTATTCAAGTCATAATTGGAGATGATGCATGATATTCGGTGAAAGGTGTTGGAACCTCCTCTCTTCACTTAGATTCTGGCATCTCTCTTCAGTTGAGTGATGTACTATTCCTACCAGGAATCAAGAGGAACCTTGTCTCTATTTCAGCCTTGGAAGATAAGGGATATCAAGTTGCATTATCTAAAGGAAAAGTTCTTGCATGGCCAAAGAACTCTAGCATCAAGTCAGCCCGAGTGATTGGTGTTCGGTAAGAATGTCTCTACAGACTTTGCACTCGTCTACTACAGGCTTTGTTGCATAATTCATCAAGTTCGTGTGAGCTTTGGCATAGAAGACTTGCTCACCTTCACTTTAGAGCACTTCCAACCATGGAGAAGATGGTCACTGGCATTCCTAAACTCAGCCAGGAGCATGAAGGTACTTGTTGAGAATGCACTTTGGGTAAGAATTCTAAAGGACCTTTTCATAGTAGTGAAAGTAGATCCAAATGCATTCTAGATCTTGTTCATTCTGATTTGTGTGGTCCAATGTCTTTTGCTTCTTTGAGTGGGTTCTTGTATTATGTATTTTTCATTGATGACTACTCTAGAAAGACTTGGATTTATTTCTTAAAGACTAAAGAATCTGAGGAAGTACTCGAGAAATTCAAGGAATTTAAAGCTCAAGTAGAGAACTTGTCTAGGAAGAGGATCAAAGTTCTAAGATCTGACAACGGAGGAGAATACATCTCTGGAAACTTTTGTAACTTTTGTGTTGAGGCAAGAAATAAGAGGGAGTTTTGTGTCCCCTACAATCCAAAACAAAACGGTGTAGCAGAAAGGAAGAACAGATCCATAGTAGAAGCAGATAGAGCCATGATCCATGATCAAGATCTGCAAACCTTCCTTTGGGCCGAGGCATCTAGGACAGCTGTGTATGTTCAGAATCAATGCCCTCATCGTATCTTGGAGAACATCACTCCTGAAGAAGCTTTCACAGGTGTGAAGCCTGAAGTTAGCCATTTGAGAATCTTTGGTTGTCCTATGTATGTTCATGTGCCTAAAGATAAAAAGGACTAAGTTGGAACCATCTGGCAAGAAGGGAATATTTGTGGGCTACAGTGAGTCTTCAAAAGCCTACAAGATTTGCATTCCAAGTCAGAAACCGATAGAGATCAGCAGGGATGTTACATTTGAAGAGGATGATGCATTCAACAGATCTAAAGGCTCTCTCGTGGAGATAGATAATGAAGACCATGAGACTCCTCGGGACATAAAAAATGACCATACTCCTGAGATTCAGAGGAAGTCTCCTGAGCTAGAAGAAGATGGTGACCCAGTTGAGCCATTGGAACCTATTGATGGGCCTAGAAACACTGTTATTGGTTGAAAGAGACCTCTATGGGCTAGGCATACAATGCAAGAGGCAGAAAAGTTTGCAGCCCCTAGAGGAACATTCAAAGAAAGCAAAAGACCTCAGAAGTTTTCAATCTATGTTGCATTGATGAGTCAAATGATTGAATCAGAGCCTTCCAGTGTTGAGGAAGCTTCAAGTCAGCAAGTATGGAAAGATGTTATGACTGAATAGTATCAATCTATCCTCAAGAACGATGTTTGGGATATAGTACCTAGACCAAAAGAAAAATCTATTGTATCTTCTAAGTGGTTGTTCAAGATCAAGCATGCGGCTGATGGAAGCATTGAGAAGTACAAGGCTAGATTTGTGGCTAGGGGGTTCTCTCAGAAAGAGGGAATAGACTATGAGGAAACATTTGCTCCAGTTGCTCGTTATACCTCCATCAAGACTATCATTGCTATTGCAGCAGCTAAAGGATGGAAGTTGCACCAGATGGACATGAAGACAGCATTTCTAAATGGTGTAATTGAAGAGGTATACATTGAGCAACCTGATGAATTTGAGGTTCATGGGAAGGAGTCCCATGTTTGCAGATTGAAGAAGGCTTTGTATGGCCTTAAGCAGGCTCCTCGTGCTTGGTATGAGAGGATTGATCGATACCTGCTAAGCTTGGGCCTCTCCAAGAATGATGTTGATTCAAACCTATACTTCAAGGTAATTGATGGCGAAGCATTGATCTTGGTCCTTTATGTTGATGATCTATTTCTTACTGGAGAAGAACACCTCATTATCAAATGCAAGAAGGAGTTGGCTTATGAATTTGAAATGAAGGATCTTAAGTACATGCATTACTTCCTTGGTCTAGAAGTATGGCAGAGGCCTAATGAGATCACTCTGAGTCAAGGGAAGTATACAATAGATATCTTGAAGAGATCTGGTATGATAGATTGCAAATCCATGTCTACACCTATGGAAACCAATTTTCAAAAGCTTAAGTAGGTTGCAGCTAGTTCAGATATGTTGGGTCCTACTATGTATAGGCAATTGATTGGATCGTTGATGTATCTAGTCAATAATAGACCAGATATTTGCTATGCAGTGAGTGCACTTAGTCAGTTCATGTGTGAACCAAAGAAAATACATCTAGTTGCAACGAAGCATATCCTAAGATACTTGTGTGGCACAGCTGGGCATGGCTTGAGATATTCTTATGGTGTAGACTTGAAGCTGCATGGATATTCTGATTCTGATTGGGCAAGGTGTGTTGTTGATCAAAAGAGCACCTCTGGATGTTTCAGTTTGGGGTCTGCGATGATCTCCTAGTGTAGCAGGAAGCAGTCTTCAATGGCACTGAGCACCACAGGGACCGAGTATATTGCAGCTTGTGTGGCAGCTCGAAAAGTAGTGTGGCTTCGGAAGCTCCTTGCAGGATTGTTTGGACAATCATTGGAGCCAAATGTCATTCATTGTGGTAATCAAAGTTGTGTGAAGCTTTTTGTCAATCCTGTGTTTCATGACAGAACAAAACATGTTGAGATCAAATACCACTATATCAGAGATATGGTATTGAGGAAAGCTATCCAATTGAAGTACGTTAGCACTGATGAGCAGACGGCCGACATTCTCACCAAGCCTCTCTCCAGAGTAAAGTTTGTGTACTTTCGAGACAAGCTTGGAATTGTGGAGAATGAAGCCCTAGCTGAGAGGGAGACTCAGCTTCAGTGATCTTCTGTGATTTGCTCTAATGCATTTTTCTCTGTGAGAGAAATTTGAGGTGTAAGCCCTTGTTTAATGCATCTTTCTCTGTGAGAGAAATTTGAGGTGAAAGCCCTTGTTTCCACCCTCTGGGAGTAGCCGTGGTGGATGTCATGTTGAGTGACTCCATGACAACATCACGAGAGAGAGTCTGTGATGATTTTCTTGTACTTGTGTTTATTCACCCTCTAGGAGTAGCCATGGTGAACGTCATGATGTTATGACAACATCACGTTGAGTGATTCCATGATGGGCACTTGTACACATATGCTTTACCATACATGGGAGTAGCCATGATGATTGCTATCACGTTGAGTGACTCCATGATGAGCTCCTTTCACATTTGGGTGTAGCCATTGTGGATGTCATTTCATGACATTGGTTAGCTAGAAGTATTCCTCCCTAGCTGAGAGGGAGTGTTGATGTTAGAACAGCTTCGGGCCTCATCCTTCCAGCCACGACTTTGAAGGAATAAATTCAATATAACCTATCGGCTATTTAATTTATTTAAGTCAATATTAATGTGAAGAGGCGCTTCACTTGCAAACATAAACAAAAGATTAATTATTGTTAATAATTACTTGTGGCCAACTTTGTTTGTTCGCCGCCCTTGGAGACATATCGGTTCATATTGAAGGCCGACATTATGCATTGAAGAGGCGTGATCCTTCTCTCTCCCGTGTATTTATATGAGTTGTTGATTGTTCATTCTATCATCTATTACATTCATTCATTCACAAGTGTGAGTTCATAGAGAAGTGCGAATTGGTTCAAGAGCAGATCGAAGTTCTTCAAGGAGGCTGAATTCAATATCTAGAAAGAGGAAGATAATAATCTGTTATTGCATCAAGCTGTGGTGCTGCTGTTTTGCCTTGTAACCGGCCTCATTGTAAAGATCATTGTTGTTTGATATTCAATATATAAGTGATATATTGTTGCTGGGTTTTTCTCCCTCAAGTTGGAGGGTTTTCCCAGGGTATATGTTGTGTCTACTTGTTTGAATTTAAAATTAAAATCTGTTTTTCATATCTGATCATAAAACTAACACCAAGTAGCCCCAAAATTTCCACAATTCCAAGTACCCCCAAAATTGTGCAAAAAGGCACGGATTTCCGCACTTTCTTCAAAGGACATGTCTTTTGCTGCCGAAAAATGTTGATAACGCTCCAAAACTACAATTTGAGGCATGCAACGCATAATTTCACGCCATAACTTGAAACTAGTGCATGCATGAGTGGATTAACAACAAAATCTCCAAGTTTCATAGCAGATTTGAACTACATGTTGTAATGACAGAGGACACCTAGTCTGCATACTTAGTGTTGTTTGTTCAAATTGAAGACAACTTCTCCTTCCAACGACTTGAATTTGGTTGCTCTCGTCTTTAAAAGTGGATTCAATGCCATTTTTTAGGGGTTCTGAAAAAAGTGTTGAGGCATCTAAGAGGATGTTTGGGGCGAGATAAAATTGTTTTGTGTTTATTTATGGAAATAATAGTCAATGACTGCAGTTTTCTATAATAACACTACATACTTTGATTTGAAGAATATATGAATACATGCTTTCAATGTGTGTCGTCTCCAATTTGTGATACAACAAATAATCAAGGATTTTAAAGTCTATCAATGCACATTTGTTGTATCTGTATTGTTTTCACTGTTAGCCTTTGCTCAAGGACCACTGTAATTTCTTTCATTGAAAATAATAAAACTATTGCTATCACAAATAGATTTTGAAGTAGGATCACATTGTTAGCCTTTTGTAGGTTGAATTGCTATGACGTAATAATTCTGAAGTGACCATTGAAGTATATTGATGTGTTATGAAATGAATATGCATGTTGTAGTGACTCTGTAAACCTGAATAGGAAACGAGCAATCTTTTTTCTCCCCATAGCCTCATAATTGATTTTAAAATGATAAATCTTAAATCAACCATTTTATAATTTTGTATTTGTTTGAAATTCTTGTCTCTAAAAGAAATTGATCACAAGGAGCTTACATGTTTTAGGATCTAATTCACAAAGCCTTGTCATAAGTATACGAAAGTTAATCTGCTAGGCGTTGAGTCATAGATCTGTAGTAGTTTTACACTCAGTGTCATAAAGGGAAACCCACCTAAGTTCTGCAAAGCTTGAAGTGCAAAGGAAACACAATTGTAAGTGTTTCATGTTCGTAGGCCTAACTTGCAGCAGCTTTGAGCATAAGATTAGATAAGTCTTTACGAGTTACCGGAATACAGGTTGGAGAACCAACAAGACTCAATCACTTTATTTTCAAAAGGACAACTTAAATATTAGTATAGGGTCTATGTAATGTTTTATTTAAAAAACTGATATAATAATTTATTTTACAAATATATTTAAACACTTGGAAGGGAAAAGTAAATTCAAATGGTAGGGCCCAAAAGGCAACTATAAAAAAAGTCATTTGCTCAAAGCAAATCATCCAATTTTGTCATTTTGTTATCCTTCCATTTTGGAGACTGAACCATTCAAGGACAAAAACCCTTGGCGTGGGAGATCCAAAGGACCAAAACCATCTCGGTTTCCATATTTGGACTTGAAGATGAAAATCCTTGTCCTTGAGAGGTGATTCCATCCGAGAATCACATGTGTTGATTTTTTGAAGATTTTATTGAAGATTTGATCGTCAACGATTGGATCGATGGGATATTTTGCAACCAAATCTACTGATATCATCATACTATTCATATTTGCTATAATTTGGGGGATACCTATTGCTGTGCCCAACTTGAGGTTGTTGTTATCATCATTTGGATCACTGAAATTGCATCTTGGTGATTGTTTTAAAACAATTTTCTGCTGTGCCTATTCGGATCTACCAAAATTAGTATTTTCAACCACCATACCATAATACAATTACATATTTTGAAGGGGTTTCAAATAATGTTGTTGATTTATGAGGGTTTGCAGACATTTATTGAAGGTTTCCAGCCATCAATTATTGTTCCAGCCATTGTCCCAGCTCATTTTCCAGCTGCGCCTCATTTGGGGCTGCCATGATTAATGTTTCCTGCCACTGTACAATCAAAGGTTGTTTTTTGTAAAGGTTTCCAAGACCTAGATCTGCTGATTAGACTTATTGCTACTGATATTCAAAGGTTTTTAGATTTTTGTAAGGGTTTCATAATCATTCCAAGGTCGCCGTACCACCTACAGCCTAGCCACCATCTTCCTATAGCAGCGCCATATCTTGTGAGTGTATTTATTGTGAAATTTGTTGAAATTAAAAAAATATTTTGGAATGCCAACTTGCAGATCTAATCTGGATAATTTTATGAGAGTTTTTGGTTGATATAATTTGTGGATTTCCTTAAATAAATCAATATATTTAGGTGCCATAATTGCTGAGTTGTAATTTATTGTTGTTAACTGATTACATGTTGATTTATTAGCCACAATATCAGCATTAATTTACCAAATCTGCTATTTATGATTGATGAGAGGTGTATATGAGGGTTTCAAATTTACATCAGCTGATGAATAATTCAGATCTGCTGTTTGAATTGGTTAATTTGTCATTTGAGGGTTTCCATAAATCATATCAGATTGCTAGTTGTTGGATCCACTGTCCATAGTTGAATATTTTAATTGATAAGGGTTTCATAAGGTTGTTGCTAATTATATTACTGATCAACATTTATCTTAGTGGGGTTTGGCATCTACTTTGGTATTTTTTATCATTTCAGCTTGCACACATTAGGAAAATTGTCTATTTCCTAAGGTTGTCCAATAGGGGACACTGCATTTGCACAGTTTTTCATATTACTTTTAAATATTGTTGAAAATAAATCTATCCTTTAAAAATATCTATGAGGGATAATTAATAAAATTAAGTTTTTGATAAATTAGAAGTGGGAATGAAATACTCAAGGTGGATTGGTTGAATTAGAATATAGAAATATATTGAACTAAAATTTGGAGAGATTGAGGCTTACCTTGAAATTGATGTGATATGGAACTTTGATAAATGTAATGTTGAGACAAAGACTTGCAAACCCAAAACAAACACTGAACCTAAACTAGAGAATAAGATGATTGAAATCCAAGAGTTTGAGAGCCTAGGACACAACTATTCCTGCAATCACATCCAAGTGGTGTGATTTTATACTAAACAAAAATGGGGCATCGTTACCTACAAAACGTGTTCTCCTGATATATAGGTAAATAAGAAAAATAATGTGGTTCTAAGGAGCATTGTTGCGAGTTTGTTGTTCTAATTGAATTTCTCAACTTCCTTAACATTAAGTTAGCCCCTTGGATTGAGGCCCTGCTAACATCTCTTTACACCCTTGTCTATAGAAAAGAGGCCAAATTACCTACATCAATTTTGTAATGATTTGAAGTATAGAGATATATTATAGGATATAATATTTAATGAATTATGAAATGTTTTTTCAGTTATGTTATTTAATTTATTTTAGGTATCAAGTACCAAATATGTTTTAAATTTTGTATAGTTTGAAATATCCTTATCACAGAATTTTGTTACCAGCTTGCAAAATTTCTGATTTAGTTTGCTTACATTCTGTCGAACACTTGGCATGCAACACTTAGTAATGTGTTCCTGATTTGTTTTTGGTAGGAGTTTGTTTTGAATGAGGGATTTGGATGAATGTATTAATGTTTAACAATTTTACCATGGCAAGATTGAATCACATTGATGTGCAAACTTAATAAGGAACATAAATAAACTTTCATATGAATTACTGCAATAGTTTTCTCTCTGATATAAAGTTACTAATAATCCATCAACATTAATACAACATGCAAATATGAATACAATTGTCACACCTGACCTGGTGTGCTGGCTTCTTCATCCCTATTCATGCACAATAATTTGCATGGGTGACTGGTTACACTCCAAGCAGCAACTAAACTGTCCACTGTTCACGACTTTCTCTTTAAGCTCCTCAAAATAATTCCCAAAACCCTAGGGCAATCCTCACACCATACATATGATGCCTATTTCACTGCCAAAAGACCACACACAACTGCGACTAACCCTGGATCTGGATGTGCTTTGAATCCTCCTTAAACCCACTGCATATCACCTTACAGGCAGTGTAACTGCTGATGAAATATATACAGACCCATGTAAATGTTGACATGCTATTTTTCTTGAGTTTACGCCCTTGTTCTCACGCCCAACACCGACGTCTTGTTTTAAACATGCAATCTGCCCTAAGTTTTAGCTCCCGATGCTCATGACCTAGCGGATTGTTGAACTACGCATTGATTTTTTGGCTTCATGCACTCGCTCCCTAACCAAATAAGGAGTCGCCCCTTTTATTATTCTCCCAACACAAGCATGACCCAACATTAGGGCAAATCGAACCAGTCAAGGGAGGTATTTTGACTCCCTTACATGACCTCCTAAGTACCTTACATGACCCCTATATTCTTCACACGATTTCTCTCTCTAGCTGAGCAGCAATAATCAAAAAGCAACTACCTAACAAGCAGCTCATGAAGATAGAAGGCACAATTTCCTTTATTATGCCCTAACAGCTCCTCTACTCCCTTTTGGCTTGCCAGGGATGACATGTTCATATAGAAGTTGTATTTATTATTGCATTTCCATCAACCGGGATGGTTTCTTATTATTGAAATGACAAAATTTCAAAAACCCAAAACAATTCTATCAGACTAAACACAAACAATAACCAAAATTGAAATCTTTAATTACAATTTTCAATCGCAAAATCTTTCAACGCAATGGCAATTCCTGGTTGGAATTGCACCATCAACTAGGTGGGTTTTCGTCCACAAATCCGATTACTACAAGGGTTTTTTTCCTCTATTTGTACTTCCAAGCTCTCTGATGAGCCAAGGTTTGAAGAATTTATATGTTTAAATATTTTCACCCAAATACCCTTTCTTTCCCCAAAACACCTTTTTATATTATTTCCCACACCTTTTAAATTTCCCGCTCAAAGTGACTTAATATTTTATATTTATATTTTGGGCTCTCACAAAGTCACCTCATAAATTAATTAAATATAAGTCACTAAAAAATCAACTTTATTTGGACAACTTTATTCAATTAATTAATTATTCCTTATTTTTAACTTCCCAAATAGGGAACAAAATAGGCTAAAGGCTCAAGCAGCTGAAGGGGACATTACATAGTCACTAGTGTATATTTTTTTTTGTATATATATATTCATACCCAAGAAAACAAATTCCATACTAGTATACCTGAATCCCAAACCTGTTCCTATACCCGTATTGGCAACATAGCTTGGTACCATTAAATTGCTTGATATGGAAGTTAAAAAGAACCCAAAGGAAGATCATCACACAAACCTACAAGTTCATCACACAACTCCACAAGGACGCAATAAAAAAATTCAGGGAGCAGAAAAGTAAATTATATGATGTTGAACAACAGATTTCTTCTTTAACTTCTGCTATTCCATGCACTTTTCATGATAAAAACATGCAGGAAATTGAGCATGTTGAAGTGAGGACATAATTTCACAAACTGGTGAAGGAAAAGCTTGGAAGACACCATACTTCAAAGAAAGAAAAAATGGACAGATTAGTGGACGTTTCCAGATATATCAGCAAGGCAGAGAGAGGTCAAGTCCAGATTGGTAGATTGCTGACTGAGAGTAAATATATATTAGAGGTCCAAGTCATTTGGATAAGCACTCTCACATTGCCCAAGGTTTCACAAGTCAAGAGCTTGATTGCTAGGTTTTAGACTGCTTGGAAGGCTCAAGATGCTGCTGCTGCACCAAGATCACCAGTACATATCTCGAAGTAGTTATTTTTAGCTACTGCTATTTTGGGATGATAGCCATTCATAGATAACCTTCTAGAAGGTTTATCTTCAGACTTCATATATTTAGTTGAAATCTATTTGAGGAATTTTTGTTTAGATGATCTATTTCATACAATTTCATATTTAGTGCTTGCCTTGCATGCAAGCAACCTATTTTCAGCGAAGAAATTCAATAGTTTATCCTTGTATTTATCTTGAATAAATTGCATTGCATGAGGCATGAGCATTCAAAACCTTGTAAACACTTTATATAAGTGCATTATATGCTTAGTTTTTAACCAATAGTGATTTTTTGCCTACTGCTGCTGAAATCATTGTTCAAGCTGCTTTGTGTTATCTTGTATGTGTTGATTTGGTAAATCAAATTGCATTTAATGAGTATTGCAAACCTTGCATTGCAGTTTTTATTAAAGTGGTTACTGTAGCTTTGATTACAATTTCCTTAATTTAATTGCAAGATCTTGTCTTTGTTTACAATCCAATTCTTGTATATGCACACTCTTTCTGGTATTTACTTTTAGGTATAAAGTGTAGGCCTCTCTGTGTGTGTGTTTAGTTATCATATTTTACGTTATTCATGTCAGTCAAGAGATCATAAAATCTCTCATCTCTGTATAGAAAAGTTGTTGTAGCCTTGTGCCCACGCCGGAGAACAAAAAGACAGGTATTTTTTTAATTTGTTTGCACTGCATATTGAAAAACCCAAAGATACTTTGTGCATATTGTAGAAAGCCAAAGGTCATTTCTGAAGTTCTAGGGTTTAAATTAGTTTTCAGTTATAAGGAAACTTCCCCTTCTCAATTGAAGAAGGGTTTATCCTTACATTCTGTTTTGCACTGTCCTAAGAGGGACAAAATGAATTGCTAACAACTCAACCTATCAAATGAAATTCTATGAAGTTAGATTCTCAGTCCTTCTTTATATAAAAAGTTCTATTCCTTTTATTAACAACATACTACCTAGCAAACAATAGATTATGGCATTTTCCTCTTCAGTAATTTTGCCTAATTTACAATACCACGCCAAGGAGTCTAACACCCACAATGCGAACCATTTTTCACTCTTAAATTTGATTTTGCAAATAAGAAAAATCCAGAACCCAGTGGCAGATGAGGGATCATACAAGATCACAACAGATTGTTCTCATCTACCATCCATGCCCCCTATGCACTGCACCAATAATGTGAAGTCGTATCCTTGGTTATATGGTTATAGTGGCCATACATATTGCATATCCCACTTAGCTATAGAAGGGAATAAACAAAGTCCCCAAAGTTTACAGTCGAAAACACTACCTCTTACAAGTAAACCTATCTGCCATCTTAACATTTGTAGAGATTAGAAAGCATGAGGGATAAAATCCCAATAATATTAAATCATTTCATCAATGTCAAAGCTCATTATAGTCCTAGTGTTGACACTGCAGCTGATTAACTACCATAGAGGGTCTCAGTCTTTGACTTGTTTCAAGAGAAGTGGCACCAATGGCATCCTTCTCAAGAGCATGGCACCTTGTGAAACATTCTTGCTAGGGATCACATCCATTTCAGTGATTCTTTGGATCAAGTTTTCCAATAAACCTAATAATGTGAAAGTGAAACTTGTCACCATATCTCTATCTCAAACAACACATGTTAAGGGCATTGTACCTCAATCGCATACATAGGTCATAGGTGAAACTTGGAGAGGCAAATTCAGATGAACAAGACATGTAATGGCTTGTCACGATGTTAAGAACAGAGAGATAGAGAAAGAAGTCATAAGGAGAACTGATGTGGAGAGGTCTCCCATTGACACTCTATTTCAAATAGATGACTATTATACCGGTCTTATCCCTGCAAATTCTTGCCATTACATCTACAAAGTATATTGTGGCATTGTGGAGGACTTTTCAGCCCAATTGACTATGAACGTATATAACAATGAACTCAAAATGAAATATGCTCCAAATCAATAATAAAAGCTTTTCCCAAGGAACCGTGCCTAGCAAGAAGAGATGAAAATGTCTTAAAATACCCTCCAAAACCAATCTGAATTATCAAGAAGGGTAACACTTTGCTCCAGGAACAAGTGACAGTGTTGAAGATGGAGCAGGATTCACACGGGAGCCAATTTAAACAATTTGAAAAGAGAGGGGGGGGGAGGGGAGGTTGGAAGGGACGGAAGGGGGAAGATGTCTTCCATTGACACTCCCATTCAATTAGACAATTATTATACTGAACATATCACTACAAGATCTTGCCATTACATCTACAAAATATCTTGTGAAATTGCACAGAACTTATCAGACCAAGTGATTACAAACACATTTCACAATGAACTCAAAATGAATGAGTTCCAAATTGATGACAAAAGCTTTTCCCTAGCACCCATGCTTACCAGAGAAGATGAAAATGTCTCAAAATACCTTCCAAGATCAACCTGGATTTTCTAGAAGAATTATTCTTTGCTCCGGAAACAAGTGATGGAGTTGAAGATGAAGCAAGGCTCATAGAGGGTCCAAGTTAATGGTTCTGAAGAGTCAACATTCACAGTGTCTGACTATGGTCATGCTCCAGCAAAATCCAGGCAGTAAGAATCAATAATTTGAAGAAATATAGATAGATAGATAGGTTAAGGAATTCATTTCAAGCAACAAATGTTCCACAAACCATAATCAAGGCATGTTTTCAAGCATATGTGATCACCTATATTCAAGGTAACACCTATCATAAGGACAAGTCTGATACAAGGCTGCCCATAGCTTGATTTCAATCAAAAAAGGTTAAATAAAATTCTAATATACTTGATAAAATTTGTTGCAAAGCAAAATGACCTTATGTTTTGAAGAATGTATAAGGAGGAACAGAATGATATGAGAAGAAAATGGTAGTTAAATGATGACCAAAAACACATTCTATGCATAAAATACACAGGAAGGTATCTGTATTTTGAATCCTGCATTAGGTTTATCTATTATCAACTACATTAACAAAACAATTCAAAATCTTGCCATCACAAAATATTAACATACACCATCCAGACAATTTGAACAATCAAAACAAATTTTTTTAGTACTTCAAGTAAATCAAAACAATTTCTTTTAACACTTAAAGTAAATTATTGTAGCTGGAATGAAATTATCGACAAGACAAATGAACCCGCTTTATTATGAAGTTTTATTAAAATCAAAAAATACCATATACAACATCCGTGATGCAATGTGGGGTCCCGTTGGATACTGTTCAAGGTCCACCTGGAAAGAAGCAAATTTAGCAATTAGATGTATACGATACAAGTTACTCATGATCACAATCACAGAGATTTTATAACAATGAAAAGGCAAATAATTAAGATATGCTTGCCCATTAACTATGAGTAAACCAGCAAACAATTTAGCTGTATCATTCATATGTAAGGAATAAGTCAGAGTAGACAAAAAAATATCACAATATTTAAATTATTAATGAATAATTACAAATTCCTACAAGCAAAGAGTCTATGCATACAGATTACACTAAATTGTCAACTTTCTACAGCAATCTTTGAGACAAACATATAATAAGTTTAAACTATAAACCACAACAGTTCTTTTGTTCAAAAAGTTATTTATTTCAAGTTTAAGAAGTGGGGATTGTAAGGAATCACATATCATTCTTGATGTTTTCAAGTGCAATAAAGCAATAACAAGAATTGCTTCTTGCACCTTGCTAGGACACTTCTTAAATGAGATGCAAATGGATGTTATAAACTACTTCCAAGAGTAGAACAATATCAACTGTTTTCTGAGTATTTGCAATTTATTTTTGTTTCTCTTCCAGTTTACAATGAGCTCCACTGAACTTTGGAATCAAGATTGTGCATACTAAAACTGTGCAATTTTTCAAGTGTGTGCTAAGCAGTTTTCATGTGAAAGTAGTGTTAGTTTTAGACCAGAAATGTACATAAGCAGAAATACAACACACTAAACAAAGAACACAGCGAATTACCCTGTGAAAACCCTCCTTCTCAAGGGAGAAAAACCCAGCAAAATATATCTCTTATATATTGAAGGAATAAGAGCAGAAATCTGCTTACAATTCAGGCCCTACACAAGGCCAAATTTAAGACAATGAATAATAACACCTCTCCTTGATGCAAAGATACAAATAAATAAGCTTCCCCTTGAAATCTGATCTGCTGCTACAAAATGGCGATCTGCTGCTTGAAGTGCGGACTTCTTCTTAGAAAATGCAAATTGAAATGAGAATGAATTGATGTTCAAATGAGAGATCTTCACCTTGCTTATATACAAGTCTAGGTGACCTCCTCTCTAGGTCGGCCCTAGAAAATATAATATTATTTGAAAACCAAGAGGCCGACCTACCCTGGAGATTTATTATTTAATTTTTATTTTGGAGAAAATATCTCCCGTTGCTATAAACATTAACACTCCCCCTTAGCTAGGGAGGTATTTTTCCAGATATCCTCGTCATGGAGTCTCTCGACATGACGCCCACAATGGCTACACCCATTTGTGGAAAACCACATCTCAGTCTCAGAGATGTACAAGAGCTCATCATGGAGTCTCTCAACGTGATGTCGTCATGAAGTCTCTCAACATGACGTCCACCATGGCTACTCCCATGTGTGGAAAGAAACATATGTACAAGTGTTCATCACGGAGTCTCTCAATGTGATGTCGTCATGGAGTCTCTCAACATGATGTCCACCATAGCTACTCCCATGTGTGGAGAGAAACACAAGTACAAGGGCTCATCATAGAGTCTCTCAATGTGATGTCATCATGGAGTCTCTCAACATGACGTCCACCATGGCTACTCCCATGTGTGGAAAGAACCACATCTCCGTCTCAGAGATGTATGAGGGCTTTCACCTCATATTTCTCGGTTTCAGAGAAATATGCATTATAGCAAGGCTCGCTGATGTTGAGTCTCCCTCCCAGCAAGGGTGACATTCTCCACTACCCCAAGCTTGTCTCGGAAATATGCAAACTTCACTCTGGAAAGAGGCTTGGTGAGAATATCAGTCGTCAGATCATCAGTGGAAATGTACTTGAGTTGAATTGCTTTCCTCAGCACCATGTCTCTGATGTAATGATACTTGATCTCCACGTGCTTTGTTCTATCATGGAATACAGCATTTACCGAGAACTTCACATAGCTTTGATTATCACAATGAATCATAGTTGGCTCCAATGTTTGACCAAACAATCCTACAAGGAGCTTTCGAAGCCACACTACTTCTCGAGCTGCCACACATGCTGCAATATATTCAACCTTTGCAGTGCTTAGTGCCACAAAATTATGCTTCCTGCTACACCAAGAAATCATAGTAGACCCCAAACTAAAGCAACATCCAGAGGTGCTCTTCCTATCAATTACACTCCCATCCCAATCAAAATCAGAATAGCCTTGTAACTTTAGATCTTCACTGGAAGTATATCTCAAGCCATATCCCACAGTGCCACGCATGTATCTCAGAATATGCTTTGCTGCAACTAGATATATTTGTCTTGGCTCACACATGAATTGGCTGAGAGCACTCACCGCATAACAAATGTCTAGTCTGGTGTTGACTAGATACATCAATGATCCAATCATTTGTCTATACATGGTAGGATCTACCAAATCTGAATCAGCTACAGAGTCACTCAACTTCTTCAAATTTGTCTCTATATGTGTAGACATGGACTTGCAATCCATCATTCCAAATCTCTTCAAGATGTCTATAGTGTATTTTCCTTGACTTAGAATAATCTCATAAGGTATTTGCCACACTTCTAGTCCCAGGAAGTAATGCATAAGACCAAGATCCTTCATCTCAAACTCGGAGGCTAACTCTTTCTTGCATTTGACAATGAGATACTCTACTCCAGTGAAAAATAAATCATCACATAAAGAACCAATATCAAAGCCTCACCATCAACTATCTTGAAGTAAAGATTGGAATCTGCATCATTCTTGGAGAATCCCAAGCTTATCAAATATCTATCAATCCTTTCATACCATGCACGAGGTGCTTGCTTGAGGCTGTACAATGCCTTCTTCAATCTACATACATGAGACTCCTTCCCATGAATCACAAACCATCTGGCTGCTCAATGTACACTTCTTCTTCAATCACACCATTAAGAAATGCAGTCTTTACCTCCATTTGATGTAACTTCCAGCCTTTAGCGGATGCAATAGCAATAATTGTCCTGATAGAAGTGTATCAAGTAACAAAAGCAAATGTCTCCTCATAATCTATTCCCTCCTTCTGAGAGAATCCTCTTGCCACAAATCTCGCCTTGTGTTTCTCAATGTTGCCATCAGCTGCATGCTTGATTTTGAAGAGCCATTTGGAAGACACTACCGATTTCCCTTCAGGTCTCGGAACAACATCCCATACATCATTTTTAATGATGGACTGATACTCTTTTGTCATTGCATCTTTCCATACCTGTTGATTGCATGCCTCCTCAAAACTGGAAGGCTCAGAATCAATAATGTGACTCATCAATGCCACATAACCTAGAAACTTTTGTAGTCTCTTGCTTTCCCTAAAGGTGCCTCGAGGAGCTACATACTTTTCTGCCTCTTGCATAGTTTGACGAGCCCATAGAGGCCTCTTCCGACCTACGGCAATGTCTTTAGGCCCATCAGTTGGTTCTATAGGATCAACTGGATCAATAGTCTTGGTCGGTTCGTTGGACTCCCTCTGAATGTCAGGAGTATGATCAAGGGATATGACCATATCCCGAGAAGTCTCCTGCTCTTCATTGTCTATCTCCATGTAAGACCCTTTAGATCTTTTGAAGGCTACTTCCTCTTCGAAGGTGACATCCCTGCTGATCTCAATCTGTTTCTGCCCTGGAATATAAATTTTGTAGGCTTTTGAAGACTCACTGTATCCCACAAATATACCTTTCTTGCCTAAAGGTTCTAGCTTAGATCTTTTATCCTTGGGCACATGAATGTAAATAGGACAACCAAAAATTCTTAAATGACTAACCTCGGGTTTCACACCTGTGAAGGCCTCTTCAGGAGTCATATTTCCCAATATTCGATGAGGGCTTCTGTTCTAAACATACACGGCGGTTTTGGAAGCTTCTGCCCATAGGAATGTCTATAAATCTTGATCATGAATCATAGCCTTGGCTGCCTCTATTATGGATTTGTTCTTTCTTTCGGCAACTCTATTTTGCTGAGGGTTGTACGAAACACAGAACTCCCTCTTGATCCCTCCCTTAATGCAAAAATTACGAAAACCTCCAGAAGTGTATTCTCCTCCATTGTCTAATCTCAAAACTTTAATCCTTTTCCCGGACATGATTTCAACTTGAGCCTTGAATTCTTTGAATCTATCAAGTACTTCTTCAAACTCCTTAGATTTCAAGAAATAAATCCAAGTCTTTCGAGAATAATCATCAATGAAAATCACACAGTACCAAAATCCACTCAAAGATGCCACAGACATTGGTCCAAATAAATCAGAATGAACAAGATCTAAAATTCCCTTTGATCTACTGTCACTACTATGAAAGGGACTCTTGATATTCTTACCAAGTGCACATCCTTTGCAAATGCCATCGTGCTCCAGACCAAGCTTAGGAAGACCAGTAACCATCCTCTCCATGGATGGAAGGGCTCTAAAGTGTAACTGAGCAAGTCTCTTGTGCCATAGCTCACTCAAACTGATAGAGTCGTGCAATAAAGCCTGAACTGGACGAATTGATAATCTATATAGGCTCTCCTGACAAACGCCAATCACATGAGCTAATTTTATACTAGAGTTCTTAGGCCAAACAAGAACTTTCCCTTCAGAAAAGGCAACCTTATACCCTTTGTCCTCCAAGGCTGAAATGGAGACAAGATTTCTTTTGATCCCTGGTACAAACAAAACATCACTCAAATGAAGAGGAATACCTGAATCTAGCTGAAAAGAAGCGGCCCCAACTCCCTTTACGGAATAAGAAGCATCATCTCCGATTATCACTTGCAAGTTAGTTTCTTTCTCTACCAAGTCTATAAGATGCTCACGGTATCCTGTAATGTGTCGTGAAGCACCACTATCTATCAACCAAGTGTCACAGTCAGTTAGAACATCGCTTGAAAGAGCGGAGATGAATAGAAATCCCCCTGAGTCGTCTCTAGATTCCTTTTGAGGTGACACATCATCAACATTTGTAGTAGCAGCATGCTACTTAAGTTTTGATATGCAATCTCGAGCATAGTGACCATACTTGTCACACTTGAAACATTGAATGTGAGAAAGATCCTTCTTCTTCTTTGGTTCAAGAACAGAATCTGATTTTTTGTCTCTATTCCTCTTGAAATTGCCTCTTTTCCCTTCTCTTCCTTTTCTTCTGGAAGCATGTGCAGCAAGGACATGACTTTCTTCATTATGAGAGTTTCGCCCATTTCCTCTTGTTGCCAATTTGGAATCTTCTTGAATGCAATCAGCTCGAAGACGATCAAACTTGGGCAACTTAGATCTCCCACTGATGCTTTGAATAAAAGGCTCCCAAGATTGAGGAAGACCATTCAGTGCCAACATAACCAGATCTCTATCTTCGACTATGTCTCCAATAGTGCATAGCTGATCTCTTAATTCAGCAATCTTCATGAAGAAGGAGATGATTGAATCTCCTTTAGCCATTTTTATATGATGAAGTTGTTGTCTCAAGGCAAGGGCTCTGTTGGTATTGTTGATCTCATACAATTCTTGTAGAGCCTCGAACATTTCTTTGGCTGACTTCATCTTGGAGATGATCGGAACTAGGTGATCCTTCACGGAATCTATCATGATCTTCCTAGCCTTCATGCCATTTTTCTTCCATTGAATTTTCTTTGCATCATCGGATGGCTCGGGCACATCATTTTCCACGAAATCTAGAAGATCATTTTCTTCTAGGGCAATAAGAACTCTGAATTTCCAAGAGGTGAAATTTGATGCTCCATCAAGCCTATCTTCGACCTTGACTCCATTCACCATCTTTGATTCTTTGATAGACTACCCTAGATAAAGAGATGTTTTGACTGCTTAAACAAATCTGATCAGATCTTTGCTTAAACCCGCTCTGATACCATGTTAGTTTTAGACCAGAAATGAAGATAAGCAAAAATACAACACACTAAACAAAGAACACAGCGAATTACCCTGGGAAAACCCTCCTTCTCGAGGGAGAAAAACCCAGCAAAATGTATCTCTTATATATTGAAGGAGAAGAGCAGAAATCTGCTTACAATTCAGGCCCTACACAAGGCCGAATTTAAGACAATGAATAATAACACCTCTCCTTGATGCAAAGATACAAATAAATAAGCTTCCCCTTGAAATCTGATCTGCTGCTACAAAATGGCGATCTGTTGCTTTAAGTGCGAACTTCTTCTTAGAAAATGCGAATTGAAATGAGAATGAATTGATGTTCAAATGAGAGATCTTCACCTTGCTTATATACAAGTCTAGGCAACCTACTCTCTAGGTCGGCCCTAGAAAATATAATATTATTTGAAAACCAAGAGGCCGACCTGCCTTGGAGATTTATTATTTAATTTTTATTTTGGAGAAAATATCTCCCGCCGCTATAAACAGTAACAAGTAGTTTATCCTTTTCCAACCCATGTGGATACAATTTCATTGCTTATAAATTTTCTATGAGAAATAACATCGCAACAATAACCAGATTATTCATCTCCTTGCAGCTAACATGGCATTATGCATTCAGCATAATCAACTGCTCCAAGCCTTCGACTAAGACTACATATTATTGTAATCAGAACCACATGATCAAGATAAATACTCAATAAATGAAAAAGAACAATCAATTAAATAATTTAAAATATGCCCAACCGATTATCTTTTTTTAACATAATTTTAATTTGACTCTATGAATTGTTAAAAAATTGTCTATCAACAACACAAACGAAAAATTCACTACCAAGGTAGGGACCAATTTGGTGTGAGATCCCCCATTTCAAAGCCCACAAGGGAATTGCTTTTCCACTACCTTATATATTGTTCAATGACATGTATATAACCTACTCCTCTCTCAATTTGAACCTGTGCCTCCTTTGAGTATAAATGCCTTCATCATGAAGCCCACTCAAGTTCTATAAGAATATACCAAGCCCTTAGCCTTTTAGAAGCTTTAATCATCCAGATACAGGTCTTCAAGTTCAAGCTGCCAAACTTAGGCATAAAATCAAAACTAAATGTGTATGCACCTAGAGGAACTCAACTATGTGCAAGACTGAATTGATTACAAGGGGGAGAAAACCATCAAAATCTTCTTTAAGGAAATTAAGTCTTGTCATGCCGCTAAAAGAATCGAGACCATTAAATATTCTATTATTCTCAGATAAACCCACAACTTTGTCAAAAATTACAAATGTTTTGGTTAAGCATTATAAATTGGTTTTTCAATCACAAATGATGACCAAAATTTTCAAATGTGCTTGAATGTAATGCCCTCTAAGCTTTAAGATGCTCAAAAAAGGCTCTGTGATAGAAGAAGTTCACAATATTATTTTACAAAGCAAATGATAAAGCTTTAAGGCATGTTAATTATTTCATGTCTATTGTTCAAAACCTCTTTGTTGATGCTTTTGCTTATCTTACCATTGATAGTCATAAATACAAGAACTTTATATTATTTGTTAGACAAGTGTACCCATTAGGCCCCTTTCTCTTTGTTTTGGCTGTTGAACCTTTTGTATATCTTCTAGCTAACAAAGTCTCTAGAGATATCGTGGAGGCAATTATTCTTACAAGGGGGGAATCTCAGTTAGTAAATGGCCATTTTGCAAACAACTCCTTTCTTACTATTGCTGAATTAATCAATCTATGACTCACACAATGAAACATCTTTCTATCTTTGTAAAGTTTATGGTTCTACATCCAATGAAGAAAAACTCGGTACAGCTGACCTTGAAAAAATAAAAGAAAATATTTAAATTCCTAAGCATCCAATTTGATTTCCAACACTGACTACAAAAAATGCGAAGAAGTAAGTGGGTAAATATATGGATGAGTTCCCCTTCCAATCTATTGTCCTCAAGTCCAGCACATATGCCATCATGTGGAAGACAAGTTCTTTGAGGAGTATTCATTTTATTAGAATGACATGAATTCATTTATTTTCCTACTTACAAGCCCAAATTTTGATCTAAGGCCCAGGGGAGAACCCAATTTAATAGATTCGATTAGGTTATCTGCAAAAATAGTTTAATTGACAAAAGAGGTTAGAAACATGGAGAGTGCAGATGAACATGGAAAGCAGAGATGACAACTGACAACATGTGTAGAACTGTCATAGCAAAGTTGTAATATGCTAGTTCTGTACATTATATGACAACAAATGGGTGTTATCTATCTCCTCTCTAGCCTACAAAGAATGGTTATGTACATTAATATACAAAAGAGGAGGAAGATTAAGTGTCGATTGGAACCAAACCATTTCATATCTTGCTTCAACCATCAGAACTGCTGAAGACAAGCTAGGTCCTGCAGTACCACTAAAGTCAAGTTAGGACTTTCGGTTTGGAATGTGGGTACTATATATGACGTGGAACCTACTATTAAAACCACAAAGGTTGTCAAGCAACAACCAAGATTTGCAAAGTGTTTGAGTGAACCAGATCCTCCTAGATCAGTCAACCATCCTTGAAGAGAAATGGTCTCCATTGCATGCACTTGCAGGAAAAGTGCATGGAAACAAATTAGCAATATGCACCTATATAAACCATTTTTCCTAAGAAGGAACTTGACCAGCTTTGTTTGACTGTGGAATCAATGACAATCCAATTCTAAAGGAACACTACAATCTAGATTGATCTCCGTTTGCTAAAATGTCTCTGCAACATCTATTGTATCCAACAAAGGTGAAAAGCATTGGCACAAGAGTTCTACATTGAAGAAAACTTGCAACACAAGATAAGAAGGCAGATTAAGCTTGAAAGTGTTATCATTGATGGTGTAGGGCCTATACTGAAGTGGATAAAGCTTACAACAAGGTCCTTTCAATCTCTCCTACAAGTGTAGCCAAACTTAATCACCAACTTGAAAGGTGTGTAGTACACAATAATTGTCATGGCACTGCTTGTACTTAGTATTAACCTATTGCAGAATGGTCTTACTTGCTGTTGAATGTCCTCGATGAAATGAACAACTATGTCAACTTCCTTTTGAGTTGAAAGAGTTTCTACTATTGATGGTGAAATAAGATAATGTCATGTCCCGAGCATTTTAAACTAATTTGGAGGGATATTTAAGAAGTGTTTTTAAACACAATCTTAATAATAAATAATAATAAATTTAAATTATTGGTAAATAACATTTAAATTTGGTGTCTGGCCAACCTTTATTTCAGCGCCATAATAAGATTTGAATTTGGATGTTTGTTGTGGCCGACCTCTTGGGTCGGCTTTATCGATCAATGTTTATGCTAGTTCTTTGGTTGGGTTGATCATCATGGTGAAAGAGTTATCAAAATCCCAACTGTTAGAGAAGAAAACTCTTGCAGTTCGATTGTCAGGTAGACAAAAACCGTCCTAGCAATTTCAACTTCTCTTTTGCTTTGCAAGCATTCCATATTTGACTCCATTGAATTTTTTACCAGGTTCGAGTGATCATCAGCGACAGACTAAGCTTGGATAAGGCGAACAAGTGTTTGTGACGGGATCACCAGGCCCGCGTCACTCCTTGGATCACAGTGAGGCTTGTGAATTGCACACAAGAGACTCAGTGGCTTGGAATCACGAATCTGAAGGTGCGATCATAAACTATTTCTAGATACGCTGATTGCCAGGAGTTATCACCACTAGAGTACACGCATATCTCTACAAGAGCTCAACAATCAATCTATCATCAAGGACGCCTGATTTAGTTGGGAACACATCTACTACAGGAATCATTAAAATTGACGTTCAGGGCTACCAGCGGAGCGATATACCGAAACGTCTCTCTGATTTACAATCGAGAGACTTTACTTGGTAGCAGATTTGCAACAGTTTGTATGAAACTTCTATGTTAATATTTTGTGGACCCGATTATATGGTTCACGTGGAGTTCATTGTCGACAACAATCCATTTGTATTAGTTTTCCGGATCATGTGATGTAACGAACTGCTGAACTATTCATCTTATAATTATTGCCAGTGCAAATTTTGTATGCTTCAATTGAGTTTGGGTACTAGTAAATTAGTTGAAGATTGCCTTGAAAGTCTGTTGCAATCTAGTTTCAAGTTGCTGAACATACTGTAATTCGACTTTTTATTCCAGATCTCTATTTCTGAAAGTGTGTGGTTGTTGTTTAATTTCTAAAAGGAATTGCGGCACTAGATAGGCTCGTTACAGATAAGCTATGTCAATGGGTGTCAAAGGTTGGAAACCTAAGAAAACTTGAAAAGGGTTTTGTACAACAAAGTTATGTGGGCTCTATTGTAGCTACTTTGAATGAAAGGCAAGGTTCATCCCAAGTGTGATACTTCTTGGAATTGTACACCCTAAGAAGATGCACTATCATTCTATTTACCACTTCTATATATCCATCAATCTAGTGATGGAATGCAATAGACGTTCAACTTTGTGTCTGGCATAGACCAAAGCACTTTCCCAAAATTGCTCAAGAACCTTGTGTCTCTATCTGATGATAGTTTCCAAGCATGCTAAAAGTACAATTAAGTTGTTTCCAAAGCTAAGATTGCTTTCTTGCAAGTAAACATAATTGCCATTTATGAGAATCTATCAAATACTACAAAAACACAATCATTACCATGTTTGGTGGTAGGGTTAGCTTGAGGGGAAGTCCATGGAAACATATTCCCACAATCTCTTTGGAACTAGCAAAGGTGTGTACAAACCTTGCTTCTTGTTGACCAAATAGCAATTGCACATGCAGTACAAGACTTGATGTATTTGGTGACACTAGACTTGAGATTTGCCCAAAACAAGTACTTTTGTAACACTGCAAGGATCTTATCAATCCCAAAGTGTCCTACAACCTTTCTAAAATGGGCCTCCCATATTAGCTTTTATCTCCTTGCCTCATGCAAAATGCTCAATGCCAAAGGTGGTATAGGAATCCATCCTACAAGTAAAAACCTAGAATTAAATTACCACAAAGTAAATTTTGATAGATATCTACAAAATTCATATTAGATGGATACAATCCTAAACATGCACTAACTTCATGACAACATGCAACAAGAATAAAAAGGAGTGCTTGAACCAACAAATGGCTCAAACAATCTACAACTGGATTGGCACTTACCTTCTTATGGTTGATGTTTAGATGGAATTACTAAAGATGACAAGACCATTTTTTATGTTGCTCTCGCTACAACTTGTGTTGAGTCCAATGGAAGCCCAACCAATACTAATTGCTCCTCCTCCTCATCAATCTGCCTAACATCTTTAGGATCAACATCTCAACATGCTACTGGTGTCTATCAATACTCAGTAGTTTCTTGATCCTAAAGTCTCAAAGCACTCTGAATTGTAACTAACTTCTTTGCTTATCTAGAGGTAAGCCTATTCCTTCTCAAATGGATGAATCCATAGGTAGACCAATTCCTCTCTACAATAGAGGAACTAGCAATTTGTGAGGATAGACAAAAGGCAAGTTGCTTCAACTCCAATGTGTCCTTCCCATAAAACATCCACCATCCAATAGGATTTTTTTGTGTAATAGTGGCTCCATCCATCCTAGCCTCTAGATTGTTGAATGTAGGACATTGAAGATAAAAAAACTAAAGCCACTACTCTTAAAGTATGGTTGCATCCTCAACAGTATACATCTTACAAAGGACCTTCATAAATTCCTCCATTACCTCTTCATCCTCAGAAAGAAGAACTCGGCTAGGGCTAGGTGCATACCACTTGGGATTAAGAGCATATGCAGCCATATAAAGAGGGGTGTTCATTCTAGTACACCTCTTTGTGACAATAGACTTAATATGCTCCTCATAGAATTATAATCCAAGATCCTTACCACAAATTGTTTGTCTCATTTGATCAAGAATGCCATCAAAAGTCTCATAATTATCTCCAAGACTAGAGAGTCATTCTCCACATACTTGGTTGCCCCCACAATAGGTAATACGATAGAGAAAATATAGCTATAAGCAACATTTAAGAAATTATAAGACATTAAGAATATTAAAAATTTAAACTAAAAATAAAATCAAAATACAAACATATTAAATATTTCTTGCCTAATATTGGAGCAACAAATATCATCAATCACCCTTTGTCTCACCTTCTTCCCTCCTTTTGTCTTTGATTCAACCCACTTTTTTTGTGGATTGTAGAGCATCTAGCACCTCCAACATCCTCTCCAGTAAAATAAAATAGCTAGCATATCTAGTCTTCACTGATTTGAAGAATTCTTTCTTTGAATAAGATCAAAACAATGCAAGTGAAGTGTGATGATTACATAAAAATATTTGTATGTCTCTAGCTTCATCCACTACTATCTTCACCCAATCTATTTTTCCAATGTCTTTTAAAACATTATTCACAGCATGGAGTCTAAAAACTTGTTTGTAAGTGCTCTCAACCATCAACTAGCTAGCTTACAAATACATCACAACTTGCACAACATTAGAAGACTCAACTTCCTCTATGGCCTCCTTTAAAAAGCCAAATTGCTAGTCAACATCCTTACATTTCCTAGTGCAATCAATAGCTCTAAGAAAGTATGAATCAGCAGAGCATAAACAATAATATTAATAAGTGGTTGATGTCAAATATCAATGCACCCATCCATGATGATGGAACAATCACTCCTGATGAATGTCTATCTCATCTCCTCCATCAATATGTTCAAGGTATGCAATCTGAGTTCTCCATGGAGAACATAAGAGAGTCCAGCTACCATTGCATCTCTCAACATCCCTTTGAAATAGGGAGACCTTACCAAATGACATGGATGGCATGGGCATAAAAACATTTGGGCATTGAATCATTTTCTTGCTCACATTTTTGCAAATTCAACAACTCTACCACTGTATATTTCTCACCTGCAATAGAAGTGACCTTCCTTTTCCCTTTACCATAACCCTCTCCAACTAACATACTAGAATGCTCGTTAATAGATGGCAATGGTGTGATGGACGTTTCTTAGTAGTTCTGGTAGTTTTTTCTTTATTCTCCCCAACCAACTTTGCCATTTCAACCCAATGTTCCAACAATATATCATCACAAATTCTAACCCTATTATAGCTCATATGATAATCAATTTTGCAAACATGACTCAACCAATGCTTGCTACCCCTTGTATTTTTATCCTTATTTATGCTTACATTGGTGGCAAATTGCAGCAAAGACTTTTTGGGGTTGAAAGGGCCTTTTACAAAATGTTGAAGAGAGGATGAAGGCATGCAAAACAGTCCTGTGGTGTTCCAATAGAACTTGTGTTTGAATTTTCAGAAGAATAAGACCCTCCAACACTCCCTTCAATTTCCCTTCTATTTACTTCTTCACTACCCATCTCATTGTCATCACTACTGCTAGGCTCATTTTTAATGTCAAAGATGTGTCAAAGGTTTAAGTGCTGTAGAACTCTGGTTTTGAAGTTTTTGTGTGAGAGCAAACTGAAAAAAAAAAATTAAATAAATAAAAATTAAAAAACTCACACCCCAACAGGATAACTGTTATGTATTTAAAATAAATAAAAAACAGTCAAATACCTTAATGGCTGAAGAAGTCAAATGCAGCTATTATAATGCTGTCATGTAGAAGTGGCGGCACCAGGAAGCAAGCTGGCACAGGTATCCAACACAAAAGCAACTATGAACTTGTTAATAATGTGTGAAATGATGAAATGAGTTGTAGGAGGGTTTTTGGGACCCCCACACCCCTTTTAAAACAGTTCTTTTTAATGTCTTGAATAAACTAAGGCAAACTGTCAAACCATTCGCGTGGCTTGTCTATGCTTCCACATTCTGCCTACAGGGCAGTTGCAACAACAACATCTAACAAAATTCCTCGATCCTTTATGCCGATCTTCCATGGCTCCTAAACATGACAACATCAGATCGAATTCCTTTATCTTCCATGTTTAGATGGATATCCATATTCTCATTCAAGAAATTTTAAAAACATTATAAAAATTTTGCTTGTCATCAAGGACATCTGGCTGACATTACAACTTTTCCCTTTTCAGTGGCTTGCATTTTAATTGAGGTTCATCTTAATCTGATTGTTGTAACCAGCTCTAACTACAAAACTTGTAATATTTCATAGTCAAATTGAACATGTTTGACTGTGCCCTTTGGTTTTTAATGCTGATTGGCTTTTAAAAAGATATGAAGATGCAGAGTACTGATCGCCCTGGGAAGAAAACTACAGTAACAAAGCTGTCTGGTTTTCAAGCACAAACAAAGAAAATTTTGAAGATAAAGGACAAGGCAGACATTGATCACTACAGTGATACAGGTTCAAAACCCAGCTGAATTCCCCTCCGTGCTTATGCAGTTGTGTAATATAACAGAGGTTGTTAGCTTCTCATTTTAACATTATCATAGGTTGGGAGGGTCGCTTGCTCCCAGGCCCATTTTACTTAATTTAGAAAACTCCACAGAAAGTTAAAAAGCCCGGATATCACATATCACGGTTTAGGCAATTGACCATATACTAAAAAAGCGATTAATCCACACATTCTGAATATAATTATATATGAATTTTGTACTATTTGAATGTTTTGAACCTTGGATAGTCATCCACACTCTGTAAGTATCAATCAATCAAATGTCTTGGAAATACCTACATAACTACGTCTTGGAATCCCACATTCTCTTAGTCAAACGGACAAGCTCAACTGATAAGTAAATGGGCTTTGAACGAGGAGACGCAGGTTCAAACCCTAGAGGCATTATAAAGTGTTAAAGGCTGGAAAAAAATAGTATCTATCACATTGGATGCGGCCTGGATTACCCACCAGATAAGGCCCTGTACAAATCCTGGGTCACTTTCACGGAGGCAATACCCGTGATTGTCTCGCCTAAGCTCAAGATTAGGCCCCCGAGAAAAAAGGAATTATAACAAATTTAAAAATTCACACAGCCTTTCACACCTAATTCTTTATTTTGATATGGACTTGATTTGCGAGAAAAGTCTTAGTGCGTTCAGGCTTGCTGGATGCCATGTTATATATCAACCTTCAAGAGTTACCAGATTTCATTCTTTAGGGTTTATGCTTGAAACAAATTTGCTGGAGTGGTTATGTGAAAGCAAGAGCGGAGTGAGATCAACACAGCTATGGGTTCACATCGTTCAAATTTTGAATAGTTATGTAAGTTTAGAGTTGTGAATTGAAACAATGTAATATTCTTCAGTGTTTTGAATAGACTATCAAAACTGTGATGAAGAGACTAGGTAAGAAAGATTGAGAAATGTGCATGTGTAAAGTACCTTTGGATGAGAAAACTGTTGAAGACTACCCAAATATCCCTCCAATTCTTTTAACTTCATTTTTAACCTGCACCTCTGCAACTCTCGAAGTTGGGCAGACTAGCCGTAGGTGTGAGCTATCCTACGGTTAAATTTCGATAAAAGCAGATTTGATGTTATAAATATTTGATCATGAGGTCCCATGGAATAGACTTGGCTCTTTATTTGCTCTCAACCGCTTCATGGAAATGAAATTTATGCAGCTATTAAAACGAATCTTTCTCTGTAAAATACGAGTCTCGATATTTAGCTCTGTTGTAGGCACTAGAAGCCAAGCTCGAAACCGCGAACACTAAAATTAAAAAAAAAATCAGCTACACACATTAAAATGGTATTGGCGAGGGGCAAGTTTCCTCGGCTACCTCTATGGACCTACCTTTTTAATTCTAAATTATTTTTACATATAATTCGTATAATTTCTCTTTTAAAAAACAATTGTTTTTGAATACGAATGGATTTAAAAATTTATCCATCTTTGTTCTAAAAGTTTCTAATTTTTTCTTAATAATATTAATTTGCATATGGAGGTAAAATTAATAGCATCTTCATATTAAGTTTGGTTTGTGTCTTCATTTACTCTTATTTACATTTAATTTGACATATTTGTCATTCATCTCATGTTTATTACATTTCATTTGTACTTATTTTAATAGATTTATCCCCTTTCTTGAAATATCATTTCACTGCCTAGATTCATTTCCATGCCACTTAGGATCAATCTCAATTTTAATTTTTTCAAATTTAAATGCTAAGATTAGTCACCCTTCATGTTAGTCCTTATGAGCCAACTTCACACCCATTTGTGTGATATGTTGTTATGTCTTGGTATTTAACATTCAATGTGTCATTAATTCATTTGTAAAGAAAGGAGAAAAACACTATTGCACATTGTGATTTTTAAAGGGACAAAGAATCATATTTACATCATCTTCGTATAGGCCACCTACATGCTCATGTATTTTGTCTTTGAACCTTTTCACCAAATTATAAAATCAACTCATCCAAGGGTCTAATTTAGGAGAACTTTACCCTAGCAATCTAGCAAACTTGCTTAAGGTATTTATAAACATCATAGTTCACACAATCTTATCAAACATCAAAGATCATGGTGAATAGGTTTCGAAAGTTTGCATTTCAACAATTCAGATCCACAAAACACAAACCAATTCCACACAAAAGATTGTATCCACAACACTCAAGATTAAACTTGCATTGCTTAGAATCAATATATCAAATTTTGAGAGCAACCCAATTTAGATTTTCGCATTCTACTTCAAATGTATATAAGAAGTTGTGACTATGGTTTAGACTTTAAAAGATTATCAAAATAGTCAACAACTATCTACGAATCATTGAAATCAATAAAGTGTTTGCATTTTTATTACCTCCAAATTTAAATCTATTATGTTACATGATATGTCACAACTCTAAATTAGGTTTATTGATTGTTGTATACATTAAACCTAATATTAGTAAAGGAATTCATTTATTTCTTGTGTGTGTGAAAGGGTGGGGGAGGGAAGCATGCATGTGCATGTGTATGTACATAGTGATATATCCCCACATGTTCTTTAAGGCTAAATAAAAAGGCAAATTGATGTGCTTAGGAGTAGAGACTATTTGTATTAGGAAGGTGTATGCATATATTTGGACAAATAGATGGATAGGGAGATGAACAAATTAAAAGCAAGGAAGGGTTCATGTTTAGAATCATCAATAGTCAGCTATCTCATCTAATGAACTAAGGTGTTTGTGTGTGATGTTGAAATACACCACTTGTACAGTAGTCATTGTATTAGGGACAACCTAGTCAATGTGAACCCAAAACAAAATGAAGAAGTGCAAGGTATACATTTCCATAATCACAAACTTTACCCTTTTGTGATTATGAAAATGAAAATCCATATGTTGCACTTCTCCCTTTTGTTTTTTAATTACTTCAATTGGGTTGTTTCTTTTGCAATGAATAGTGTGCAAGTGGTGCATTCTAGAATAAAATTTGGCAAATGACTTGAACCTAATTTGATTATGTTTACACACATCCTTAGAGACTAGTCTTCATCTTCAATTTGCTTGGTCCTTTACTTGAATCAAATAGGTGAACACAAAAATGAACCTATTTCATTTATGTGGTATAAAAATAACCTATAAAATTTTAGATTCAAATTTGAATTTAGACCCAAGTTGACCCCTTCCTAGTTAGCCATTATTTTCTATCTCAAGTGAAAATAAGTGTTAACTTGCACATTGGGGTGTTGTATAAAAGGACAAACCCTAATCTCATTTCATGCATTGAAGAGTTATTACCTAGAAGCAAGATCCCTTCATAAAGATCATTAGATTAACAACTTGCATCAATATCTACATTAGCAACATACTAGGGCATATTAAATAGTTGATTGTTTTCTTCAATAATCATGCCAAAACTATTTGATTAAAATAGGATTTTGGCCAAGTTGGGAGATCCTTGCATAGCAAACTCCTAAAGGTATTTCTTAACATAACCTTTCCTTTTAAATTTATATTCCAAGAGGTAGGGAAAATAGATTCCAAGTGCCCTAAAAGGTGAAGGTAATTTTATAAGCACAAATCAAATCCATGGAAGAGTTTCATTTTGTTGGTGTGGATTCAATCCAATCAAAGAATAATGTATCATATTATCTATTAAAACTTACTTATCATAGATATAATCCTTAAGTATAATTTTTAATCACAAAGAATAATCTACAATAAAATACATCTCCATTACTTCCAAAGCTAAGTTCATTATCCCTCTATTGTTTTGAAAAGAATAATCAGTGATGTTATTTTACCAACTCTTTAAACTAGGCATAATGGCTTTCTCCTATTGATTTATTTCTTTATTGTAGTTTAAATTTGTATATGAAGCATATTTTTCCTCTAAGTTTATACATGGTTTCTTACACCACCTTTTAAGTCTTAGCCTTGGGGTTTTATTTCTAATTTTTTGATTTATTTCCAAATCCAAGGCTTTTAATTTTGTAAGATTTATATCAATATCATTCTCTTATTTTATTCTTTTTTGGATGTGTATTGAATGTATGTCAAAGTATCACCATTACTCTACTCTCTAATTGAGAAGGGTAAAAGTACAAACATGTGTCACACTTTATAAAGGAATCGGCCAGTTCACAAACAAAAATTCTCAACTTCGACCACATAAAAGTGGTATGTGTGTTTTGAATTTCAAAATGATGTAAACTAATGAAATGTAGAACTCTTGATGAAGTTTATTCCTATAATTTTTCTAATTTTTAAAAATTGTTTTAATATTTTTTATATAAATTTAAGAGAAGATTTTGAATTGCTAAAAATTTCATAAAAAAGTGATGTTGAGTTGATGTCAAGAAAAAAATAGAAAATAATTTTATTTAGCCTTGAATTTTTTTCCCAAATAGATAAATTCAATATCTAGTGCATGGAAAAAAAAAATTGATGGATATTTTCTCTGTAATAGCGTTTTAAAGTCAAATGTACAAGATTTGATAGTTTTTCATTTAATGTCAACTATTGTCTAATTTTTTTATCATATTCAAAAAAAAAAGTATACCCTTTTAAAGAGGATTCTCTTCTCTAGTGCACCATATATTTTTCTAAAAAACATGTTCTAGTATATTTTTTTAATTTCTAATCAACCTCATTTTTTATTTTAACAACCTACAAATTCATTATTTAAAATAAAAAAACACATTAAAACTAATCAAAATATCAATAAAATTATATATTTGGGTTCTTGACTCCAAGCTCTACAAAAGGGTATTTTTAGTTTTTTGAAAAAAAGACATTTTGATTGAAGAAATATCATGTTCACGTGGAATTTTTTAGAAATTTCTAAAAAATGAGGAGGTGGCTGCCAACAAGGATGTCACATAGACAATTTTGGTCAAAAGGGTTTTGACTGAAACCATTTCTATTAAAACCTTACATGTAAATTGAGTCACATTTTAAAGTGACAAAGAGAAAAATCCAAATTTTGTAGTTTTGGGAGAAAGGGTTTCGCCCGAAACTGTATGTACCATGTATAGGCCACGTAGTTTTGGGCAAAACTATTTTGATCGAAACTGTTTTGATCAAAACAGTTTCACTCATAACTATTTAGTTGGTCGAAAGTGTGACACAAGTTTATGCTTTTACCTAAAAGAAGACTTAGCCTAAATCATATAACATGGATAAGATTCAAGTTGATAATGGAATGGTTAAAAGTCTAATTGATGGCATTTATCTTGACAAGGAAGAAGAAAATTTTGATCATGATGAGAGCTTGCAAATTTAACAATTGATTCTCATCCTGTACAATTGATGGATGTTCTTCACAATTTATTGATAAGTAATGACTATGGTTTGTAGTAAATCAAGGCATTATTGCTAGGATTAGCTTTTTGAAATGAGTATCTTTCTCTACACTCACTCAAGGTTTTTACTCCATTATCACGCCTCCTCGTTCCTCTTCCCTCACCCAAGTATTTTTGTTAAGGAACTATTACCACTAATTTGAGACAATGTTCATTTGAATCATACACATTTTGTTGATTTATGTGCTCATAAAAAAATATAGATTTAAGATTATTGGATTTAAATGCACTCAAACTTGGTTCTTCTCACATGCCTTCAATGTCCTCCTACCCTTCAAAGTTCCAAAAGAAAAGTAAATTTCAAAAGGCTGGTGATAAGGAGAGTTGGTCTATCACTCATTATGTGGCTAATACTTCTAATGTTCCTTCATTCAAATCTCAATTTTTCCAAAAGTTATAAAATTGGACGAACCTTTAGATAACAATCTCCAAAGTCTATTGCATTTTAATTTGATTACTTTGGCTCATATTCATCCAGTATATCCATCTAGATGACTCTCTAAAGGGTATGACAAATACATTTTGTCATTATCACAAAGTCAATTGTCATAATACACGTCAATATATGACAATAAACTACAAAGTATGAGATTTAATTGATAAAAGATGTGATACATGTGAAGCCCTATAAATGATTGTGACAATATTTTTTTGGTTCATCCTAACCAAATATGCAAATATATGTTAACCCCTTTCCCTCTCAAAACCAAGTAACAAATATAGATTTTCATTAACAATGTGATAAAATGAATAATGGTGAGATTTGTGAGTATAATTATGAATTTTTTGAGCATCATGATAACAAGTTAGATGTCTTTTAACATGCAAATAATTTTTTTGGTATGTCATAAAAAGGATGCTCCTACCTCTTCTCATGTCACACCATTGGTTACATTTTTTTATGATGATATTCTACATAAGAGTTATTATGGACTTTTATATGCTAGAGGATATATAGATGAGTGAGGGTGTGCTTATTGATATTGCTTATTAGTTTAACATGTGCATAGATGAGTTCTCTTTTAATCGCCAATTTAAAAAAAATAAGCATATGTTCATTAAGAGTTCCCTTAAAGATGAAAATGGTATATCAATTGAAATAATACCATGAATATTTTTTCCTATAAAGACTAGTTCAAAGGAGGAACATGTTTTATGTCATATTATTTTATTTCCATATATATTTTTAGTTTTACTTGGAAGATCATATATTTAACAATGAAAGGTAATACCTTATATGCTTTGTCAATGTGTTAAATATGTTCACAAGAGCGTAGTGACTAAAGTTGGTGAAAATTCATATAATCCAATATCTTAATTAAGTCACTTTACTTTAGATGTGCAATAGTGAAAACACCAAAAGAACCTCCATATGAGCACAAATATTCTTTGAATAATGTGTAAATTTTATGAAGAAGATTGATGGAGGGAAAAAGAAGAATAGAACCAATAATTCATAAGACCTAATGAACCTTTAATTATAAAAAAAACCTTGTTTATGCATTATCTTATTTCATAGAACTTAACAAAGATACAAGTCATAACATACCTCAAGTGGAACTTCTTGGTATAAACAAGCATAAGAGCCTTGATATATGCATGCATTCACATGATTTGTATTAACAACAAATTGCATGTGTAACAAGCAAGGAAGAAAAGAAATTTAAGAGAGTTATGTAAGAAAATTCACTTCATCTTTGAAATGTATTTCTACCATATGGATACATAAAAAGAATCACGAGATAAGTGAAAGATCATAAAATTAATCTTTCTATATGTTTAAATTATTTTGGTGTGCTTATCAAACCTAGGAAGATCGTATTTCAATGTTGTCGCATCTCGTGTTCTTGCCTAAACTTAAATGATAAATCAATTGAACTAGTTATGAATATTGGATGAAAATCTTATGAATGTGAATAAATGTGTTTTAAATTATATATTGTTTTAAATACTCGAATTTGAAATTGAAATTTAAAGTTGAAATTGAAATTGAATTTGAATTTGGAATTGAAACGAAATGGAAATGATTATCACGTTGTGATTATGAGTTTAATTCTAGTATATGCTTTGACTATGATTTGAGGATTAAACTATTGATGTGTGAATGAGTGCGACTGAGTGCAGGAATATGAGTGGGTAACTGTCGAAGGCGAGAACATGGTTGAGGTAGGGGTATATTAGCCACTTAGTAATGAATAGTATGATGGAATCATAATGCATTCATACACGTGCATAGTAGCATTCATAATTGCATTCTGTATGATATAATTTTGTTGTGTTATCCTAGTTACATCATTGCATTTATGTTCTCTGAATACATCATTTGTCCATTTATGTCTAAATGATTACCATGTTATATGGATGATTATGTTATGGTGTTTTCGAAAATAAGATTTTAGAAAAAAATAAGAGTATCTTATGGACTTAATTGTTTACAAAAAAAACTATTAAAATTAATAAACTAGAAAAATAGAATATTTCATTTTAATAAATTATATGATTGATTTATATATAAGATAGTTGATATAATATATAAATAGTTTTTTTTTAAGTTAAATTGAATGAACTATATATATTAATAATAATATAATGATTTAACATTATTATTTTTATAAATATAAATACATAAGTATATACAAAGCTTTTAATAAAATGTATATAAAATAAGATTATATAAATTGCATGATTGTTACTTTAAAAAGAAAATAAATAAATTTGCATAAGTATTACAAAAGTGAATGAAAATTAAAATAAAATAGGTATGAAAATTTAAAGGAGTTGCATGTTATCATTAACAACAAATTAAATAGAATTGCATGATGAGCCCAATCAGCTCTAAAATAAGAAAATCTAAAGATAAATTTACTATTGCGTCAAATCAAAAATAATAATAAAAGTAAACTAAAGATATTAAAAAAATACTAAAGTTAAATTATTTGCATAAAAATATGAAAGGAAACCATAATAAAGGAGGGAGCGGGAGAAAAGTAAAGAGAACGCAGACCCTTATGCAAGACTTTCTTTTGTAGATTTTTCATCGGAAGGAGGTGGCTTCTAAAAAAATTCAGGTTCATATATTATTTTTTAAAACACTTCTTTTATAAATTATATCAGTCAACATACAAAATTCATTGTTTACAAATCAGGTGGCCATATACTCTTTGCTCACTATCTTCATCTACAAATGGTTTCCTCGGCTTCGTAGCTTCTTCTCTACTAAGTTTATCCTCCAATAATTGATGCTTAGTTCTCTTACTTTTCCTAATACTGACTTCCACGCGACTCTATGCTCACAAACAGTTCTTCATTTTTGTCACTTAATACTGACTTCTACGTGGCTCTATGCTCACAAACAGTTCTTCATTTCTGTCACTTTATCCTCTACTTGCAACTTCTCTTTGTGCACTGTAGGTTTCGATTATATGTATTTACAAACAATAATACAATCTAAACTCACTCAACCTATCTTTAAAATAAATCTGTAACTGTATCTTTTATGTGTGCAATCCTCCTTCCTCTCCCACGCGCAGACCCTCTTCCAATTTCTTCACAGCCTTGCCCCCTCCAAGCACTCTCTTTTCTTCTACGTAGTCCCCTCACTTTGTTGTTGCTTTCCTATGCCTATCTTCTTCTCTCTAGAAGGCACTTCTTCTTCTTTATTCCTCTAGTCGTGATCTTTTGTTTCTAATGTTTATTGCCTTTCCAAACTCCTTCACACACCCCTTTGTCTTCCCTTCTCATGTGGATAGCAAACAATTTTTCCATTACAATGGTCCAACTCTCCATGTGCATGGTCTTTTCTCTCCCTTTCCAATGTTTGGAAAACAGACATTCTCACTTTATAAATCTATCTTTTCATTCACCATCCATATGTCTTTCTGCACTATTCATATCACATTAATTTAACTTTAAATTAGCATCTCTTTGTTGGCTTGTAACGTTTCCACATACTCCTTTGGCATCGAGTTGCTTTCAATATATTATGCTTTGTGACGCAACCTAGGAGTCTTTCTTTGTCGTGTTGACACCATTGCCCCTCTAATTGAAAGATTATGCCTTTCAAAGATATTATTAAATAATACCATAAATGATGTCATAGCTATATTAGATGAAAGGATGGAAACTTTAATCGAGTCCAAAACAATAATAATATGAATAAATCAAACTTGAACATCAAACTTTGATTTTTTTGCAAAGTGAAAATCGTTAAATGACATTTGACAATTTATGTCAAAATGTTAGTTATCTGCCATCATAGATCACAAACCCAAGAGAAAATGCCACAACAAAAATTGATATCAAATTGAAATATCTTTTTGGTTGACGTAGGATTGCACCTATCCTCAGATGCTCCTACATCAGACACGTTGGGTAGAAAGATTGTGAGCATAGGCTCACAATAGCAGAGTTGAGTAGTTGCACTACTCTTCCAGGTTGATGGAAACCTGCAGCGAACTCTTTCGTTGTGCAAGTATTCAAAATTAATCATTCTTTCACTTTTTCCAGCATCGTGCTGAAATACACACCACATTTCTCTAGCAACACTACACCTTCCTCCCTTTTCCTCTCATGGACTTGTGTCCACCAAAGTCTGACCTCCTCCGCCAAATGCTTCCCACACTCCTCTCTTCCTCCATAGGTTCAAACCCACCTCTAACCATCAACCTCCACCAAAAACAATCTGCAACATCTACCACTTTCTCCACAAGCACATATGGAACATCTACTACACACTATAGCTCTTTATCCCTCTTTCCTTTTATCATCTCATCTGAAAACTCAATAACATCACAAATTTGATTTACCTCATCTTCATTTGTAGCTACAACATTGAATTTCTTTGAGACATCTCCCACCCTCTCGTCAGTTGCAACTTTTTGTTCTTCTCTCTTCGCTACATCAATGAGATTTGTTATCCATTCTTCCTCAATTGCCAAAAGTTGAGCGAACAAATCTAATTCACCTTCGCTTTTAGCTGTTACATCTTCATTGTTCACCTCTGTCTTTTCTTCTTCTATTGTCATGTCTTCCTCATGGAACCTCATTGCTACAACTTCTTCATCACTAGGGGCTACTCTTACTTCTTTTTCTTTCCATCTGGGGTTGCAACATTCATTTCTTCTATTATTTTTTCCGCTATCCTCTTTCAAGAGAACCTTCTTCTTCTCACTACTCTTCACCATTTTCCTCTCACTCTTACGAACACTCTTTTCCATTTTTCCATAAACCATATTTTCCAACGCTTCACACAATTCATCCTCCACATCATCCCAATATTGCTCCCACAACCATATCCGCATGGGCCTCTTCATGACCCAACCCATTTTTTCTGCTGCAATCTCACCTCTCACAATTTTTCATCACTTCTCAAGTTTCCTTCGCAACTTCAAGTTCTCTCTCTTGTTTCCAGGACTCCTCACACACTTGCAACAACTCTCACAATCTTCTTCACTACCGCTTCACACACTTTCCACTTGGTGTGAATTGCCTCCTCATCAGCGATCTATTCACAAATACCTGCAATTCCTAGTGGATCCTCGCCACTCTCAGGACTACCCACTCTGATACCAATTAACGCAGAGGCACTCCCCTCTTGCGAATAACCAAAACTCACAAAAATGCAATCACAGGCATAACCTTTGTCTGAACCTAATAAACCACCTAAAATTAAATGCAATTTTAGGGAAAGAGGATTTCCCAATAGGCTCCTAGGCTTTTTCACCCAAGAGCAAGGTGGAAGAATGACTCTCTTTCGCACTAATGATGCATTCTTGGTGAGTTCATTAATAGATTGGGGGTTTAGAAATGGGTGTGATGTGTGTGCCTAAGTTTTGTAATGTAATGAAATAAACTAACTATGAAATGCAAACTAAAGTAAATGTAAACTATATGCAATGCCCTAAGAAGGACCTAAATTGTATGCAAACTATAAAGAAACTGGAAGAGACAGAAATGGTGTACTTGGAAACTGAAGGTTGAAGAAGAGGAGATCTAGAATCTTTTGGAATCTGCTAAAAATGTTCACTGGGACACTTATGCCAGAATGGGTGACCTAGTCCTCATCTTGGGAAACTTTGTCAGAACAGGTTTCTGGTAAAAGGGTATTAAAAAATGTAGAAACCACTTTTTAGGCTTAGTACAGGGACTAATTCGCAAATGATGGCGACCTAGTCCTCCTAGGGATTTTAGGAGTTTTGAGGTTGCAATTTCTAGGTGCCCACATGTACTTCTATTTCTGATAAAGACCTGTGTTCGAATCTTAAGAAAATGACCTACAAGTTGTCTTTTAGCTCCTTATAGGGTTTGTTGACTTGGGATGTTGTGGATGGAATGATGACACCTTTTCAACACTTTACTCCTTGACTAATCTGCATACAAACCTGCAAAGCACACATGCAAAGAGAAGGAAAAGGTTACGGTTAGAGAATAGGGGTTTGCCTTAGTCAAACCCCATGTTGGTAATCAAACCCAAATGAAATAGAAATGAAAAGGGAAAGATGATTGAATAACATGCAAACGTAAACACTCACCAAACCATTGTTGAAGAAGTCTGAAGATGTGCAAGAATCGGCTCCAATGGATGTTGCTTGAAGTGGTTAGTGCTTGAATTCTTACTTCATAAGATTGAGTGCTTGAGTGCTTGTGAAGATGAAAGATGTTAAGGGGGGTCAAAATGAGGATAAAAACCCTTATTTATACATGATATGCCCTAATTCCCAGAAAATAACACATGATAGGCCGACCTTAGGATTTTGGAGGCAAATTCCCATTAGAAGTTTGTTTTAATTTTAAAATTGATGCCAAAAGGGGCTAAGTCACCCAAGGTGGCAACCCAGTCCACTTGGACAAATTCAAGTGATAGTCGGGAATTAAGAGGTGGTCAATGTTGATTAACAGGCTTGTCTCCCGAAACACACTTAAGTTGGGCCTAAAAGTACATTAAGGGGCCAATTTAACATAAGAAAGGGTTGAATTAGTGATGAAAAGCCTAGGAAAGTATGAAAATGTATTACAACACTTTGGCACAAGGCTTCGAAAAGGGTTATTTAGGTGAATTATTGTAGAAAATTCTTAGAAAAGTGAGGAAATGTGTTACAACACTTCCCCTTGTAAGACTTTGTTAGGTTTTTGTTGATTTGCAAGCATTCAAGGCCTAATGTTAATGTATTGGCCACATTACAATATTATATCAAAGCAAAACCAGGCCAAAATCCATGGGAAAAGGCCCAAATGAGTGAAAAAGTGTCAAGGCTACACTTTCTGGTGACACATTTAGCCCCCACTTTAGTGAGAGAATGAACTTGTTTCAAACTCACACTAAAGTAGCCAAGTCATGCATATCGAGAGGGATCCAATGTATTCATGCTAGTGAGATAAGATTATTATAATCAAGAGGGATGATCAAGCCCGCAGTATCAAGATCCCATGGCAAACCAAACATAAGCACAAAAGATCACACAAGGAGTGATGTGAAGGAGTGAAGAGAAAGGGAAAGTTGGATCAAGATTTGATAGTTTGTCCAGCTAGTTGTGGATCATATCTAGGTTGTTTGTCTGAAAGGATGTGTACTCACTTTGGGGCGATGATACTTTTAGTTGTTCGTCGGGTGAGAAGGCCCAAAAGGTGATAAATATATGGTTGGTATGTACCCACACACATAGGTGGCTTATGGGGAAACTCGTGCCGCTAGTTGGGCTTCCCAAAAGTTATACCTCCTGATAACTTTGAGAAGGTGCCACAAAAGATAAGGGTTTATGGTTCATGAGACAAGCAAAGCTTTGTATGCTTAGAACTCATGAACAAGTGCAGGATGGCACCATAGACATGTAAGTTGTGTTATGCAAGGTGGCCATATATGCAAAAATGAAAAATGTAACATGTAAAATGCAAAAGAGATGTTCAAAGGAGTCTTATTTAGTTCATGAGAGGTCTTTAACTTAGGGAACATTGTGTCTAATGTCTCCAAGAGAGGACCAATCTAAGAATAGAAAATTTGAAACTTAGGGGATGCAGTGTATCGCATTAGGCCACTAAGAGGAATGTAATATGCTAAGATAGATCACACTTATGAAGGACATTACACCCAATATCATCCACAAAGTGAGAAACACATTGTATGAATTAATAAGGTTGTATTAGGAACCAAGGACAAAGAAAAGTGAATGCAAAAATAAATAATGCCAATATATGCTCCCACTTTGAAGGAATTGCTACACACCATTATGTGAGAAATTACATTAAAGTAGAGAAATGAAAAATGAAAAAAGAAAGAAAGAAATACATGAGAGCCAACTTGGAAAGCCCTATGCCAAGCGATATGTTTCCAAGGGAGGTTGTGTCATGTAAAAGAAAAGGAAAAATGAAAAGAGAAAAGGGGGGGGGTTGCCCCCAAAAGTGAGAAACCACAAACACATAAGGGATATATGGATTTGGGGTCAGTATGGTCATTGCTACAATATTTGTGTAGAGAGCTCGGAACTGTCATCATCTCCCCAAATACATAGAACTAGAAGAAGGACATGGAGAGAGCGAAAACAAATAAAAAGAAAGAGTCATTTTGGGTCAACATGGAATAGATCCCCAAAAGGAAGGCAAAAGCAAAAAGAAAAGGAAAAAAAATCCTTTTGAGTCAACATGAAGGAGACATTGTGGTCTCAATGGCTTGCATTATCCCCAAAAGGAAGGCAAAAGAAAAAAGAAAAGGAAAAATCATTTTGGGTCAACATGAAGGAGACATTGCGATCTCAATGCCTTGCATGATCCCTAAAGGAAGGAAAAAATAGAAAAAAAAAGGAAAAGAGTCATTTTGGGTCAACATGAAGGAGACATCGCGGTCTCAATGCCTTGCATCATTCCCAAAGGAAGGAAAAAAGAAAAAGAAAAGGAAAACACGAAAGCAAAGTCACGACATAGAGAAGAATGAAGGTACAAATAGAAGAATGTCACAAAGAGAGAGAACATAAAACATAACATTACGAGGGAAACACGTCACACACAAATAAACACAAGACTAGTAAGGAAAGTGTAAGTCAACCGTTAAGCAAGTCATCCACCTCCCAATCTCAGTTGGTATAATCGAGAGGTGAACAACGAAGCTAAGGGACAAGGACAAATGAATTACTAGGACAAGGCTAAAAACTTCCTGCCCCCACTGAGTGCAAGGCAAGAATGAGTCAAGTTAGGTGGTGGGAAAGATCATGTAGTGGTGATAAGAAAATGTTCTACGACTATTACATTATAAGGTGTGCGATAGGATTTTATGGTTTGAGGGGGTAGCAATTATCGCCATCGAAGTGGTACTTGCTCAATATCTCTCACAAATGACAACACTCATTTCTTTTATGGTCGAGAAAACGATGGTAGGCACAACGTGGTGCATTAGCATCTTTAAGATATATCACCAACCTATTACAAGGAGGTAATGTAATGAGCTCTTTGTTCATGAGTATTTGTAATTTCCTCTCACATTCAGGTGGTGGACGAAGAGGAAGTTTGAGTTTCTGTAATTTGTATGGCCTCTTGCGTCTGCTAGGTTCTCCAACTTCGAAAGAGGAGATTAGGGCAGGAGGTCCTGAGATGATCTTAGGATTGTCTGTGTTGTTATTAGGAGATGGTGAGCATTCTTTAGGAAGGAGAACATCCAAATTAGGAGGCGAATCGAATATCACCATGCCATCATCATGAAGCCTGAGATATTCTCTAGGAGGCCTACGCTCGGGAGGAGGATCTTGATAGCCTATTCCCTTTGTATGTTCATCAGGGGATAATTGTTCATAAAATTTGTGGATTTCATGTTCATTTATTGTGTCACCACCTTGTTTACTTAGAATGGTAGAACCTTTTACATAGGTTTGGTGAAGGTTGATTGGGGTGTTTTTCATTTGGTTATTGTAAAATGGCTGAGTGGTGATAGGTTCAGACAAACTAGGTTCACCTTGTATAGGGAACTTAGGTCCATTGTTTATTTCAGGATGAAGGTAATAAAATTTTTCAAGGGGTGACATGTTAGGAAGCTTAGGTTGTTTCATGGATGGGTAGAAAGAAGCATTTTCTTCAATATTGTCAAGGCATTCATTAAGGAACCGATTCATGCTAGCATCATTGTCTCCAATGATACCAACTTCACAAGGATGACATGCATTAGGGGTTGATTCATCAGGAGTGGGTTCAAGGTCATTTGGATAAGTGCCAAAGGTACAAATTGACATGTCTACCAGGGATTTGAAGGACATCCAAAACTTTTTGAAATACATAGCCATAGGGAAAGCAAACTAATTGCAAGAAATAGAATAAAAGAGCAAATTCAGAAACATAAATAGAAAGGAAATTGCAGAAAACAGAAGTGCAGACAAGTTTTTGGAAATGACAGAAAATATTTCGCAAAAAATGTAAGTGGACTAAGTTGCCCAGTGTGGCGATTTAGTCGCATCAGTTAAATTTTTGAATTTTTTTACAAGTTTTTAATGAGTTTTACGATTTTTATGCTTTTCCAATGCACACACAAAATGGAAATGTAGATTTTTTACTTTTTCAATGAAAATACAATGCAAAGTGAAAACTAACTTGAAATTTTCACTAATGCACTTTTAAGAATCCTAGAATGCAAACAATGCAATCCAAGCTTTTTTCTTAGGATGCAAATGCAAAATCAAAAGTGAAAAAGAACTGTTCTAAGGATGGGTTCACCAAAATGAATCACCAAAAATGAAATGCAATTTTAGGGAAAGAGGATTCCCCAATAGGCTCCTAGGGTTTTTCACCTAGGAGCAAGGTGGAAGAATGACTCTCTTTCGCACTAATGATGCATTGTTGGTGAGTTCATTCAAAGATTGGGGGTTTAGAAATGGGTGTGATGTGTGTGCCTAAGTGTTGCAATGTAATGAAATAAACTAACTATAAAATGCAAACTAAATTAAATGTAAACTATATGCAATGCCCTAAGAATGACCTAAAATATATGCAAACTATAAAGAAACTGGAAGAGACAAAAATGGTGCACCTGAAAACTGAAGGTTGAAGAAGAGGAGCTCTAGAATCTTTTGGAACATGCTAAAAATTATCATTGGGACACTTACGCCAGAATGGGCGACCTAGTCCTCCTCCCAAGAAACTTTGCCAAACAGGTTTCTAGTAAAAAGGTATTCAAAAACACAAAACCAATTTTTAGGCTTGGTACAAGGACTAATTTGCAAATGATGGCGACCTAGTCCTCCTAGGGCTTTCGAGAGTTTCGAGGTTGCAATCTATAGGTGCTCACTTGTACTTTTGTTTCTGATAAAGACCTATCTAAATCTTTAGAAAATGAGGTCTACAAGTTGTCTTTTAGCTCCTATGGTTTGTTGACTTGGGATGTTGTGGATGGAATGATGACACCTTTTCAACACTTTACTCCTTGACTAATTTGCATACAAACCTGTAAAGCACACATGCAAAGAGAAGGAAAAGGTTATGGTTAGAGAATAGGGTTTTTCCTTATTCAAACCCCATGTTGGTAATCAAACCCAAATGAAATATAAATGAAAAGGGAAAGATGATTGAATAACATGCAAATGTAAACACTCACCAAACCCTTGTTGAAGAAGTTTGAAGATGTGCAAGAACCAACTCCAATGGATGTTGTTTGAAGTGCTTAGTGATTGGATGCTTGCTTGAGAAGATTGAGTGCTTGTGAAGATGAAATATGTTAAGGGGGGTCACCATGAGGATAAAAACCTTTATTTATACATTTTATGCCCTAATTCCCCGAAAATAACACATGATAGGTCGAACTTAGGGTTTTGGAGGCAAATTCCCATAAGAATTTTGTTTTAATTTTGAATTTTATGCCAAAAGGGACTAAGTCGCCCAAGGTGGCAACCTAGTCCACTTGGAAAAATTCAAGTGGTAGTCGGGAATTAAGAGGTGTTAAATTTTTATTAACGGGCTTGTCTCTTGAAACACGCTTAAGTCGAGCCTAAAAGTACATTAAGGGGCCAATTTAACATAAGAAAGGGTTGAATTAGTAATGACAAGCTTAGGAAAGTGTAAAAATGTATTACAAAACCTTACAACACTTTGACACAAGGCTTGGAAAAGGGTTATTTAGGTGAATTATTGTAGAAAATTCCTAGAAAAGTGAGGAAATGTGTTACAACACTTTACAACACCCTTGTAAGACTTTGTTAGGTTTTTGTTGATTTTCAAGCGTTCAAGGCCTAATGTTAATGTATTGGCCACATTATAGCATTAGATCAAAGCAAAAGTAGGCCAAAATCCAAGGGAAAAGGCCCAAATGAGTGAAAAAGTGTTAAGGCTACACTTTTTGGCGACACACCTAACAATAAAGATTGCAAAAAATGACAAAACACTTCTTTTATTTATACAAGTCAACATACAAAGTTTATTGTTTACAAATCAGGTGGTGATATATTCTTTGCTTACTATCTTCATCTACGAATGGTTTCGTCAGCTTCACAACTTCTTCTTTACCAAGTTTATCCTTTGATAATTGATGCTCAACTCTCTTACTATTCCCAATAATGTCTTCCACACGGCTCTATGTTCACAAATAGTTCTTCATTTTTGTCACTTTATCCTCTACTCCCAACTTCTCTTTATGCACTGTGGGTTTCAATTCTATGCATTTGCAAACAATAATACAATTTGAACTCACTTAGCCTATCTTTAAAATAAATATGCAACTGCATCTTTTACGTGGGTGACCCTCCTTCCTCTCCCACGTGCAGAACCTCTTCCGATTTCTTCATGAACTTGCCCCCTCCAAGAACTCTCTTTTCTTCTGCGTATTCCCCTCACTTTGTTGTTGCTTTCCTGCGTCTATCTTCTTCTCTCTACAAGGCGCTTCTTCTTCTTTATTCCTCTAGCCGTGACCTTTTGTTTCTAATGTTTATTGTCTTTCCAAACTCCTCCATGCACCCCTTTGTCTTCCCTTCTCATGTGGAAAACAAACAATTTTTCCATTACAAAATGGTCCAACTCTCCATCTACACAGTCTTTTCTCTCCCTTTTCAAAATTTGGAAAACAAACATTCTCACTTTATAAATTTATCTTTTCATTCCCCCTCCATATGTCTTTCTGCACTATCCATATCACATTAATTTAACTTTAAATTATCATCTCTTCATTGGCTTGTAATGTTTCCACATACTCCTTTGGCATCGAGTTGCTTTCAATATACTATGCCCTATGACATGGCCTAAGAGTCTTTCTTTGTCGTGTTGACATCGCTACCCCTCTAATTGAAAGATTATGCCTTTCAAAGATATTATTGAATAATACCATAAATGATATCATAGCTATATTAGATGAAAGGATGCAAACTTTAATCAAGTCCAAAACAATAATAATGTGAATAAATCAAACTTGAACATCAAACTTTGATTTGCCTGCAGAGTGAAAATCGTTAAATGACATTTGGCAATTTATGTCGAAATATTAGTTATCTGCCATCAGAGATCACAAACCCAAGAGAAAAAACCACAACAAAAATCGAACTCAAATTGAAATACCTTTTTGGTCGACATAGGATTGCGCCTATCCCCGGATGCTCCTACATCAATTTATGTGTGAGTCATGGAAGCATAAAAGGGATTTAATGAAAAACGTCAGTTGAAGCTTCAACGCAAGACTAGGCAAGTAAGTGTGATATGAACATTCTAGATAAGTATGATTTGAAGTAGTCAATTCACACAGGATTGATGGGTCAACAGGAAAGTAATTGGTTTACTAATTATATTGAATGCATTCATTTAGATAGTTAAAGTTAATCTTTTATATAGCACAACATGAATGGGCCTGATATTTAGGTATTATTGGTTGCATAGAAAAGGCATATGGTTGTAATCTATTTATGAGTGTGAATTATGTCTGCTAGGTTGAACAATAGGTAAGGTTAGATGATAAAACAATCTCCATATTGATCTTCAGACTTGAGAAACGTTTCTTATAAGAATTATGAACTTTAAAATATGCAGATAGCTTAATTAATTGAAATACATTTTGAGCGTAGAACTCCAATTTCTCCTCGTTTGAAAGGAAGCTCCCTCCAATAGCCTCTCTTATTTGTGATACCTCTTGCATTTTTCTTTATTATTTTAATGTATCCTATAACCCATAATGAATTTTAAAAACTTATTGATTTAGGAAAGATGTAATAAATCATGTTCTTTGTATTGACCTTGATATTAAAGAGATATAAATCCTAGAGTGAAAAGTCATGAGAAAAATAAGACAAATGAGAGAATCATCATATCTGATACTTTTCTAACTGTATATATCAAATAATTCTATTATTCTATAAAATTTGCATATACTTTCATTGATGCATCATGTTGAGTAAAATCCTTAAACAAAAACAAATTGCAAGTCAAATTATATATCATTTACCATTATATGTATGAAAGATTGGAAATTAGGAAAGATGTTCATAAAATAATTTGCATGAAGGAGAGACATTAAAAGATCAATGCATGTTAAAACTAGTTGCATGAAAAAGAAAGGAATTACATGGACCAATGATTTATTATACTATTATTTTGCATGAGTAGTTAAAACAATAAAAGGTGCATAGTGGAATAATTGCATGAAAGAAAAGAGTAATTATTTATTTTATGACCATGATGCATGTTATTGTCTTCTTGTGTGTATTGGGTTTACCTTTCGGGATAGGGTGTCGAACATGGGTTAACAGAGAAGTTGATCCTCTTTTCAGGATCTACATGATACTTTTAGTGCTTTGGCCAAAGCCATGTGTTCATTGAAATAGATGAAATTTACCTAGCAATTTATTAATTATATATTTATGTGCCATATCCTGTTTGTGGGACATTGCATGTTCATGTTAGAAATGAATGTATATACATCAGGCTTGCAGTGGGATTCCATCCTGCTTTTTATTTTCAGGTTGCTAGGTACTTCGTGTAGGGTCAGGTATTTTTCGTGTTAGGAAGAATTATGGGGAAGTGTAAGCTTCATGGTTGGGCGAAAATGCGCCAGAGCCATGTTCTCGTCTCTTAACTTATGGATGACTGTGAGGGTCGATGGTGGTCGAAGAATATATTGTATGTCCTCACAAATTATTATTATATCATTGAAAAAATTATACGTCTAATTATATTACTATTTAACTTCATGGCATAAGAGCTAGAGTTGTATTTTTGTTTATATATATTATGTTCATTTTCCTAGATTATGCACTACACATATTATGATGTTTTTTAATATTTATTACTTAATGAAGTTGTTTCATTTATATTCCATGCTTATAAGTTACTGAGTTATTGATCATTTTTGTGAGATTGAATTGGGTCACGATCCTTACATTTGGTATCAGAGCTCTAGGTTTAACACTAGGGCCTTTGTCTACTATGCTAACATGCAAAAATTGATACATTTGATAGGGATGGAAATATACTCCTGGTTGAGAGTCTCCTAAGTGGAGAATGATCACCCTTTAGTATGTTGCTTTCTATGTGAGAGTTTTGGTTGGGACTTGTATGTGTGATTGTGATGTTGGTAGCAATATTACTACCATTTTTCCTAGTATGACATGTTAGAAAAATTCTTTCTTTTGAGGGTTAGTTAGACCCCTGAGTTTTCAAGAAGTGATTTCATGAGTGGTTAATACCTTGATGTCTTGATTATACTATGTGTGAATGTGTAGCAACTCTTGAGTGGTCTTGATTGTACTTGTTTGTTCTCCATGGATGGGTGTATATGAACTTGTGTGATTGATATAGGGTGATACTTTCTTGGCTCATGATTGAGCATTGTGAAATGTCTTATGTGACTTAGGCATTTAAAGTAATGTTGGTATGCCATATGCTTGAATTGTAAAAATGTGTTTTGGTAATGTTGCCTACAATGCATTATGCATAGTATACTTAGTGAAGTATCATCATAGGTGTTAAGTGATCATGTAGCACACATGAATGGAAGGATGCATTTTCATAATAGAACATCTGGGTCAATGAATTATGTCCCCAAATCATGTTGTCCCTAGTATTATCATAAGAATCTAGATAGGAATTTGATATTTTTTTTCGCTTGCATTAGATGTGTGTTTAATTGTTAAATGAAATTATGCTTATTAGGAGCATTATGGTATTTGTGAATGATGAGGATGTCATTTTTTTTAGCATATGGTAGAGATGCATGATGTGAGTAATGTGTGTCATTGAAAATTAGTTGTAAAATTTTTGTGGATGTGGTACTTGGGTGAAGCTCTACCCTTGAGAGGATAGAAATATTGGATGTCATAGTGAACCCTATATACACTTTCTTGCATTAAAATGTGATCATGTCTAGATGAAGTGCATTAGGCTAGTTTGGTTCTCATTAGGCATGGTTGAGTGAAATTGATGAATTATGTTTATATTATCTTTGAGCATACTCTCTCTAACACACTTTGGATGTTGCACCCTGATATGTCATGTGGCCTTTACTCCCTCAAATGTGGCTAACCTTAGTCACTCAGTTTATGTAATCGCGATCTTCCAATTTGATGATTTATTTTGGTCATTGATGAACTCTCTCATCATTCAATTATGGATTGACATTAAATTTTTAATTTGATTATGAGAAAAATAGTCACCAAACTTTCCCATCTATCTATTTTTGTGTCCCTTGGTCACTTTTGATTCACTATTTCAATTGAGATCATTTTACTCTTATTGTTGGAATTGATAATTCTCCCTCTTGGGTTGCATTTTATCCTTGTGGTGGCTATTCTAAATGTTTGAAATTTCTATTCCTATTCTATGTTACATTCGTTTCCTATCATGTCCATTATGAACCCTTGATAGAATGTACAAGGGAGTATATGGCAAAGAATGTGCTAAATCTTGGTGTTTATGATAAATAGAATCATATTGCTTTGACTCTTGTTTTGATAAAATGGAAGTAGATGTTATGCGATGTTTGATGATTATTGTGAAAGTCTTGTATTTATATGTTTTCTAAATTTGACTGACTTTGATGTGTGTGAATATCTGTGTACTCAAAACCGAGTGATGTGTATTCAAATATTTTTTAAGAAAATGTATGAAATGATATGATCTTTGAGTGAATTAAATGTTGGATAATTTTGTTGCACCGTGCACGAATATATTTTATAGTAGATGTTTGGGTGTGATTTAGTCCAACAACTGAGTGTGCTCTTGCTTATCTGTGTCTTTCTTGTTGTGGTCTTGTGACCATATTTCCTAAGTCTCTTGGCATTAGTTGGTTGTTTGTTGTGGCATCTTGGGCATCAAAATCCATGGTATTTGATAGCACGAAGACACACATTGAATTATTTGGATATGAAGGTGTGTTAGTAGATGTTCAATACATATTAGTTTTTTTTTACTTATATTATTTATGTCTACCTTGTTAAGTTGCTAGTTGAGTTTAACCTGGTGGGATTTGGGAGTTTCTCCTTGGTTGTTTAGTGGTCATCCTGGCTTAAGGTTATAAGGATGTAGATATAGTTTGAGGAATTGATTATCTTGAGAATACTTAATAGTTGAACCCTATAGTGGTTGTTTGTGTCTTTTTCAAACACGACTTCATAATCTTCCTAGGTTGTTTAGCCCATACGTGGGTCATAGTGAGCATCATGAATGTACAAATTTGAATTTTGCTCCTATGCTTTGTATTCAATTGATTTAATTACAAAGCCTCGTTGTTGGAGGGCTTATGTTTTTCAAAGGTAATTTCCTATATTATTGCCTCTTTGAACCTTGAGATATTCCTAGTTTGCCTTGAGGAGCTAGTATGGTAAGAATAACCTTGTGAGTATGCCATAGTTGGAAGAGAGACATGCTCTTGTTGAGCACGGAGGTGAGGTAGTGTTTCTTTAGCCTTACGTTGAGGAAGGGTTGGTAGGATTTTGTGCCTTGACCTTGTTTGTGTTAGTAACTAGATGGAGTTCCTAGCAGTTGTGGAAATCCTTGAGTAGGACCTTGTTGGCTTGTTGCATGTTAGACCTAGTTCATGGTTTGTATTAACGGTTGCAAAGGAATTTGGTAAAGGTAGTGTAGTGATCCCTAAGGCAGTTGTGCACCTAGAGGCGGGTGGTCACTTGTACATCCCTAGAGTAGTGTGTATTTGAGTTTGGTGCCTATACTTGATGAGAAGTCTAGAGGATTGATTTGTGAGTATAACATGTTTGGAGGATTGAGTACCACATGTACCTATCCTTGCAAGTGGATCCAGGAGTAGATTTGGTAGAGCCCACTCAAATTATCGATAGATGTAACATTAAATTTGTGTAATAAAGATATAGTACAATATAAAGTTCAATGGGACCAATTGTTTTGTGGAAAGTGCTTGTAGGGGGAAATGTAGAGGATATAGGTTGTTCTTTTCCTTCTTTGGGTATTTAATTTTCATATACTTGTCTACATAGTGAGATAATTTGTGTGCTACTCTTATTATTTCACTATGATACCCTTATATGTTTTAGTGTGCGTCTAATAAGACATCAGGACGATGTCTCTTCCTAGTGGGGAAGGATGTCACATTTTGTGTTCTTGCCTAAAATTAAATGATAAGTAAATTTAACTAGTTGTGAATAGTGGATGAACATCTTATGAATATGAATAAACGTGTTTTAAATTAGATATTATCTTAAATGCTTGAATTTGAATTTGAAATTGAAATTGAATTTGGAATTGAATTCAGATGGAAATGATTATCATGTTATGATTATGAGTTTAATTCTAGTATATGCTTTGACTATGGTTTGAGGATTAAACTACTGATGTGCAATTGAGTGTGATTGAGTGCAGGAATATGAGCAAGTAACTTTTGAAGGCGAGAATATGGTTGAGGTAGGGGTATCCTAGTTGCCTAGCAATGAATAGTATGATGGAATCTCGAGGCATTCACACGCACACATAGTAGCATTCATAATTGTATTGTGTATGATATGATTTTGTTGTGTTATCCTAGTTACATCATTGCATTTGTGTTCTTTGAATATATCATTTGTTCATTTAGGTCTAAATGATGACCATGTTCTATGGATGATTAGATTATGGTGTTTTTCAAAATAAGATTAATTGGAAAAAAATAAAAGAGTGTCTTATAGACTTAATTGTTTAAAAATATATATTAAAATCAATAGACTAGAAAAATAAAATATTTTATTTTAATAGATTGCATAATTGATTTATATATTAATTAAAAGGTAGTTGATATAATATATAAATAATCTTTTTAAAAATTAAATTGCATGAAATATATATTAGTAATAATGTAATGATTTAATATTATATATAAATAAATAAGTATATACAAAGCTTTTAATAAAATACATATAAAATAAGACTATATAAATTGCATGATTGTTACTTTAAAAATTAAATAAATAAATTTGTCCAGGTATTAAAAAGTGAATGAAAATTAAAATAAAATAGATATTAAAATTTAAAGGAGTTGCATTTTATCATTAAAAACAAATTAGATAGAATTGCATGATAAGGTCAATCGACTTTAAAATAAGAAAAACTAAAGATAAATTTACTATTGCATGAAATCAAAAATAATAAAAGAAAGTAAACTAAAGATATTAAAAAATTACTAAAGTTAAATTATTTGCATAAAAATATGAAAGGAAATCATAATAAAGGGGGTATTGGAAGAAAAGTAAGGGGATCACAAACCCTTATACAAGACTTTCTTTTGTAGATATCACAGAAGGAGGTGGCTTCTAAAAAAATTTAGGTTCATATATTATTTTTTAAAAGATTTTTAGCAAGGATGTCATGAAGGGAGATCGAGATGTGAATGCCATTTTTTTAAGAAACCTAGATGGAGGTTGGAAGGAATGGGTAGAATGAATAGGTTATGCACAAGAATATAAGAACATGTGAATGAAAAGACAAATATTTTGAAAATAAGAATAAGAAATGGGCTTGATGTATGTGTGAGTCGTGGGAGCATAAAAGGGATTTGATGAAAAATGTTAGTTGATAAAAGTTATGCACAAGAATATAGGAATATAGGAATGAAAAACCAAATATTCCAAAATTAAGAAAGATTAAGAACTGGGCATGATGTATGTGTGAGTCGTGGGAGCATAAAAGGGATTCGATGAAAAACGTCAGTTGAAGCTTCAACGTAAGACTAAGAAAGTAAGTGATATATGAACATTCTAGACAATTATGATTCAAAGTAGTCACTTCACACAAAAATTTTGGTTCAGTAGGAAAGTAATCAGTTTACTAATTATATTGAATACATTTATTTAGATAGTTAAAGTTAATATTTTATATAAATCAACATGAATAGGCATAATATTGAGGTATTGTGGGTTGCATAAAAGAGGCATTTGGTTTTAAGTTATTCATGAGTGTGAATTATGTCTGCTAGGTTGAAGAGTAGGTAAGGTTAGATGATAAAACAATCTCCATATTGACCTTCAGACTTGAGAAACGTTTCTTTTAAGAATTATGAACTTTAAAATATGTAGATAGCTTGATTACTTGAAATACATTTTGAGCATAAAAATCTAATTTTTCCCTATTTGAAAGGAAGCTCCCTCCAACAACCTCACTTATCTGTGATACCTCTTGCATTTTTTCTTTATTATTCTAATGTAGTCTGTAACCCAATGTTATTGAATTTTAATAGTCTCGAGATTTAGTAAAGATGTAATAAATCATGTTCTTTGTACCAACCTTGATATTAAAGAGATATAAATCCTAGAGTGAAACGTCATGATAAAAATAAGTCAAATGAGAGAATCATCATATCTGATACTTATCTAATTGTATATGTCAAATAACTATACTATTCTATAAAATTTGCATAAACTTTCATTGATGCATCATGTTGATTAATATCCTTAAACAAAAACAAATTGAAAGTCAAATTATATATCATTTACCATCATATGTATGAAAGATTGGAAATTAGGAAAGATGTTCATAAAATCATTTGCATGAAGGAGAGACATTAAAAGATCGATGCATGTTAAAACTAGTTGCATAAAAAGGAAAGGAATTGCATGTCAATGATTTACTTTACTATTATTTTGCATGAAAAGTTGAAACAAGGTGCATAGTGGAACAATTACATGAAAGAAAAGAGTAATTATTTATTATATGACCATGATGCATGTTATTGTATTCTTATGTGTATTGGGTTTACCTTTTAGGATAGGATGTCCAATATGGGTTAATAGAGAAGTTGACCCTCTTTTCAGGATCCACATGATACTTTTAGTGCTATGGCCAAAGCCATGCATTCATTGAAATAGACAAAATTTACCTAGCAAAATTATTTATATATTTCTCTACCATATCATGTTTGTGGGACATTTCATGTTCATGCTAGAAATTCATGTATATACATCAGTCTTGCACCGGGATTCCCTCCTAATTTTTATTTTCAGGTTGCTAGGTACTCCATGCAAGGTTGGGTATTCTTTAGGGAAAAATTTAGTGGCGAATCTTTGCCAATTGGAAAATTCTAGGAATCAAGCAATTCGAAATTGGCGAATTTACTGTACCCAACAGGGTGTTCAAATTGCTCGAATTTTACAAACTATCGATCCAATGCATGTCCATTCACCAACATTTTTTTTTTACGAGGCATGTTTAGGCAATAAATTTTCCATAATAGACTACGCGTTTCCAATGGACCGATTAATATTTTCACCTGGAATCCCGGGGAGAATGACATAAAACACCAACATATTCACCAATACTATTAAAACAACTTTATATGAGCACCCATTTCGCCAATTAAAATTTGCAAATAGTTGCTTTTGAAGACCCATTTCGCCAATTAAAATTTATAAATAGATGCTTATGAGGACCTATTTCGCCAATAATATTTAAAAATAATTACATTTGAGGACACATTTCGCCTTGAAAATTACAAAGTATCATTGTATAAGCACACAGGATTCACCAAATTTTTAACACACCATTTAAAAATCCCGCGGAATCAGCCAAATATGGATTGATATAAATACAATTGAAACTGTTATTTATTCTTACACATTTTGTTCGGTTCTGAGGTTCTCCTTCTCGATTCAGAAGTCAGTGAAAGCCGAAAACATAGACTTAAAGGTGAGTGATCATTTCTTCATACTATTATTATTTATTAGTTATAATAATAATATTTCTTTATCTGTTTTCCATTCTTGCTTCAGTCTTAAACATGATTTTGAGTAGGGAATGGGATCTATATTCTCTATCAGTATGTCCTTCTTAAACAAGAAGACATTTTTTTCCAGCTTTTATTCGAAGTGAGAGATCAATATGTCGAGCAGCAAGGGTAAGACTCATGAGGGTAATGAAGAGACTGGGAGGCCATCAAAATGCCCAAAACGTGGAGGTACCATATAGTCTTAATTTAGAATTGGAAAAGCTTCTAATCCATAAGATCAAGGTGGAGCTACATCATCAAATCTTCCACCAAATATTATTGAAGATGGCGTTCCCAATACCTCACTGCCACAGGAAGGTCAAGGTGAGATTGTCATTGAGTTAAATCAAAATGTATCAAATGAGGATAGCAATACCGCAAAAGATGTTCCAAGGGATACCCTGGTTAGCCAGAATGAGATAATTGACTTGGACGAGGATGTTGTTGGTAGCAAGAAAAGAAAAGGAAAATCAAAATTGGGGCATGAGTGGGAAATGACAAGGAATTTTCAACTTGGTTGGTTGTCGAAGTACCCATTCATTGTACCAATGGGGGTAGAAAATGATATTGAAAGTGCAATAGAGGTCAAATGTACAATTTGTAGTTGGAAATGTGGAAGAAACAAGATGTTGCAGCTAAAGCTTGACACTATAAAAAAGAATATCGGTAAAGTTTATGAAAAAAAAATCATAGACGGAAAGGAAAAATCAGTCGTACGATGGAAATCAAAGGAAGAATGTCTTCATGTTAAGTATGTCGCGGATTATGAAGAGCATAACCATAGAATTTAGAAGATTGAAAAATGTCAAGGTACACTTGAGGCTCATTTTGGAAAAGCCATGGCAACAACAAATCTGTCAAAAATTGTTTAGATGAGTGTTGTTTTTCATATTTTGTCCAGGGGGCGTCCTCTGACAGAATACCCATAATATTTTGATTTAATATCTTATTTGAGTGTTCCCCACTTTATCTTCTCACATTGGTCAATAAACGCTGGATGGGAATGGGCGAACTGTCTTGTTGCAGTGGAAAAGGAAGATTTAAAGGAGAAAGTAAAACAGTCAAATTTCATTGCATTATCTTTAGATAAATTTATTGCGGTAGACAATACTTCTTGGGTTTGTATGCATTTGTATATTGTAGAACAACATGTTCGCCAAGCTCATCTTCTTTGTATTCATAAAATGAAGGACAATTCAACATCGCAAAATCTATTTGAACTAGTCAAGAAATCTTTGAATGAAATTACAGATATGGATGAGTTGACAATTGCCAAAAAGTTGGTGTGTGTAGGAGTTGATGGAGCTGTAGTGATGCAAGGTCAAAGGAGCGATGTTTTTATAAAGTTCTAAACTACTTGTGCACCATACATGCTTGGCATTCACTATATGACCCACATAATGAATTTAGCATTCAAAATTGTAAGCAAGTTTCCTATAATATCAAAAGTTGAAAATCTAATTTGCGAGATCTACGCATACTTCTGCCGAAGTCCCAAACGTTTCCAAGAATTTCAAAATTTTGCTGAGGGAATAACACCAGGAAACAAGCTTCTCAAGGATGTCGATACCAAATGGATTTCCCTGCATGGACCAATGCAACGAGTTTTTTCAGAATATCAATCCTTGATTAGAGTGATGTACGAGCATCGTAGCATAGTAGACAAAGCTCTTGACCTCTTACATAGGTTAAGCGATATAGAGACACTCTTGACGTTAGCTAGTCTTCCCTCTATGTTGGATGAGATGAACAGTCTTGTGAAGAAATCCCAAGATAGAACTATGTATATTTATGAATATGCCAATCTACGTAAACTTGCATGCTTGGCCCTCGATCATTTATATCTAGATCTAACACAAGAAGGCACAAATTATTTGATGTGGCAGAAAATTACTGATTTGAATAATCCTAATAATTTTTTACAGTTTAATGCAAGCAAACACTTATGTATCTCTGTACATGGATATGAGATACCAATGTACCATTGTAAGACAACCAGACACTCTAGTAGAGAAGTACCTGTTAACGAGGAAGATTTTAACGACATTGTTAAATCTGTTAATGATAATTTGAAGGAAATTGCAAAATCTCTTTCCTCAGAGATTCGTGAAAGATTCCCTCGACATGAAATACTTGAAGCCATAGGTATTGTGTATCCTCAATTTTGGGTAAACTGAGATAACCCAAAATATTTTCACAATCAAGTAAAAATCTTGATCGAACAGTTTTCGAAAGAGGTAACATATAATGAGCAGACAATAGAAGGAATTTTAAATGAAAATAAGCTTAGAAAACAATGTAGGACTTTTGCAATAGCTATGAGGGACCAGTATAAATCCATGGGGAAGGAGAAGGCCTTTGAACTAGGATCAATAAAAAAGGTTTGGACAAGCTTAGGTCAGAATGAAATATTGCGTGGTTTGATGTCAGAATATTTCTAACTTTCTAATTTATGTCAAACAATGATATTGGGGTCGGTGGAGGATGAGAGAGTTTTCAATTCATTGGGGTTTTTGAAATCAAAGTTAAGAAACAAACTGGATAATAATTTGGAAAATTGCTTGAGGATGAAAGAAACTGTGTATAATGTCAAAAAAATTCCTTTTCAAAGGGCACTCACAATCTAGAGGTCCACATGTGAAATAAGAGGGATCAGGTTGTGCAACACAGGCACTCCAATTCCAACCGTTGGTACTAGTGGCAGTGGGACTGAGACGAATGAAAATGATATTGAAATTGAAACAAATCACACAATGAATGTTGAATTTGAGACACAGGTCGAAGAAAGTGAAGAGAAGACTCATAATCAAGATGAATCTTTTACTTTATCTCAAGATGAGCATTGGTTTGAGGACCCTAACTCCATTTGGGAAATGGAAGAAAATTAGCAGGTTTTAGGTATTTTTACTGCACTTCATGAATCAGTTTCCATTGTTCCAAAGTCCAAACTGTAGTTGATGATATTTTATATTGTATTCAATGAACATTGAATATGTGAATCATTGCACTTCATGATATCTTATTTTACATTGCACTGCATAAATCATATTCCAAACTATAGTTGATGATTTTTTATATTATATTCAATTCGATTATGAATCATTGCACTTCATGATGTTTTATTTTATATTGCACTTCATGATATTTTATATTATATTGTACTTCATGATATTTTATTTTATATTGCACTTCATGATATTTTATATTATATTGCACTTCATGAATCATATGTCAAACTGTAGTTGATGATATTTTATATTGTATTCCATCATCCATGAAATTGTGATATTAAAATTAAAATTTGATCTCTTAAAAGGAAATTTAATTTTTCTTTACAAAGAAACTAGCCTCCACCGAGTCCAGTCCACTTATCTTCCACATATCAATAATCACAAAAATATACCACACTTTGATTTTATGAACAATGCAAGTTGTAGAAATTTGTGAGACAAGATCCATATTATAGCCTACATTCACATTGCATCCATAAAAAAATTTGAAATTCCGTACTCGTAGTGCTTCCCCCATTCCTAACAAAATTCAATACCATCGGCCTAACAATGCTTCATCGGTGGAACCCCCATCACAGTCCCACCGATGGCCCGATGAAAATAGCTCACAACCTAGTATCAGTGTAACAATACTCTATCGGGCTGACTCCTAAGGTTCTCTCCTGATATACCAATAGAGTCAAGTTGTCAACAAAAGTAACCATGAATTATAACCATAGGAATGAATTATAGAATTTTATCAATAATCTCAAAAATATATCACACTTAGATTTTATGAACAATTCAAATTGTAGAAATTTGTGTGACAAGATCCATATTATAACCTACATTCACATTGCATCCATAAACAAATTTCAAATTTTGTAGTGACGTAGTCCTTCCCCCATTCCTAACAAAATTCAATACCATCGGCCTAACAATGCTTCATCGACGAAACCCCCATCACAGTCTCGCCGATGGCCCAATGAAAATAGCTCACAACCTAGTATCGGTGTAACAATACTCTATCAGGCTGACTCCTAAGGTGCTCTCTCGATATACTGATAGAGTCAAGTTTTTTTTTCATCAAGAAATGGCATAACCATTATAATATATTAATATAATTATCATAAAATATTACAAAACTTGATTCAAGATGCATATCGAGAGGAAATAATTAGGAAGAAAACCTGTGGTTGTAGCATATTTAAATTCAAAACTGACAAAATTATTCCATTAGTTGAATACAAAATACAACCCTTAATAGGCACCCCTTACATAGGTTATCTTCATGACGATCACAAAATGACTTCAAGTTGACTACCTTCGCAAAGCCCTTAACATGTATTTGGAATCTATGTGAGATAGAGTTTTATTAATTGCAATAAACAATGCTTGGAAGGTCGCTCTGTTTAGTAGATAAGGCTTGGGGAACAAAGTTGTTACAAATCTATTTCCTTCCCATAGGTCGTACCCCTGAAAAGCCTTCGCTAGCCCACCTTCTGGCAACAAACCGACTTCACCACTTTAGCTGCTATGATTTCAACTTTCATACCATCCTAAAGCATGTCCATAAGTATGCTCCCAACCTTCACACCACACTATTACCAAACCTTCCACTGCACCACCTTTTGCCTCCAATTATTTCACACAACTCCAGCGAACTGGTTAACAATGCGGTGTGGGCTCCATTCGACTAGAAAGCAGGCTGAGGCGACGTGTCTAGCAACCGAAGCCCGACAAAAAGAAAGGGAAGCTTGATTTGGACGCCACATGGCGGTGGCTGAAAAATTTGTGAAGCCACTTTATTTATGAGGCCATGCCAAAACTGTCTTAGCTAAATCGCCTCAAAACATACCTTTGACAAAGGTAACTGTGGTGTGGGCCCGATTCAAACAGAGCTCAGGATGAGGCGACGTGTCTAGCAATCAGAGCTCGACAAAAAGAAAGGGAAGCTCCGTTTGGATGCCATGTGGTGGCTGTCGAAAAAGTTGCGAAGCCACTTTATTTATGATGTGGTCACTCCTCTTTCCTAGGCCTGCTTTGATATTTATGCATTTCCCAATATGCAAGCATCCCCAATAAAATGCACAATAAATTCCCCAATAAAATTAATATTTTTATTGAGAAGTATACAGGATTCGCCAGGATTTTACACCTTCGCTGAGGGGGGGGGGTTTCTTAAAGTTTTCCCTTGTATTCTTCGTGTTAGGAAGAATTTCGAGGAAGCATAAGCTTCTTGGTTGGGCAGAAAAGTGCCTAAGCCATGTTCTCATCTCTTGACTTGTGGATGACCATGAGGGTCGATGGCGGTTAGAGACTATATTGTATGTCCTCACATTATTATTATATCATTGACATATTTGTACTTTTGATTATATCATTATTTGAATTCATGGCATGTGAGCTAGAGTTGCTTTTTTTTTTTTATAATATATTATGTGCATTTACATAGATTATGCACTACACATATGAGGATGTGTTATAATATTTTTACCTAATGAAGTTGTTTTGTTTATTTTCCATGCTTATGAGTTATTGAGTTATTGATCATTTTTACGAGATTGAATTGGGTCACATTTCTTACATTTTCAATAGTTTAATCTAAATAACTTGAAGTAATAAATTGATATAAAATGAAAATAAACAGTTACTTTTAGATTATGAACTAAATTAAACTCATGGTAAGTTAATAATTTTTAGTTATAAGTAGAAGGGGATTTGGGAGAAGAAAATGCGTCCCTATGTGTATTGTAGGCTAATGGTTTCTAGAGAAGAGTTGTATTAGATAGCCTTAATGGTAACTAATGAAGGTGTTAGATTTGGTCTTGAGTGTCAGGGACCCTCAAATAAAATAGTGTTATACATGGCTTGAATATAAAGGAGAATTATTATGAAGACTAAATATTTTGGGTATGGTTTTAGGACTCCTCTATTAACCTTTACAAGGCTCTAGCACCGATACACACATGCCCTTAACAACACAAAATAAACAATGCATTGGGAAGATAAACTTTACAATCAAATGCTAAAGTCCTCACACTTTTATGTACCTCTAAAACTCTTAATAGGTGAGCCTCTAGTTTTGTAGGTCCCAAATATGCTTTGGAATCCTTTGAGCCTATTATATAACTCGAAGAGTACAAGCTTATTTCTCGAGGGGACATAGTAGAGGGATGAATTGCATGGTAAACTACCTCATTTAGTTCCCTAGATGGTTTTTTCTAACTTGTACTTAGCCAAAATGTAGAAAAAATTATGTGTGTAACCTAATGTGCAATAGGTGTAGTGGCATGTGCAAATTTCTTACCAAGATAAAAACCCTAGGGGATAAAATATTGTAAATGTGGTGTGTGGATGTGTATGCAATTCAAAGGGAAAGTAAGGATATTGGAATAATTTTGGAGATGGTTTGAATATAATTTCTAAAAATAGAGATAGAGGAGGATGTGTGGTGAAGGAATAAGGAAAATTAGGATTCAATGAAAGCAAAATTTGAGAAGATGAAAGGCTAAATCCGAGGGAGATAAATGAATGAAATGAAAGGATACTAATTATAAATAAATTTAAGTAGTAAAATGGGAGTAAAACCTACAAAATAATTTTACATATAGCTTCCTACACCTAGTAGGTTGCTATTGCATAAGATAGAGAATTAGATTGGGAGTTGCTTGCTATTTATAAATGTGATTTTTTCTTTGTTATATTCAATTGACGAATCTTTGGTCTTCTATGTGAATCCATCTTTGAAATTAAAATATGGAAGTAAAGGATTAGTTCTACACAATAGTTGGAATTAATTTGAGTTAATTTGGACTTTAGTGTCTAAATATGTTTCCCCCTCTAGCATTTGAATGCATTTAGTCATATTTTTTATATTTGTCTTAAAAATTTTATAGTAGGTAAAGGGTCAAAATTGGCTTGATGTAGGAGCATCCGGGTCCACAAGCAATCCTGCATCACTCGAAAAAAAATCTTTTTATTTCTCATTTTTTGGTGTGTTGTGGTGGATTTTGGTGTCTCTCTTCATCTTGTGAGCTCCTTGACCTAATGGTGAAGGTTTCGTGAGTAGATCTTTCATAGTTTGGTAGAATTAATTATTTTGTGACTTCAGTTAGCAATTTGAAAAAAGTTTATAATTTTAAAATTTATGAAGGTTTGGGCGAAATCCTTTTGTAGGGGTCCATGGGGTACCATTCCAAGCTTGCATGCCAATTTTTCGTGTAAAATGGAGAACTTTTATTTTTCACTTATGAACACCTAGTTCTACTCTTAACACTGTTTTGCAAGTACGTAATTAATTTTCTCCTAATTCTCATTATAGGTTTCATAGACCAAATATATTTGAATTAATACCTATTTTAAATACCGGTTGGAGGTTGTTTGAAGGCATTTTCCAAATGTTATTTTTAGAATTAAAATACAAATTGTTAAATCATGGTGAGCAGAATTTAACACCTAATTTATGGTTGTTTTATGATAATTTGAAAGAGCCTTGGAAGGAAAGAATGCCATGCCTAAAATTGGGCAGTAGTGGGGGCATGGGAATGAGAATTAGTCACGCCACATTTCCCATTTCTTAATAACAAATTTAAACTGCAACAAATGCGTGGAACTGGATGCCTGAATGATGTTTAGGCAAGTAAAAAAATAATGAAAATTACTACATGAGAAGAGGAGGAAGGAGGTGGTGTGGAGGAATATGGGAGTTGGCAACCCATTTTTGGGACTTTGATTTTCAATAACAACAAGAAAAAAAAAGTTTTGTGGGATTTTTGGTCAGTGCTGGTAAAATCTAGGAGGACTAGGAATGAAGTGAGTAGAAATAAATAAATTAGAAGATGTTGTGTGGGGTTAATGGGAGCTGAAAAAAGGGTTTATGAAAAGTTTGAATGTAAGGGGCAGTAGGAAAAAAGTAAGAAGGGGACTAAAAAAATAGTGAGGAGGCTGAGTGGAAATATGAAGGAAAAAACAAATGTTATTTGTTGCATGTAACAAATGAAAGGAGGGGAAGATTGCTGGGTAAAGATAGAGCAACACTAAAGCCAAGGAAAACAAGAGAATGGGGGGTTTATTAATTACAAAATTTTGTATGTTTCATGAAGATACAATAGGTTGATGTTTGATGTAATTGTCTTGAACTTATTTAATGCAATAGAATTCAGAATTTGTTAGCATTTGTTTTGGTATTGTGAGTTGTAATTTTGTTGCAATAGAGATTGTGTTGCTTTGTGTGTTTGTGATACAACGTGTGTTGTTTCATGGCTTGAGGTCATTTAAATTAGTTCAAAACTTGATACAAAGCCAAGAATCAAGAAAACAAGGAAATTGGCCCAATAATACACCTAAGGAGCGATCACTAGATTGAGTGCAAGAACATATGTCAAAGATCATAAATTACATGATTTACGACCTTACAATGAACAAATACAAAAATACTCATATGAATCACATCCATGAAAGCAAGAACAATAGTTAGAAGAAATAAAATTTGAGCCACGTTTTAAGCATTTCTATCAAGATCCCACTTCATCTCAAGATGAGATGGAATAAGTGGATATAAATTGGAATGAAAATAATATGTTGGGGGGATATTCCTCTTTCATCAATGGGTGAGATTAGATATTTGGGTTTTATTGATATAATTATATTTTACTTCATGGTGTTTTTTTTTTCATGTTCTTAGTTGGAATGAGGATGATGCAAGGACACCTTCAATGATACATGTTATACTAGGGTGATTGTGAACATGTCTTGTGTGGTTCATATCACTTTTTGGTCATGATGTGCATGTGTTTTCTTTTGTATTTTTCTTATGAATTTGAGATGTAAAGTATGGAGTGATAATCAACCACTCATTAAATATTGACCATAATGTGACTTATTTGCTTTATGTTATTATTTTTAGCATTTGAGTATGTCATGTCCATTGTGCTCCATGTTTTATATTATATTTTTTCCTTTTGACCTTGATATATTTTTATTAATTCATGTTTGTTGCAAACCTCCTATTCTCATATTCTCTTATGTTTACATTCTCATTCACCTTTTATATTATGTATTGCATCTTGTTACGTACCTTTTTTCATGTTATATTTCCACACTTGGGAGAATCCCCTTTATTGTCATATTTATTGTTATCCATTAATGATGATGCACTTAAATGTTTGTAATATGATTCAAATGATTCTAGTGTCACATCAAGATATCTTCATATCATGCTTATATTCTTAAAAATATGCATATTGTTTTTATCTTATGATGATTACATCTTCAAGGGATACTTGCACCTATAATTTATCCTATGATTGCATATTTACATTTTTATGATTATCTTATGAAACATAGAAAAATAGGTGATGGAAAAATGGGTAAATAGAGAATGTACCTATCTTTCTATCAATTTCATTAGGAAAAAGAGATCCCCAAAGGTGGGATCAACTTTCAACCCTTAGGTGAGTCAACCCTATTGGAGATCTTGTTGTTTTTCCTTTATGACATAAGTGTAAAATATGATTGAAATGCACTTTTGGGAGAAAAACTAAAAATACTAAATGAAATCAATTATGTAATGTGAAACTTGAATCATCAATTTAAAGCATAAAACAAGCAAAAAAATCAGAATTCCAATAGATTTGAGAAGGGTAAGTTGATGTGTACCAGTCACCAAAAGATGTTGATGAGTGTCCTCCTAGGATAGATTCGCCCTAGGGCGAATGGGTCCTGCTATAGGGGTCCAAAATATGATTTCACAGTCCTTTGCTCCTGCATCTGCACTCTTCATTGCTCTGGATCTCATTGTCAAAAAGTCAGAAATAAATTCTGCAAGTAAAATTTTGTGGCTTGGCAATTTTGATGACAACTTTGACAACTTTGCAAAAATTGCACTTGTGATCAATCTTTGCAAAATTTGAGCCACGTTTTAAGAATTTATATCAAGATCCCCACTTCATCTCAAGATGAGATGGAATAAGTGGATATAAATTGGAATGAAAATAATATGTTGGGGAGATATTCCTCTTTCATCAATGAGGGAGATTAGATATTTGGGTTTTATTGATATAATTATATTTTACTTCATGGTGTGTTGTTTTTTCATGTTCTTAGTAGGAATGAGGATGATGCAAGGACACCTTCAATGATACATGTTGATACTAGGGTGATTGTGAACATGTCTTGTGTGGTTCATGTGCTTTTTGGTCATGATGTGCATGTATTTTCTTTTGTATTTTTCTTATGGATTTGGGATGATGTAAAGTATGGAGTGATAATCAACCACTCGTTAAATATTGACCACAATGTAACTTATTTTCTTTATGTTATTATTTTTAGCATTTGAGTATGTCATGTCTATTGTGCTCCATGTCTTATATTATATTTTTTCCTTTTGACCTTGGTATATTTTTATTAATTCATGTTTGTTGCAAACCTCCTATTCTCATATCCTCTTATGTTTATATTCTCATTCACCTTTTATATTATGTAATGAATCTTGTTACGTACCTTTTTTTCATGTTGTATTTCCACACTTGGGAGCATCCCCTTTCATGTCATATTTCTTGTTATCCATTAAGAATGCAATTAGGTCCTCTCAAAACATGGGTTACTGCCAATTTATCCTTTATTATTTCAAATGCTTTTTGACAGTTAGTTATCCAAGAAAATTCAGTATCTCTGGTCAAGAGAGAGAACATGGGTGCAACTATTTATTGAAATTATAAATATTTTGTAATATACCTCATGGCCTACAAAAAACATTACATAATTTTGGTTTTTGGGTATATGAAACTATTAGATTACCTTAATATTGTTTGTGTAACCTTTCATTCCTTTTGCAAATACACGATGTCCAAGGATGATACTGGTGAGTCCAATTAATAGCTAGTTTTCTTCTGCTTAGTTTATATACATTCCTAAACTTATATACCCTTTATAATCCTTCATGCAACTTAAATCAAATTTTGATGGATGGAAATATGATTATGATATGTTGGTAATTGCATGGTTAATTATGTGAATGTGTGTGGAATACAATATGAATCTATGTTTAATTTATGGTTACTAGTAGTGTGTATATGTTAGACGTGTTGGGCACGTGGAAAGGTGAAGCCCAATGTAACGACTTACTCATTCAAAAAATCTGTATTATTCTCTTATATCCATCTACTTTGTAATGACTATGTCTTGGTTTGTAATATTCTTCTTTCTGTGTCGATAATTTCATATCCAGATGACGATTGGTGTTAGGTGAGAAAGGAGTCTTTTGGTATGGAAGTATGAGCTATTGCTTCTCTGTATTGTACATGTATGAAGAGTAAACTTAAGGAGAATCCTCTGCATCTTTTATGGACATAGCCATCAGACATGGTGAACCATGTTAAAATTTTGAGTTTCTCTTTTGTGTGAATGGTTTTATTCATTCGGTTGTTTCTTTTTTAATCTTCTTTCATTTGCTTGTGTATTCTGTAACTTACAATTGGTATCAGAGTCTGGTGTTGAGCTCGGTGCAGATTTTGGTTTTTGGAAATCAGTGAAGATTTTCTAGAGCCATGGACAAAGCAGATAAATGGAAGATTGAAAAGTTTGCAGGTCAAAAATTTGGTCTATGGAAGGTGCAGATGGAATCGTTACTCATTAAGCAAGATCTCTCAAACACACTACTAGGGAAATCCAAAGGGAAAGGTTCACTATCAAACGAAGAGTGGGAGAAATTGGACAAGAAAGCAAGAGAAACTATTTTTATTTTGCTGTCTAGAAATGTGTTATTCAATGTCTCAGTAGAGAAGACAATGCAAGAGCTATGGGATAAACTCTCTTCAATGTACGAGATGGCATCAACTTCGAACAATGTATTCATTATGAAAAAGTTATATAATTTAAAAATGCAAGAAGGTGGGATTATGTCGAATCATCTAAATGAATTCAATACCTTAGTAACCCAATTAATTTTTGTGGGTATTAACTTAGATGATGAGATCAAGGCTATTTTATTATTGTGTTCTTTACTGAACTATTAGGAAGGTGTGGTGATGTCAGTGAGCAGTTTGGTGGCTACCAAAAGCAAGTTAAAATTTGATGATGTTGTAGCCACTCTTCTCAACGAAGACATGAGGAGGAAAAATCAAGAGCCTTCATTCGGTGATGCATTAAATGCTCTAAGTACTAATAATAGAGGAAGGGGTCGAGATAAAGGAAGAAATAACGACAAAGGAAGATCGAAGTCCAGAGGCATAAATGGAGAATGTTGGTTTTGTGGCAAGATAGGTCACATAAAAAAGAACTGTTGGAACTACAAAAAGAAACAAGAAAAAGGTGATCCATAACAAATCCAACACAACATACCAAGAAGATGCAGGTGTTCTTATTTTAACTGAAGAATAAATTTCAACTAATGTTTGGGTGCTTGATTTAGGTTCATCGTTTCATGTCACTCCGTGCAAGGAGCATTTCAAAAATCTACAAATCGGTGACTTCGGTAAGGTTTTTTTGGGTAACAATGAATCTTGTGATGTTGTTTGAAAAAGGGATATTTCATTGCAACTATAAAATGGATATAGTTGGTTTTTACATGATGTTAGATATGTTCCCCAACTCAAACAAAATGTAATCTCGGTTGGACAACTGGGTTCTCAAGGTCGTGAGATTAGTTTTGAATCAAAATAGATGCAAGGTTAAAAAGGGGGCCTTGTTAATTGCAAGGGGTAGCAAATTAGGCACCCTATATGTCATAGAGAGTCATGTTGAGGTGGGAGTTGTTCATCCTACTTCAGATTCATCAATATGGATTGTGAAGCAAAGGTCTTTGGATCAATTAGATATTGAAACTAATTCTATTATTAATAATTTTCTTAGTATGTTTGATGACAGTGACAGTTTTGGGGATCAATTAGATGCTGGTGAGCAGGTTGATGCCATAGAACTTGTGGCAGATGAAACTAATGGTGATGAGAGTGAAAATTTGAAGGTGATCGAAGATGAGACCATTTTTAATGGTGATTAGAGTGAAAGTTTGGAATCGGTTTGTAATGGTGCTAATAGCGAAACTTGTGCATTTGGAAATATGTCAACCACTATGGAAGATGGAGCAACTAAATCTATGAAGACTGTTGTCAAAGTTAGTAGTGAATTTGGTGGAATTGCTCGAATTGTTGTGTTCCTGTTTCTAAATTTTTATTTTTTAAGTTCTATTTGCCTTTTAGCAACAAAGAACTCTGATATTCAAGCATTAGATGTTGGAAAAATCACCGTTGCTGGCATAGGGTGCATGACTTCAAAATTTGAAGCAGATCATTGGAAGGCTGAATTAGAAAATTCTGATACCAGAATGTATGAATGGACGAATGAGCAATTTTTTCCTCGGGAGAAGTTTGAGTTTTGTAGAGCTTCTCTCGGGATTGTCTCGGTGTGATCTTGACCTGTTGCGGGGGATATCTCTGACCGATCCCATTGGTCTTCAAGTGGGAGATTGTTGGGCACGTGGAAAGGTTGAGCCCAATGTAATGACTTACTCATTCAAAAACTCTATATTATTCTCTTATATTCGTCTTCTTTGTAATGACCCTATCTTGGTCTGTAATATTCTTCTTTCTGTGTCGATGATTTCATCTCCAAAAGACGGTTGGTGTTCAGTGAGAAATGAGTCTTTTGGTATGGAAGTATGAGTTGTTGTTGCTCTATATTGTACATGTATGAAGAGTAAACTTAAGAAGAATCCTCTGCATCTTTTGTGGACATAGCCATTAGACATGGTGAACCATGTTAAAATTCTGAGTTCCTCTTTTGTGTGAATGGTTTTATTCATTTTGTTGTTTCCTTTTCAATCTTCTTTCATTTTCTCGTGTATTTTGTAACTTACAAGATGAACTAACTCCTTGCAGCCCAGAAGTTAGAGCAAGCATATTGTAACCCACAACAACTGGGAAGTTTAGCCCACGACTAAAATATTGCGAGTAGTAGGGGAAAGTCCAGTTTGATGAACGCATCACCAAGACAATAAATAAACATGATAGAGGAAGAAAGGGTCAATACCATTAGGTTCACATGACAATTTGACTATGTCTCTGTCAAAACCATTTGAGCTAGAGTCTTGTTTCTATTTCTCTTTTTTTGTTCTATTTAATTAAAGTTTTTGTTGCAAAGACTTGTTCACCTCCTATTCACGAGGAGAGTGGACACTAGCATTTAGTTTTAGTTTTGAATTCTTATGCATATAAATTTCTAGGGCTCAATGGTCAAGGAGTAAATCTAGTTAGAAATTATAGTTAGGATTATAGTTGAAGTGTTTCTTAGTTCTATGCTTTAGCAAGACAATTGTTAAGTTTATTGTTGCAATGAATATGAATTTATGAATGAGAAATCTATTGGAGATTCATGTTATATTGTGAGTGTTCAGTTTTCAATGCAATAAAGATGTTTTCAATCTACTGCTATGATTAGTCGATTCAATAGATTTGGTTTATCTCGTGGGCACAACAACTTGAGCAAGGGCCACTCAAGGTACTGTCTACCCACTTCAATTTTTGTTGTTGTATTAGATATTTCATGTTGCATTAATTTTAGAATAGATTCATGATTGTATGCATGCTGTAACATTACTTTGAACCAAGCCTTGGGGGTAGTTAATAAGTTGAGTTGTGAAGAGTCAATAGTCAGTGGTATAGTTTATTGTAGAACTCAATTAGGCAGTTAACTAGTTACAATACTAAGTTGAGAGTACCCGTAGCATAGGTGTTAGATTAAGCTATTTACTTTGTTTTGCAGTTTAAGCTTTATTTCCCTTTTCAAGTATTTTATGATTTCATGCACATGTGTAAACCACCTATAGTTGATGTTATAGGCAGTGTAGAATCTCTGGATGCACATATAGTGTGAGCATCATCAAAATTTTATGTAGCCTTGGTTGATAACTAAATGAAGCTCGTTGTGAGGGTTTAGTAGACTGTTCAACTAGGAATCACCTCTGAATTATGTGTCTTAACACCAAGTTGACGGAGCATTAGTTGGGCCTTACAAATACCATGTTAAACCACCATAAAGCACTTCTCATGGCTAAAAGAAAAATAATGTTTTTCACAACATATTAGGATTTTTTCTAAGTTTTGGAGGGCTTCATCAAATGTATTCCATGGATAGTGAAATAATTCATGTAGACCTCTATGCATTCAATTGCTAATTCGATAAAAATAGCTAGAACAACCCTTTGAAAGGTAGTTGGAGCATTACATAAATCAAATGGAAGGAGATGGTCTTGGTAGAGATTTTTCTAATTAGAACTAAAGATTATTTAAATGAATAAAATTTACTCTAGCTATGTTATCCTACTCAACCATATAGACTATTGCACCTTGTTTATTATTTTTTTGGACGTTATAGATTGAGTAGGAAGTAGTGTTTGATTAATTAGTTCTACATGTAATTTGTGAAATTTCTATTGAATTTAGAATGATTGGTTATAGTTTTGGTAGGGCATCCCCTATTATTACATGTTTTTAGTTCATATCGAAGTTGAAACTGTTGAGGTCAATGTTGGTTAGGCCATGCCTGATTTGACCATTATTGATTTGGCCAATTTTATGGTCCCTAATGAGGAGGGATTGGAGGTCCACTCAATTGTGTACCGCATTGATTAACTCCCCAATTTGTAGGCATGTGCAGGATCATCATGGAAAAAATAAGCCTTTAAGTGGCAATAAAAATTTAGAAAATCAGAGTTAGGAAACTTGATGTAAAAATTTGAATAAGTTATCTATATTATTTCAAAAATATGTAAGAATAGAATTTGTAGAAAATTTAATGTAGTTTCTAAACTACTAGGTTTTTTTTTTTTTTAAATATCTATTTGGTGAAAATTTGAAATTTCAATGTAGTAGTACTTAAATTTCAAGGAAAAAATAAGTAGGTGTCTGTCTGACCACCCTAACCACAATAAAATGATAATATTTTTTTATAATATTTTAGATATAAGTAGAGGACTTATGTCCCAATGTGATGCATATTTTTTTGCAATTTTTTTTCAAGTAAATATTTAATTATAATTTTTTTATTACAACTTTTAAAAAATATAAAAACTCATATGTCTGACCACTTTAACTTGGTCAAAAATTCATGAAATTCAATTTTTTTTTTTTAATTCTATATTATGCAAAGCATAGAATGTGACACATGTTTCAGATTCAAAAAATATGATACCATTTGAAAGCTATAGATGTTTTTGAATTAGCCTATCAATCAGGACTTTAGTCGTAATTCAAATAGAAAACGAATAATAATTATTTATTAAATTAAAAGTAAAACATAATTTATATTGGTGGAAAGATAATAATATCCTTTAAAAACCCTTTTCGTTTTATCAATTTTGGGTAAGAAAAAAGTCGTCAACCACATGGGCCATCATATCACTTATATATCGCCACTTTTTGGCCCATCATGATCCTGCACACACCCTTGTAGGGCCTCTATAAGGATCTTGGTTCAAGTGTTGGTTATATGGGAAGTTACCAATCTACTTCTGCTTTATGTAGTTTAATTCTTCTTCAACGTGATACTTTTTATTTGTTAATATCTTTAGGGCAAGGAGTTGATCACAACATGTAGTAGAAAACTCGACATGGCAAGGGCAGGTGTATCATCAAGAATCACATTCGTTGATTGATGATAATTTTTATTTGTTAATCTCTTTAGAGCAAGGAGTTGATCACAACACTAGTAGAATTTGTTTTTCACATGTTTCACAAATCTTAATTCTCTCTAAAGGACATTCATGTAATGGGTGTTTATTTTTACATTAATTATATTGTTTATCCATGAATAAGAAATCAACATTGTATAGCTTTGCATTTCAAAATGAATGTTTTGCTTTTCAAAATGAAAGTTTGCAGCATATTATCATGCAATCTTTATAATTTCTTTCTCTTGTAAAAGATGCACAATAAAAATTGAAACTCACTTAAAAATCAAACTTTTGCACAATAATGGATACTTAGCAGACAATTTGTGTACCTAGTGTACCTTTAATCTTGAATTTGCAATTTAGCTCTATCTATTTTGAGCTGTAGCTAAAAATAGATAACAATAATCACATTCATTCTCTTCCTTTAAGTTAGTGTTAATCAATTATGTTTATATGACATTGTTAATAATCAAAATAAACATGTTGGGTTTTTTATATGTTGAATCAATATTAATAATGTTTATATTTTTCACCCTTATTTATGGGGCTTGTCGGGCTGATCAAAATTTGAACCCATGAAGAGATGTAAAATGGCACCCACTGAATGAGGATTGGGTCAAAGTGAATTTCAACGGAACAACGCAAAGAAACCTCGACATGGCAAGGGTAGGTGTATCATCAAGAATCACATTCATTGATTGATGCTAATTTTTATTTGTTAATCTCTTTAGAGCAAGGAGTTGATCACAACATGTTGTAGAATTTTTTTTCACATGTTTCACAAATCTTAATTCTCTCTAAAGGACATTCATGTAATGGATGTTTATTTTTACATCTTGGATAATATATAGACAATGTTTCAGTTGTTCTTATTTTTCTTGAATTCAATCTAAAGAGTGTTTAACTAAACCGAAATACCTATCTTGAAATTTATAAATTCTTAACTGAGTTGTCCTATGCCATTCTATCCTCTTAATGATCTCATTGTTCTAATTCCATCTATTTCCTAGAATAATTTCTACAAAGCTCCTTTATTATTTTATATCGAGTTAGTTTATGTTCCCTTGTCCATTAGGTCCAATGATTACTTTGACTCTTTTTCTAATGCTCTTAGGAACAAGTCTTTAGTTAGGTTCTATTTTATAAGATTTTCATATCTCTAAAGGCAAAAGGTCTACAAAAATAGGGGCTTTATGGTCATGAAACTTAGCTTTGCTCACCCATTGTCAGTCTTCAGTCTTCCATGCTTCCTTCCATCTCCTCACACCCACTTGTAGTAGTCGAGAATGCTAGTATTATCCCAGACTCGATTGCTCTGTGCACATCAATTAATTCCTTCAGTAGATCGATGTAACCCAATACCTCGGTTTTCCTTACTGCCTCATCCTCGTCTCCACTCCAGATAAGAAAAGGAACCCATGGCCCATTGTAGTGGAGGACCAGTTTTGGCAATATTTTTCCAACAGGGCGGAGCCCCCATCCCACTACCGCCATCTCTAAATAATGCTCCATCCCATCGTGCCGGTGGGCTTTAACTAGTTGACACATTAGCCACCTGACCGAGTCCTTGCTCTCAAGTGCTTGAAGCAGGGAAGCCATAAAAATAGAGGCCAGGTATGAGTTCACTCGATAGCGGTAGGAGGAGATGAGCACCTTCGTGCCCACTATTCTCTTCACCATTTCTAGGATCTCCATGTCATCCACGTTGAAAAATTTTCATAGACGCTTATCTGTGACCCCCCTAAACACGGTTTGTCTCTCCTTCGCTTCCAGATAGATTGTTGCCTCCATCTCCGATCCTTATGTAGGTTGGAAAGGGGACTGTTGGAATTTTAAACAACCTTCGCTGTCATTTGTAGCCAGCCGCCACACTGACATCTTCATTTACTTCTCTCGGTCAATGGATTCCCCAAATCGTCCTCCACAAGTGCTTTTATGCTTCCGCCATCTCCCCACCAATCACACGCTCATCATTGCGTTCAATTGTCGATTTAGACAAATTATTTGCCTCTCCATTGCCTTCCCAATATACATGCGCCACCTTGAAGTCTTTGAAAATAGTTAGCTCTTGGAAGATTCAGTTTAACAACTTGTCGAGTTTACAATTCGGAGTTGAGCCTCTCTGAATTGCATTGATTGTTATTAGTGAGTCTCCCTCTAGAAATATCTTCTTGAAGCCCAAGCGATTGTAGAGGTTGATCCCAAGCCATGCAACCTACATTTCCGCTTCATTGTTGGTGCCAACTCCCAGCCATACGGACTTTTCTGCTAAGTTTTTCCCTTCGTGATTGTTGATGATACACCCGCCCTTGCCATGTTGAGTTTCCTCATGTTGCTTCATCGAAATTCACTTTGACCCAACCTTCATCTGGTGGGTGCCATTTTACATCTCTTCGTGAGTTCAAATTCTGATCAGCCCAAACCCGTAAATAAGGGTGAAAAATATTAACATTATTGATTTAACATATAAAAAACCCAACGTGTTTATTTTGATTATTAACAATGTCATATAAACACAATTGATTAACACTAACTTAAAGGAAAAGAATGAATGTAATTATAATTTCCAAAAGGAAATAGTATTTAATTTAGATAAAGAAAATAAAAGGAAATATAAGGTGAGAGTTTAATTGTTGTAAAAGTTTTATGTCTCTCTTGGTGAGTTAAATGATTTAAGATCTAGATCATCAACAATGTAATCATATCAATATTTGTTAAGTTGTCTAGAAACACCAAAAAAAGATTAGATTGAACATGTATATCAATCCATATGTTATCACACGTCTTATGTATCACTATATAATCAATCATTTTTTTCATTTAACTTAAGAAATAGTTTTTCTATTTTTAATTAAAAATTAGATCAAAACACATACATCCAATCATATATTATTACATATAGTATATCATTATATAATTGATTGCTTCTTTAATATATCTCATTAATGTATATTTTTATTATCAAATCATAATTACACATTGTATATATCACTATATAATTGATTGCTTCTTATATATATATATAATCATAAAAAAGACTATTGCTAATCCTGATGCCCATGCCAACCTCCAGCAAGGATTGACAATGTATACTCCATCGTGTCGAAGGAGTTCATTTGTCACGAGAACTCTTTTCATTTATACGTGCTACAGATTCGTTGACAACGAAGATTTCCTTAATTGAAACACTTTGATCCATTACAGTATCTATGTAGCTCGGCCATTATAGCTCCCAAGCTGCTCTATGCCTGCTTGGTTTACTCATGACTTTTTATTCTTTGAAGAAATGGTATTTCCCGTTATGGAATCCCAACCCCAAGAAAATTTCTTATTCGTGTGGTCTGTTCTTTCACTGTTGTCCTCGACTGGCTACGACTGCTGCTCTTCAAACACAAAACAATGTCTGCAATATTTATCCCGAGAATGTAAGAAGCTTGTGCGAAGAGGGTCGATTGAACGAAGCCCTGCGAGTTTTATGCGACTTCGATCATGCCTTAGATTGTTCTACATACGTTTCTCTCTTGCAGGGATGCATAAATAAGAAGGCATTGCCACAGGGTAAATTAGTACATGCCCACATCAATCAGACGGGTTTTGGAGCAGATAAGTTTTTATTCAACAGACTTGTTGGCTTTTATGTGAAGTGTGGAAGTTTGGAAGATGCACGCAAAGTGTTTGACAAAATGCCTGAACGAGATTACTTCTCGTGGAATGCGATGATTGCTGCATATACAAGGCAAGGGATTGCAAGGGAAGCGTTGGAACTATTTCACTTAATGCCTGGAGAAGGAATCCAACCCAATCAGTTTACATTTTCCAGCGTTCTTCCGGCATGTTCAGATTTGGCATCCCTGGAGAGGGTTCATGAAAAGATAATAAAGAGTGGGATTGAGTTGGATGTGGTTGTGGAGAGTGCGCTTGTGGATATGTATGCGAAATTTGGTTGTATAGAGAGTGCACGCAATTTGTTTGACAAAATATCTCATCGAGACGATGTCTCTTGGATGATAATGATTGCTGGGTATGTGCAGAATGGATGGGCTGAGGAGGCCCTTAAGCTCTACCAGGAAATGAGATTGGCAGGTGTGAAGCTGAACTCGAATACATTTGCTAGCATTCTGCCAGCTTGCGCTTATTTGGGTACTCTTGAACAGGGCATAGAGATCCATGAGGAGATAATTAGAAGCGGGGTTGAATTAGATGTCTATGTGGGGAGCGCTCTTGTGGACATGTATGCAAAATGTGGGAGAATAGACAAGGCTCGTGAAGTGTTCGACAAAATGCCCCGCCATGATGTTGTGTCATGGACAGCTATGATTGCAGGGTATGCCATTCATGGTTGTGCTGCGGAAGCCCTAATTCTTTTTCAAGAAATGCTTGACTCAGGTGTTAGGCCAAACCACGTTACGTTACTTTGTGTCTTGTCTGCATGTTGCCATGCAGGCCTGGTGGATGAGGGCTACAAGTACTTCAATAACATGAGGGGGTATTATAGGATTACCCCTAGAATGGAGCATTACAGATGTATGGTGGATCTCCTTGGCCGAGCCGGGCAACTTGAAGAAGCACAAGATTTCATTAACAGAATGCCTGTAGAACCTGATGCTGCTATTTGGAGGTGCTTGCTTGCTGCTTGTAGATATCATAACAATATAGACCTTGGAGAACATGTAGCGGCACAAGCATTGAAGTTGGATACCCAGTATGATACACCTTATGTGCTTCTCTCAAACATGTATGCAGAAGCTGGGAGATGGGATGACCTTGAAAAGGTGCGAAAATTGATGAAAGACAGAGGCATTAAAAAGACACCAGGATGCAGCTGGATTGAGCTCAACAAGCATGTCCATGTTTTCTACGGGGGAGACAGGTCACACCCACAAACAGAACAAATCTATGCAAAGTTGGAGACCTTAGCTAGGGAGATGAGAGCAGCAGGGCATGTTCCTGATAGACAATTTGCTCTGGCTGATGTGGAAGAGGAGCAGAAGGAACAAATACTTTGCCACCATAGTGAGAAGTTGGCAATAGCATTTGGCCTGCTAAACACACCATCTGGAACAACTATTCTTGTTATCAAGAATCTTCGAGTGTGTGGTGATTGCCATTCTGCAATTAAGTTCATCTCAGAAATTAGTGCACGAGAAATTATTTTAAGAGATACCAACAGGTACCATCATTTCAAAAATGGTCGGTGTTCTTGTGGGGACTATTGGTGATTCAACTTTTGAATACCTTACTTTTCTTGCAAGGGACTAGACACTGTTTCAAGTTTTCCTGGTCCCTCGTAGTTCTGGAGCCTGCAGTACCCAAGAAGATGATCAACATGTATGGTTCATCTGTCATTTGATGGCATTCCATGCAACTTTACTAAATATTTGTCAATAGCATCTATGCCTGAAGTTGATTTATAGATCGAAATAGAATTGATTTTATCCTGAGCCGGTGAGGCTCATTTGTCAAATGCACACCCACACTGCTTAGTGGTTTAAGTCGATGTCTGGCCTCTGGAGAAGATTTTTCTTGGGTGAGGACTATACACCTTCATCTTTGGCAGGCAATCCCAATGACCTGAGAATTGCACCTAATTGCAAAAGGAATCACCCCAGCACTGCAAGTGGTAAAATGTCAGTTGTCTCACCTCTATTACCAAGCAAGAGGATTTTCCTTACCTAAGTGGGCATTGGCCTAAAGAAGTTTATCTCCAATTGGAGTGGAGAATAACTCAAAGGAGCTATTGAAAACAGTTGATAATGTCCTATCTTGCAAGAATCAAGATATATCTGATTACAAGATAAATAGGAAACAAAGTTTTAATAATACAGAAACTGGCTGCACTACCACTTTGCTCTGCAGTTCCTTCTACTGTTGCACGATAAATAGGAAGAAAAGTTCAAAAGCATAACACGGAAACTAGCTGCACCTGATATATCAAGCACTTGTTCCACAGTTCGTTCCACCGTTTATGCAAGTTGAGTTCTGCATCTCAAAACATATTTTTATGATAGTACAAAATTCCATCGACATCCATATGTCATCCATTGTGCTAAAAGACATTAAATAAATTGAGTGTCGTACAATAGCTCTTGAAACTCTGGATTGACGTCTCTTGTGCATATTGATTGGATTTGATTACCTCAACATAGGAGTTAGATAGTCCATACTGTTTTATTGACCAACAGTGCTTTGTGACTACGAGAATTTGGTAATTTAGCATTCTGTGACTGATGCTCATCGACATGTCAAATGATTGCTTCTAGATTTCAAGAGATATGAAGATTAAGTACGCCTCTGTTCCTTTCCGTTTATCTAAGTCTCTAAAGTATTAATTTCTTTAAACTTTTTTTTTGGAGTATTTTAGGATTTGAATGCAAATGTTAATATACGGGTTTATTAAAGATTCTAACACCCTCAATCATATCGTAACAAACACATCTCACTCTTTTGTAAAAAATATTGCTCAAGTCACAAAAAGCAGAATACAAACTAAGTAGAGAACAATTTGAAACTTTTACATTTAAAAATAAACATCCCAATTTTTACTGTTCTCTTGCTATTTATATTTCTTGTCTGACATACATGATTTCTAGTAATCATGTTATTAAACTGTTTTTTCTTTAATGTACCATTACCATAGTTTTTTGGTTGTAAATTCTTTGTACTTTGCATTGTTACAGGGATGAAACAATTATTTTTATTGGAAGAGCAGAGGTGGAACCGAGAAACGAGTGTCTACATCCAAAGCCTATATATGTCTTAATGTTCACAAATGACAATAAATGTTACAATCTACTTCTTACGAACACATAATAGCCGCTATAAATCAAACCAATATGTCAAATTATTACACAAGAGAGGAGATTTTTTTATTTTTTTATATATATATATATAAAGTGCTTGAAGGAAAAATCTGAGTGCTACTACTCCATAAACTCAATTGCATTTACAAGGAAGAGAAAGATTGACATATCTATCATCATGTAAAGGAACAAAAAAGACATTAATCCATCATAGTACTGTTCATATTAAATAAAGAGCAATAAGGTAAAAGTTAGATAACCTCATCCGGTTCTCGCGCTATCCAAGACTCGACATGCCACTGTCGAGAGGGAAAACATCATTTGATTGCTTTTCCTCCAACCATGGACTCAAGCGGTCCCCCCCACACTTCCTAACAGGAAGTGGCCTTGCCCTTCAACGAAAGGTTACATAGGGTTGCCACATTTGCCATTTGAGCTCTGGTGTGTACTCTACCCAACTAACCTTGATGCACTACTAAGGATACCTTCCTACTAAGTACGTCAGCTCTTATTTGTTTAGGCATCTGAGTTACTATGAACATACAAGTGCACGTGTGGCTACGACACCCAACTATGGCCATAGTTTAGTACTATTGTACTTTGCTGCAAAGCATAGCCTTAGTTCACCACCCTGCGCGACTTGGATAAGCATCTGACCTAGGGCTTTCTGGACTGTCTATCTTGCCCAGTTATCAAGCTCTATCACCACTACTAGGGTTTGTTGGACCAGCTATCCTGTCCGACTTTCAAGTGCAATAAGCAAACCTAGATATTAACTAATTGTCCCGCCAGTTGTCCAATTTTAATTACAAACTAGGGCTCAAAAAATATATGTTCCTCCTGGAACCTTTTACAAGTTTATTCACTAAAAGGGTCTTCTTTGATTTAATGTGACCTAAAGGTCGAAGCTCGTCACCTTACCCATTTCTTGGTAGTGGGAGCACAAGTTTGTGGCCTCTTTTGATTAAAAACACTAAAAGAATTTAAGCAAAGAAATATAATTTTCCTCAAACTAATGCCTTCATATCGTCATATACATATAACTCTAAATTAATAAGCTTATCAGGTCAATTTTAAAGCCTTAGCAGGTTTGAGACCTCCTACAGACCCCTTGAGTTGTTCTTTTGACATTAAGTCAACATTTTATGCACATTCAGATTATAACAATTCAGAAGGAAATTGATTTCAAAGAATCACTACAGGAGAGCAATGAAGAAGCATCTGGAAAAGATTCAAATACAGTAAACTTTTAAGAGTATAGACTAAGTGGAAATAACATTCCATGAGATAATCAATTATGGAAACTAAGTCCATTATACACAAGGCTACGCACGGGTCTCTTGAGAAAAGAAGTATCTGAAAAGAAGTTTGCTACAGGTAGCACCTTTATTTCTTCTTGAATTAGGTGTTACTTCAGGAAGGCTTCTCAAACCATAAACTCCATTCTTTTGTTCTAGCCAAGAATGTCGTTCTAACTTATCGGGTTCTCTATGACACCTTCGCGGAGAAGAAGGAAGCAAAGAAAAAGCAGTGAAAAGAACAAGAAGATTCGAAGGAAAAACAATATAAATACAGTAGCTCGTTCTAAGCTTTCCACCACATAATATGAACAGATTCACATAAACTCACTAAGAAATATTTACCCCACAAGCTTCAACGTAGGATTCTATATTATTTTCTTAAAGAATAAATAATTGAACAAGACACCAATGTGATTACCTGAAGCTCAAAGTGATGTTCGATAGCAGGTGAAGTTAAGAAACAACTCTCCTTAGCCAGTGTCAATCTTCAATGGTAGACTTTCGGTTCTTTAGATATAAATTATTCTCAGCTTCCCACACTCAGAGCACTAGCGTGTCTCTTATGTAGTTCTTTCCCTATCTAAAAATGGCGTCAGTATCTTTTGCTTCCTCCTATCGTCCAACTAACCAACCCGTCTCCGCCCTCAGTTTTCAATTTTAAAGCGTTATGCTAAATCCTGTATCAAGAACCGTTTTTAAAACTCGGTTATCCTTCTCTAGCCCATAACAATGCATGGTGAAGGATTTTACTCTCGTCAAATCTTTCTCCATCCATTTTAGAAGATTTCCCCACTTTTTTACTTTCAAGAATCGGTTGAGAGCCTATCTGTGTGCCATCACCTGGAATAGTTACGCCCGAGTTGGTATGGCCTTCGTGGAAAAATTATCACGATGATGGAGGTAGAGAAAAGCTCGGGCAAATATGCGGCGGTAAAAATTAAGGAGATTTTGGTATGTTTTCAACATTAGAAATCTTTGATTCAATATTCGCCAAATTCCCATGAGAGCGTCCAGACTAAACATATTACATCGATACTTAGAAAGAAAATGCCACGCATTCCTAATGTCATTGCCATTTTTCATTACAAGGCACGCATATTATTATTATTATTATTAGTTTAGCTCGACAAGGCATAAGAAATCTAGTCGGCATTATATCAATTCAATACATTATAACATCAGATTCGCCTATGCTTAATATTAAGGAAGATGGCTATAATATTCTTGGAGCTCGGCAAAGAGAATATAATTAGATTGGCCAATTATTAATAATATATTTATATCCCAAGAAATGAGAGTGGAATTGCCCTACCAAAACATCCAAGGAGGTATAACACAAAAAATAGTGCTAATGTTTGTATACCTATGTATATATATATTTTATATAAATAAAATATAACATACTTATGATTGTATGCTAATGGTAATTATAACTATATAGATGGTAAGATATGAAACGATAAGATATCCCAAGTCTTAACACCTCTAAATTGGAATAAGACGTCCTCAACATGATTACCTATCACCCAAATGGATAGAAGGGTCCTAGACTTAAGTTGACTGATATTCACATTACATATCCGAACTCAGATGGCACTTGAGACTTTTGAACACACCCTTTCTATTGGATGATGTTTTCCCTCTTTGTCCCATCGAGGCTTGATTTGTCCTGCATCATGCTCCACCAAGATTAGGTAGTTAGTCTGATATTATCCAATCATCATCTGATCCAATTCACATTATCAATTGCATGTAATATAACAAAGAAAAATAATAACTTATACAAATTTCTTGTAATAAGGCATCATAAATTTTGATCACATTCAAAATTCAAAGCAACATTGAGTTTTCACAATTCATTCAATTTACCATTCACATATTGTTTTACTAACTTCAAATCATTACAAAGCTTAATTATCAGAAGTAGAAACAATCAGAAGAGAAACTAGGGTGGGATGTAACATCTCTCCCCCCTTAAGAATCATTGTCCTTGATGATTAACGGTCTATAACAAACATAAATTAAAGTGTTCAATGTTCATTTTGATAGTTTCTTAACAAATGAGGAAATCTCAATTTAACATCCTGGTAGTCTTCCCAGGTGGAGTTATCTTCAGAGTGTTGGTCCCACTGGACCCTACATTGGTGCACAACCCGATTACATAGGAAAATCCTATGCGTTTCGAGCACCTTGAGTGGCTCGATTGTGACCACTCCTGGATCCTAAACCTGCAGAGCATTCCAATCAATCATATGGTTATTACCAAGTATATATTTCTTTAAATATGACACATGAAATACATTGTGCATCTTTGAAAGTGCTGGTGGTGGAGCAATCTAGTAGGCAACTCAGTTGACTTCCTCAAGAACCTCAAACGGTCCCACATATCAAGAAGCTAGCTTAGAAGATTTCCCAAACCTAATGGCACTTTTCTAGGGCTTCACCCTCAAAAGAACTGTTTCCCCCATAGTGAAATGTCTAGGTGTCCCTTTGGCATCAGTGTAGCTTTTCTTCCTATCATTGGCTTCTACCAACCTCCTTCTGATCAACTTGACCTGTTCCTCCATTTCTGAAAGCATTTCTGGACCAAGGTTGATCTTATCTTCTAGCTTATCCCAGCTTATAGGAGTTTGGCACTTTCTTCCATACAATGCTTCATTTGGGGCCATCTTGATCGCTGAATGGTATGAATTATTATAGGCAAATTCCACAAGCGGAAGGATTACCTTCCACTTGTACTACTGACAATATACTCTCAAAAGGTCCTCTAAAACTTGGTTCATCCTTTTTGTCTGATCATCTGTCTTAGGGTGGTATGTGGAACTTATGTTCAACTAAGTTCCAAGGGAGGTAAAAAGGGTTTGCCAAAATCTAGAGGTCATCCTTGCGTCCCTATATGAGATGATCTTCTCAGGAACGTCATGCAATCTAAAAACCTCTTGCACAAACTTACGGGCTATGATGGGTGCCCCATCCGTCAAATTCCTTGGAATAAAGTGTGCTACTCTTATGAGTTTGTCCACTACTACCAAGATTGTATTATGCCTATTTTTAGACATTGGAAGCCCTTGTACGCAACCCATACTAATTACCTACCACTTCCACTCTAGAATTTCGTGTGGATAGAGTAATCCTACCAGGTGTTGATGTTCATCCTTCACCCTCTGGCATTCTAAACACTCTGCCACGTATCTAGCAGCATCCTTCTTCATCCCTTTCCAAAAATATAAGAGTTTGATGTTGGCCAAAAGCTTGGTCACTCTTGGGTGTCCTGAATAGGGTGCATCATGAACCTCTTTTAAAACTAATCTTCTTAACTCACTAGAGTTAGGTACATACATTCTTCCCATGTACCAGAGTAGTCCATCAGAATCAAATAGAAACCCATCGTACCTAGAGTCTCGGGGGTTAGCCTTTAAAGCTTGCCTAACTTGTTGGTAATATTCATCCCCATCAGATTGCAGTAATACTTGACCACGAAAACTAGTTCGTACTGGGATCATGGAGGAAACATGCCTCCTTCTGCTAAGGGCATCTGCCACCCGATTTTCCTTTCCTTTTATGTAACTGATCTCAAAGTCATAGCCAGATATTAGTTCAAGCCATCTTCTCTGGTGCGCATTCAAATTAGGTTGTGTGAAAAAATATCATAAACCCTGGTGGTCTACTCTTAGTTCAAAGGGCTTATCCAGCAAATAATGCCGCCACATTTGCAGTACATGCACTATTGCTGCTAACTCAAGGTCATGAGGGGCATAAGTTTGTTCATAGCTCTTGAACTTCCTTGATTCATATGCTATTACATGCTCGTCCTGCATAAGTACACCCCTAGTCCTTCCCCTAAAGCATCAATGGTGACCACAAATTGACCCTCTGGATCAGGCACTTTAAGAATAGGTGTTGTAGTTAACTTTTCTTTTAATATATAAAAAGCTTCCTAACATCTCTCTATCCATTCAAATCTCTTCCCTTTTCTTCGAAGTGAGGTGATGAGGCATGCAATTCTAGAGAAGTTGGCTACGAACCTCCTATAATACCCTGCAAGGCCCATGAAACTACGCACTTCATGGACATTTTTCGGTTATGGCCATTCCAGGATTGTCTTTATTTTTGCTGGATCTACTGCAATCCCTTTTGCGGAGATAATGTGCCCAAGATGTTGCACTTCCTTCTAGAAAAATGAGCACTTGGATAATTTCCCATAAAGTTTAGTTTCTCTCAGCTGTTGCAATACAAGTTGTAAATGCATGAGGTGCTCCTCCTCATTTTTTGAATATATAAGGATGTCATCCAAGAAAAAAAGTAAAAATTTATCGAGGCAATCTCCGAACACACTATTCATTAAGTTAATAAACGCAACTGGTGCATTTTTCAAACCAAAGGGCAACACCGTGAACTCATAGTACCCATACCTTCTTCAGAAGGTTGTCTTATGGATGTATTCGTCTTAAATTCTAAGTTGATGGTATCCCGACTGCAGGTCGATCTTAGAGAATACCGTCACCCCTCGTATTTGATCGAAGAGATCATTTATGCGTGGCAAGGGGTATTGGTTTTTCACCGTGGCCTTGTTAATCATATGGTAGTCTATACATAGCATTAGGGTACCATCCTTCTTTTTGACAAAAATCACCGGTGCACCCCAAGGTGAGACACTAGGTCTAATCAGATCCTTATCCAAAAGTTCCTATAGCTGTGCTTTTAGCTCCATCAACTTGGTAGTAGTGATCCGATATGGATCTTTGGAGATTGGCTCCGACCCAGGAATGAGATCGATGGTGAAGTCAAAAGCCCTTTTGGAGGTAATCCAGGCAATTCTTCAAGGAAGACATCTTTATAATCCATAAGGTAGGGATACTTATCACATTCAAAATCTTTCCTCTCTGAGTCTCCTCCACAATCCCCTAGTGAAGTTTTCTGGGCTTCATAAAAATTCAAATCATCAAAGAAAATAATTTCTCAGGTTTCACTTGGCTCTACTAATTGCTCCATCTTGACTGCAAATAACTAACAACCCCTACGTTTAGCCCTCTTAAGCTACATTGCTGAGATCTGCCTTAGCCTCACTGGTCTTTCAATACCTTGAATGACAACTTTTTTCCATAGGTCATCTAGATATTCGACTTTTTTTGTGAAACAACCCACCTTTGCCACAACCAATTGATTCCAAGAATAAAATCATAGGATCCCAATGGGGCCACTTAGAGGTTAAATTCAGTTGAAAAACTGGGTAAGTCTACCCTAGCCTCAAACAAACATTACTCTACCCGAGCTTTCGACTGGTTTGCATATTCCACTAACCAAGAATTTTGCATATAACCTGCTCTTCCAAAAATTCTACCTAAGATTTTAGGTGACACAAAACTTTTTGTTGCTCTGGTATCAATTCAAATTGAAACGGGTGTGTCGAACAACATTCCTGATGTCTCAATAGGTGTTATTTGATACTCTTCTTGTTTGTTATCCAGAGTTGCATGGATCCGCTACTGGAAGGCAACTTGCTGTGATGGCAAAGGATTTCCTTGGGATGGAGGACCTGATGTTTTTGTGGGGCACTGGTTAGCATAGTGATCCCCTTCGCAAGTGAAACAACCCCCAGGCGGTCCTCGTTTCTCCACCTGTTTCTTAGATGTTTCTCGGTTCCTACTACCATTGTTGTTCTTGTTATTCATGCTCCTAATATCTCTACAATCTTCACCTTTATCCTCACGAGGTCCTTTGCCCCCTTTCTTTTGGTGGTCAGGTCTTTCTCCCTTTTTCTTGAAGGTCTGGGATGGTTGGTTCCGGTTATACTTCTTTCAATTTTTCTCCATGTAAGAGGCCAGAGATTTCAGCCTCTGTTCCTGTTTAACTGCCTTTTCGTAAACTTGGTCCATTGTGGTAGGACCATGAATGTCTACCTCTCCACCAATCTGGGCATTCAACCCCATGATAAATTTCCTAATGCAGAACCTCTCATATTTTTGGTATTGGGGCACATACTTCAAGAGGCGAGTGAATTTTTCCCAGTATTGATTAACTGTCATGTCCCCTTGCTTTAGATTTTGGAAATCCATCATCTTCTGGTCATAATATAATTGTGGCAACCACCTTTGCTTGAAAATAGTAACAAATTCATCCCAGGCGAGTTGTCTTACATTAAGGCCCAACTCCATCTTTTTATTGGTCCACCAAGTGGACGCTTTCCCCGCCAACTGGTACGCCCCCCACATTGCGTTGGCTGAATTGGAATTATTCCACATTTCAAAATATTTCTCCATATTTATTAACCAAGATTCGACAACATCGTTGGAATCCGAGCTATCAAACTTGGGTGGGATCACTTTCTTCATGTCATGGGCTAATTCACGCGCCAATTGTTCCCTTTCCCTGTCAGATGATCTAGACCCCATATGAGAGTCGTCATGATTGCTTTGATCAATATCCATATGGCGACTTTCAGTTTCATCCTCAAAAGTGGGCTCCTTTTCTACCCGCCCTCTCTCCAAATGGTCAACCTTGACCTAAGTTTCCTGTAGGAGAGCTAGCATACAATCCATCTTTGCCTCCAAATTCTTGGAGGCTTGCCCCATTTCTCGATTATGTTCTTGGTTACTCTGAGCGTGCTCCATTGTATTATTATTAGCCTTTGCCTGAAGTTTTCATTAAAGTTTTCTATTAGTTGAGAGAAATTATCTTCTTTAAATCACAAAATTTCCATAACATTCAACAAGTACTTAATGAAAGTAATATTCATTGTTTATTTAATAATTCCATGGTTTAGCCCATAAATTGTACTTTTATTCATTGCAGAGTTTTAATAACAAAGATTCATTTCCTTATAGGAGTGGAGGGTATCAACCCTTCCGGCTCATCAAAAATTATTACAATGATCTCAACAAAATGAAGCGCGCGAGGGCGCTCAACTTCTCTTCTAGTGTTCATAGGTGGATTATTAGTGCTGCATTCATTGGGCACATTTTTAGATAGTGGTTTGATCAGCTCAGGTTTAGAGGTTGATGCTTGTGCAGCTATAGTTGCCACTCTACCTGCATGCATTCGAGCTGCTAGTTTTATTTCCACTCTTTCGTCTTTAATTCTTTCCATCGCATGGGAGAAGGTTTCTTCTTCCCCCAACCAGGCTTCTCCATCTACATTGGTTCCCTCAATGGTTAGAGTCAAAGCCGCCCTCGCCTTCTTTTCTTGCAAGTGTTGTGCATTACTTGCAATTGACTTCCTGACAGTCTGCTTAGTCCGAACCATTTTCTGAATCAATGTTTACAAAGATTAGTTACAAAGTCATGCACAAACCCTATGCAATGAGCTCCTAGGCTCGAGTGTTTAACCCTACTCTGATACCATGTGTTATAGTCTACTTCTTACGAACACATAATAACCGCTACAAATCAAACCAATATGTCAAATTATTACACAAGAGAGGAGAATCTTTTTTTTATATATATATATAAAGTGCTTCAAGGAAAAATCTGAGTGCTACTACTCCATAAACTCAATTTCATTTACAAGGAAGAGAAAGATGGACATATTCATCATCATGTAAAGGAAACAAAAGAGACATTAATCCATCATAGTACTGTTCATATTAAATAAAGAGCAATAAGGTAAAACTTAGGTAACCTCATCTGGTTCTTGCGCTATCCAAGACTCATCATAACACTGTTGAGAGGGAAAACATCATCTGACTGATTTTCCTCCAACCACAGACTCAAGTGGTCCCCCTGCACACTTCCTAACAGGAAGTGCCCTGCCCTTCAACGAAAGGTTACACATAGTTGTCCCATTTGCCATCTGAGCTCTGGTGTGTACTCTACCCAACTAACCCTAACACACTACTAAGGATACCTTCCTACTAAGTACGTCAACTCTGGTTTGTTTAGGCATCTAAGTTACTATGAACAAACAAGTGCACGTGTGGCTACGACACCCAACTATGGCCATAGTTTAGTACTAATCTACTGTGCTGCAAAGTGCAGTCTTAGTTCACCACCCTGCTCGACTTGGATAAGCATCTGACCTAGGGATTTCTGGAATGCTTGTCCTACTCGGTTATCAGGCTCTATCACCACTACTAGGGTTTGTTGGACCAACTGTCCTGCCCGACTTTCAAGTGCAATAAGAAAACCTAGCTATTAACTAAGTGTCTCGCTAGTTGTCCAATTTTAATTACAAACTAGGGTTCAAAAACTTTATGTTCCTCTTGGAACCTTTTACAAGCTTATTCACTACAAGAGTCTTCTTTGACTTAATGTGACCTAAAGGTCTAAGCTCGTCACCTTACCCATTTCTTGGTAGTGGGAGCACAAGTTCGTGGCCTCTTTTGATTAAAAACACTAAAAGAATTTAAGCAAGGAAATATAACTTTCCTCAAAATAATGCCTTCATATCGTCATATGCATATAACTCTAAATTAATAAGCATATCAGGTCAATTTTAAAGCCTTAGAAGGTTTGAGACCTCCTGCAGACCCCTTGAGTTGTTCTTCTGACATTAAGTCAGCATTTTATGCATATTCAGATTATAACGATTTAGAAGGAAACTGATTTCAAAGAATCACTACAGGAGAGCAGTGAAGAAGGAGCATCTGGAAAAGATTCAAATAGAGTAAACTTTTAAGAGTATAGACTAAGTGGAAATAACTTTCCATGAGATAATTAATTACGAAAACCAAGTCCATTACACATAAGGCTGCACACAGGTCTCCTGAGAAAAGAAGTATCTGAAAAGAAGATTGCTACAAGCAACACCTTTATTTCTACTTGAATTAGGTGTTATTTCAGGAAGGCTTCTAAAACCATAAACTCCATTCTTCTGTTCCAGCCAAGAATGTCTTTCTAACTTATCGGGTTCTCTATGTCACTTTCGTGGAGAAGAAGGAAGCAGAGAAAAAGCAGTGAAAAGAACAAGAAGATTTGAAGGAAAAACAATATGAATACAGTAGCTTGTTCTGAGCTTTCCACCACATAATCTGAACAGATTTGCATTAATTCACTAAGAAATATTTACCCCACAAGCTTCAACGCAGGATTCTATATTCTTTTCTTAAAAAATAAATAATTGAACAAGACACCAACGTGATTACCTGAAGCTCAAAGTGATGTTCGATAGCAGGTGATTCAGAAGTCAAGAAACGACTCTCCTTAGCTAATGGAAATCTTTGATGGTGACTTTCAGTTCTTCAGACATAAATTATTCTCAGCTTCTCACAATCAGAGCACTGGCGTGTCTCTTATGTATTTCTTTCCCTATCTAAAAATGGCGTCAGTATCTTTTGCTTCCTCCTATCATCCAACTAACCAACCCGTCTCCGCCTTCACTTTTCAATTTTAAAGCCTTTTGCTAAATCCCGTATCAAGAACCGTTTTAAAAATCTAATTATCCTTCTCTGGCCCATAACGACGCATGTTGAAGGATTTTACTCTCGTCAAATCTTTCTCCATCCATTTTAGAAGATTTCCCCACTTTTTTTACTTTCAAGAATTGGTTGAGAGCCTATTTGTGCACCACCACCAAGAATAGTTATGCCCCAGTTGGTATGGCCTTCGTGGTAGAATTATCACGATGATGGAGGCAGAGAAAAGCTCGGGCAAATATGCAACGATGGTAAAAATTAAGGATATATTGGTATGTTTTCAACATTAGAAATCTTTGATTCAATATTCCCCAAATTCTTGTGAGAGCGTCTAGACTGAACATATTACATCGATACTTAGCAAATGCCACACATTCCTAATGTCATTTCCGTTTTTCATTACAAGGCACGAATATTATTATTTTTATTTTAGCTCAACAAGGGATAAGAAATCTGGTCGGCATTATATCAATTCAATACATTATAATATCAGATTCGTTTATGCTTATTATTAAAGGAAGACGACTATAATATTCTTGGAACTCGACAAAGAGAATAGAATCATATTGGCCAATTATTAATAATATATTTATAGCCCAAGAAACGGGAGTGGAATTAACCTGCCAAAACATTCAAGGAGGTATAACACAAAAAATAGTGCTAATGTTTGTATACCTATGTATATATATATATTTTATAGAAATATAATATAATATACTTATGATCGTATGCTAATGGTAATTATAATTATATAGATGGTAAGATATGAAACGATAAGATATCCCAAGTCTTAACACCTCTAAATTGGAATAATGCATCTTGGGCATGATTACCTGTCACCCAAACATATAGAAGGGTCCTAGACTTAAGTTGACCGATATTCACATTACAGATCTGAACTTAGATGGCACTTGAGACTTCCGAATGCACCCTTTCTATCGGATGATGTTTTCCCTCTTTGTCCCTTCGAGGCTTGATTTGTCCTACATCATGCTCCACCAAGATTAGGTAGTTAGTCCGATATTATCCAATCATCATTTGATCCAATTCACATTATCAATTATATGTAATATAACAAAGAAAAAAAATAACTTATACAAATTTCTTGTAATAAGGCATCATAAACTCTGGCCACATTCAAAATTCAAAACATTGAGTTTTCACAATTCATTCAATTTACCATTCATATATTGTTTTACTAACTTCAAAGCATTACAAAGCTTAATTATCATAGAAGTAGAAACAATCAGAAGAGAAATTAGGGTGGGATGTAACGATAAACTGGTTTTGTTACTTCCTATGTTAGATATAGTTTTGAGGATGTGGATGGCAGCAGATGGTGGCATGGGTTTTCAATTCAGAAAATAATCTTCATTAAGTTTTTGATCTAAAAAGTAGGGGCTGCTATTTTTGAGGAAAAGATTCTAAGAGAAATGTCCCATGGAGGGGAGCTTTCTAAAAAAATTGAGTGGATGTTGTTGAGATTTTTTAGGAATATTTTAAAGCTGGTGGTCCCATGAATTTAATTTTGTAATTCAGCTTAAAAGTTTGAGCTGCAAAATTCAAAGAATGAATGCAGTATTTGATAAAAATTAATAAATAAATAAAAATTCTCATTTTATTTTTAGGAATTTAAAATTTTAAGTGATAGACAAGTGGCAGAAAAAATTCCTAAGTTGTAGGGGCAATTTCTAGCCCTACCTCAATTCAACCCGCTGAAATTTGCAATCCTAAAAGGTAGGAGCTGCTATTGTTCAGGAAAAGATTTCAATTAATCCTATAGTATAAACTTTTTTGCTTTATGGGATCGCTTGATCCATGAAAATAGAAGCCCAAGCCCCCCCATGGGACCATATTGTAATTAATCATGTAGCATTTTCTTTTTTTGTTTCATGGGACCCCTTGCTCCTTCAAAATAGATCCCAAAGCCCCCCATGGGACTTCACACTTATATAAGGGAGAAAAGTATGGAAGGTACAATTGGGGATTGCATATTAATTAAACGAATCCAATAATGTGAAGCAAATATCTTTATTATTTGAGTGTTAATTGTTTAGCATTTGCAATGTGAGAAAACATGTTATTGGGGTAACCCCATGTTTGCCAAACAAACAGGCTTGCATCAATGAGAGGAAATGCAAATGGTGAGAGGACACAAAGTTGGCAGAAATTAATGATAAAAAGGCTAAAAATTTAGAATTGTCATATCTTGGGTTGCGCCGACTTGAAATTTAGTGGCATGTTTCTAAATTCACCTATTGTTTTGCAAGGCATTAATTGTCAAATTATATTTGAAAAATTATGCTTTAAAATGGGAAAAAATGACATTAATTAACAATGATAGTGATGGCAATATAATGCAAAAATACGATGATTGATTTAGTGTCCTCAAAGGAGAGGCGGACCACAAAAACAAATGTTGTCTTCATATGTGAATTTAACACCACCTCAATTTACTTCATAATGTTGAAGGAACACCACTTCCACCTCAATTTACTTCATATGTTGAAGTAACACCACCTCCACCTCAATTTACGATGTATGTTGAGGATATTACTGTATTTAATTACTATTATTTTAAAAATATACGATATGCTTCGAAATTAATATCTTGTTATAAGTATTTCTTTAAAAAAATTAATGTGTTTTGAAATTAATATCTTTTTAATGAATTGCATTGATAATTCATCATTGATACATATATTGTTTCTTAGAATTCCATGCATGTAAAAATTTATTCCTTAAATTTGCTTCCATACTTCAATGAATTTATGTTGTAAGTTAAGAATGCCTTATAATGCAATATAATGTTTTAATAATTGTGAATTCATATATGATAAATCACAAGAAAATTAATAAAATATAATATGTGCTCTTAAGAGGGTAACGAGCACTTGATAAAGAGATAAATTTTGAAATACAACAATTCTCATGCTTTGACAAGTTAGTGGGCATCACCTTTTTGATAGATGACGACACTATCAAATCCTAAAACTACATTATTGGTGTGTTTGAATTTATTGCACTATACTACTTCATCAATGCATTCAAATCTTATAATGTGGGAGTGACTTTTCAAGATTTATCACTTCATGCCTTAGTCTTATTTAGTACATAACTAGATTAGTAGTGCAATAGTTACAATAGCATGCTACCATGCTACATTAACACATTAATATTATTTTTAGTTTAACAATCATCTTGATGGTGTTTTATAAGATCTAAAATCATTTTATTTTGCAATTCAATAAAAATTTAAAGAGCTACATTACAATGATTCTTTGTCAAAATATTGGAAGTTCACTTCTCAAAAACTTCCTTGAGCCTAAAAAATAAAGCTCAAAGAGGATATCCTCAAGCTGAAGTTCACTTCTCAAAAACTTCCTTGAGCCTAAAAAGTAAAGCTCAAAGAGGATATCCTCAAGCTTTACAAAGAAACTTACATAGCAAAGTTGGTTTTATTAGGGGATTTTCAAAAAATACAATAAAAGCCCTCATAAACCTTATATTAGTAGTACTAGTATATGATGATTAACAATGGACTAAAAAAGGCCTCCACTATTGATATATAGCTTCTTAAATTTGACGTTAATTTTTTTGGAAAAAGGTTATTTGGTAATAAGATGGCAAATTAAAGGAATACAAAGTTAGACAAAAATAAACGTGGTGTGGATGTGTGGTGTAATATCATTGGCATAGTTTGAATTGCGTGTCCAAGTGGGTTATAAATTGTTAAACAATATTCTGTCACTATGACATGTTATTGATCAATAGAAGGAAATTAGGGCCAATTCACACCATGCAAAGCGCCTTTGAAATGTTTTCCATCAAAATTTAGAAATAAAAGATAATTTTAATTTGATAATTTGAGTTTAGATAAATGGTTACATTGATGTAAGATGCTATGAGGATGATGAATCTAAAGCCTAAACTAGAGAAAGTGAGAATCTCTTGAGCAATGTCATACTAAGAGATTGTTCAAAAGGGACATTTTAATGATTTTGATCACCCTCTTTGTACAAATGCTTGTTCAATTTGAAAAAAGAAAAAGAAAAAGGACAAACAACATAGCTTCTCATGTAGACATTGCTAAAAGGGAGTGCAATCACAAGAAGATGAGTTATAATATGATGTGATATATAACAAGAAAAATAAACAAACTGATGTAATGAATAGGTTTGCCTCACTCAAAGTTGTCCAAACTAAAATTAATACTTAAAATTTTCCATATAAAGAGTGTACTATGTAGAGAGGTTAGACTTGGACAAAAAATCAATAATTTCATAAAATCAACAAATATAAGAATTATGAATACAAACACATTGTTTATTAGTTTACACCTATAGATGGACACACAAGAGACTATTTAAGTTCTAATAGATTTAACAAATAAATCATTAAAACATCAGAACACCACAAAGAAACTAATTAAGACATAAACGACGTCTATGCTCAAACAAACAGCTATCATTTTGATTAACAAATAGAAATTTTATGCTCTCCTTAAAAAAGAGCCCTTTAAAATAAATTGTGCATAATAAAAGTGAATATTTAATTTGAAATATTTCTAGTTTTTATTTACTTTAGTAAGCCATCAAAACACGAAGTCATGATGCTGCATAGGAATAAAAACTATGATTATGAATAAAGAGGGTTTGGAAACGATCGAGAAAGAACCTTACAAGAGGTTACACAAGCTAACATTGTACTTGTTAAAGCTCAGGTTCAAAACTACACTCAAGTGAATATGATTACATAACGCTTTATACACAAGTATAAGTAGTTCAAGATATAATTTTGGCTAAAATTTACAAGAATTTCACTATCACGTCGATTTTTTCTAAAAAGTAGTGATAGACTGAGAAGGCAACAAGCATCCTAAATGACCAAACAATGCATTAGAAATCAAATGCCAACGAAGAGCTTCGGACGAAGATATAGAGTACAGTTGAAAAAAATGTTGTCAAGAAAGAAAACAGAGGATGGTGTGTAATTCAACAAAGATTAGAAGAAATCAAAAAAGTTGAAAGAGAAACACAAATTATGAAGGATGAGGCCAAAAACCAACAATCAAGATAAGGTAAGTCAGAAAAATGAGATAAAATTCACAAATGTTAGTTTCAAAACAACGGCGAGAGGTAATTAGAAATACAAAGAATAGAAAAGATGAATCAAGCAAGCTATACAAAATCCATCGTTATAAAAAAAATGAAGGTTGATAATATAGCAATTTAAGATGTTTTGCATATATCTTCAAATTAAGAAATCAAATATATATATGGACCATGGAAAACATCTAAACTAATTTTTATTGCTTTAGCTTTCGATCCATGGGTGACCATACAGACTTTATTTAGTGCGAGACATTTTTGTGTCAACCATGGGTAGTTGGCATCTAAAAAAAATTCTTAGCTGTTTCCCAAAATCTTGAAATTCTAATCATTACTCATTGACTCAATAAAGACTAAACAGGATTTTGAAGCTGTCCCCTCATGTCCTATGGTTTTTGGTCGTTCTATGTTTGGTGTTATCTTCAATATTTATTCATTTCTCATATTCAATAATTTATGCTTCAAAGATCATTGAAGATTAATTTTTTTTTATTTTTTTTAACTATACTGATATTATGGAATTGCTTACAGTTAACTTGCCCTTACAATGCCCTTTTTGAGGAAGTTAGTGAGTGTGCATTTGCTTCGTCTCACCAAAATATTAAAAAAAATTACATTCATACTCTAATACGATAATACAAACTTGACAACCTATATTCAAACAACACATGCTTTAAAGATCATTAAAGATATTTATTTATATATTTTAGTAAATAGCTAATGATACGGATGTCATGGAATACCTTACAGTTAACTTGCCCTTACAATCCCTTTTGATGGGAAAGTTGGGTAGAATTTGCACGGTCTCGCCAAAACATTAGGTATATTTACACTCATGCTCTAATACTATAACACGAACTTAACTTATAGAACTTACTAATACTATCCCAAAGTTGATCTCATTCACCAGATAAACTGAACATATTAGGTTGTCATATCTGTGATAACAGTTGGATTTGCAGATTTGGTATACAATAAATGAGAATATATAATTTACAGGGCTCTTACACGGATGTTTATGACTTTAAGGAATGAAACCTCTTTAAAACAGCAACGTCCATCTTCCTTTTAAAATTAAAAAAAAGTTCAGGTTTTGTTTTATTTTTATATTTTCCAATTAAAAATATTTCAAAGTAATCACTAAAATGTTATCTAAATTATATTTTCAGGGTAAAACTTAAATTGTAACATAAATTTATTGTCTCGGAGGCTAAACAATAAGTCTTTAATGGTTTGTTATCAAGCCCTACCCTAGCCTTTGAGGTGAGGAAAGGTCTTGTTTGATATACAATTGTAATGTCTCTGCCTTATATACAAGACAAACTTGCCTCGTCCTCTTTACTTTCGAAAGATGTATGAACTGCATATACCCTCACAAGGGAAGGCCTGGTTCCGTTGTTGCTTAATACATTAACTTCCCAAAATGACTAGTAATAATATCATCTAGTTCTCCATTAAAGATTTGGCCTTTATATAAAAGAATCAACTACACCTGAAAAAAATTGAAGGTATGCTACATTTTTATACAATAAATTAGATTTAAAGCTTTTATTGTTTTCTTTGCATCTTTGTGATAATGCCTTGAATATCCCTTCAACGATAGGACAAAGGGAACACAGAAAGGATTTTGCACCATTCAGTTAAAGCATATAAATCTTCATTGACTTTCCATTTAATTTAATTAAACTAAGAAAATCCATTCAGGAGACATAAATCAAATTGGAATGTGAAGAATTTGAAAAATTGTTACCCTTGTTAAATGGGCAAAAGCTGTACCAAGCTTTGGAAATAGGCATACAGAGTAATGTTTTATCCAAATTGGTTCTAAACTATTCTTTATAAGAGGCTCTTACTATTAGATATTGTTACTCTAGAAATTTCTGTGATGTAATGGTAATCTGTAATCTAAACAATGGCATCAGCCCATCACTACTCTGCCTAAAGTCCCATACTCTAAACTCTGTTAATTACATCTTAATGTATAAAGAGGTTTGACCATTGGGAGTTTCCTTCATATTTGTAAAAGTGCAATTTCACCAATAATGAAGCCCATTTTTAAGGATAGTTAAGTTGCTCCTTGAACGAACAAATAAAACCAAACATTTACAACAATTCAATATGGACATAAGCTTTAAATACTAGAATCAGAAACCTTGTGTAGATGGTGTTTCTGTAATAAATGTCTATATACTTCAATCAGCACTGAATGATGGATACAGAAAAATATTATTGATCATGGTCTAAGAGAAACATTGAACAAAATAATATCGATAGATATCACATTATTCTGTTATTTAAAATATTCAAAAAATTAACAGGGTAAGCTGAATGTCATCTACATGGTCAATGTCTTGATGACATGTGAAAAATAGCTGCTTTCAGGATTCTTCTACAGGCTTCAGCCGAAAAATATTTTCCGGTTTGGAAGGCCTACTAATCAATTGCTCTAAAAGAATGCAAGCTCTGTTCAGATTTGGAAGAATACTCTTGAATGTCATTTCCAAATGCAATGAGTAAATTAAATCTATTTAAAGGTTTTCCTCGCTGCAGATTTGTACTTCATTTTCCAGAAGAAATCATGTAAACATGTCACACACCATATTGTATGGACACTTGACTGCAAGGCATTTTACCACTGCAGATATGTTCATGGAAAACTCTAAAATTGTTTTGCAGGTCCTTGAGGCTGGAATTCTTGACAATTTCAATGACTGGTAGGCTAATGGGTACTGTCCTCAAGATAGTTTAAGCTCCCTGCATCCAGATTAATGTGATGTTAGAATTCAAGCACTGTTTCTTAGAGATGTGGACAAGGAATTTCCACCATACTCACCTTGTACCAACCAATAAGTCACGATCTTCTAGAACTGTTCTATAGAAGTTTCTCTCTCCATAAAAATCACTGGAATTCTCAGGAATGCAGCAGCAACAAGTTAGCATATATGTTCACAAATTCAAGAATGGGTCCTTGATTAGTTGATGTGGTTATCTAACTATGTTAGAAACAAGTATAAGCATAAAACCAGATGGTCATGCATGCATGTGCAAGAATGAAAGAGAAAATACAATAGGAATAATTGTAAGTGGCTGTGGATGGAAGAGAAGAAGACAGAAAACTCACGCCAATTCTTCCAATGTTTGAGATTTGGTAATACCCTTTCCCTCAGGAAGCTCGATAAAAGAATGATGATTGATCATCTCCTTCAAAGTATGTTTTGTACACTTTAAACTATTGTCCCAGAAAAGGCTCTGAAAATATTAATTGTGATTAAGTTTAAGGCTCAAACTTGAAAACTACATATGAAGCAAGAAACATGAGCATTCTAAAAATACCTTGATTGATAGTTATGTTACTTAATTAAAAAGAAAATAAATAAAACTTGAAAAGAAAGTTTATCATAGGATGTAATGCAAAGCAAAACTCTAGAGAAAAAACCTACTGAAACATTTATGGTTTCATATAAATAAGGCGATTTCAAGAAAATAAACTATGCTTTTCAGTTGTTCCACGGAATAAGGAACATAAATTGTCCACTGCGTGTGTGCCTGTGTTGGGGTGAGGGCAGTGGACAGGCGGGCAGGAGGTTTGTGGAAGCAACAATGTGGGGATGGGTGATACATTTGCATGTGTGTGTGTGGACATGTATGCGTGCATGTGGGGATGCATATGAGTGTGAGTGAGTACACATATACAAGAGCCAACTCCATTGTGTAAGGGTTCCTTAAACTGTTCCATTTAAAAAGAGATTGTCACATCAAGCCTCTCATTGCTCTAGGAAGAAAATTCAGCTCAATAAATAAAACACAATATGTGAAAATTATCAATACTCTAGAGAAGTCACTAATTTTATGTATCTTCTTGGCTAAGTATAGAGATAAACTACCAAAATTCAAGGCTTTTAGTATTTGCCAATAATCCCGTAGTTGTCTCTCTCAGTGTTGCTCATTCCCTATTTAACTCCTTCAAAACGGTAGCAGATGTATTACAATAGGCTACATTTTGAATCCATGCAATTAGTATAAAGGGTCCATCTTTTCAAGCAAACAAAATGAATATGGAGGACGTCTCCAAGCTAATAGAATATGTCAAAGGCCACTATGACAAATTCAAGTCAAGCATGTAGTTCACACCCTTAGTCATAGTTGCTAGGAGACCGGTACTGGTACTAGTACCGGTACATCTATTTTTGAAAAATAGGAGATGGGGGGGAGGGGTACTTGGAGATGCTGTTTTTTTTAATATAATTTAATAATTAAAAAATTTGTTACATTAAAATTGAAAATATCATGACATTGCACTTTCAAAACATAAATATCGGTAAAGTTTAACATTAAATTTAAAGTTCAAACACACAAATGTCAAAAAGTCCATACTTGTTTGATATTACATATTGAAATTCAGAAATGTTGATTCATTTTTTTCCTTTTCATATGGAAACTTGTCGAAATTTAGGTTTTTTTGTTTTTTTTAATGAAAAATTAAGCAAACATTGGCAAGACATATCCTGCAAGCAAGGACGTCTCCAACAAGTTTCTGGTACAGGGAAATGTGTCCTGATACCCGAGACGTGTCCCAGGGGGTCGAAGACGCATCTCTATGCAACTATGCCCCTAGTACAAAGAAAAAGGATTGCAAAATCATCCTCTCCCAACATAACATATAAGATCATAGAGGGTGTTTGTACCATGTCTACAAGTTAAGGGTACTTGCAAACAATAAAATCCAAAATTACTTATATTACCATAAAAGATGATAGATACAAAGTTCTTCAAACATGTCTAGACCTCATGCAAGAGGTGGTGGAGATAGACCAAGGACAGATGAATGAACGACAAACCAGCAAAGACTAACTAAACATAGTATTATGTTATTGCATTATATAAGAGGAATTCTCTATAATAAAGACTAAGGTATGAGGAAACTAAAGGAAAAAGAGGTCGGCGGTTGATATTTTGTTAGGTGTGTCAGCAAACACCAAATTAAGTTTCAGCTTTTGTGGATGGATCTCTGGAGCCAATGTAAGAACTAGAAGCCAAATCATTTCGTAGTCCATGTATCCAATTAGAGGTGGGAGGTTGTTTGAGGGCAACAAATTCTCAAAGAAAGACCCTCAATGTAAGGCATGGAAGGCACAGTATTTTGCCTCTTGTGTGGATAAGGGAAGTAGCTTCTTTCATACAAGGCAACAACATAATGATTTTTTGAAGGATCCCTATGGCTATAAACAATTTCTTTAATTATTGTTGATGATGCTGAAATTGGTTACACGCCACCAATAACTCATTGTTGGAGGCCATAAAAAAGGTGCAGTTTCTTTAAATGGTTGCATTGCAGCCATTTTCTTTGTGAGACCATTCATGATTGTAGCAACATGGCTTCGTCTTTCAGCATTATACTAGGTAGGCAAAGGATCCTGATAAAGTGGAGTCGGGTTAACATCATAGTTCCATAGAGTTTTGGAATAGGGGGATGGATTTTGAGGACAAGGGGTCTAAGGACCTTGATTTGGGGATGGCAGGGGGTCAGCCAATGCTTTTAGGTAAATTTCTAGGATATCCAATTGAAGATGTGCCTTTTTAGGACAATGATTAACCCTACAATGCTATATGGTTCAGAGATTTTGGGTCCTAGGTTGGGGTATTGTGGCTAGGCTTGGGTTGAAAGGGTTTACATGATTGTGCTTTAGCATATGATCTAGCACAAATAGATGGTCCTTCAATGAATTCTCCAAGATAAATTCACCACCCAATCCCTTGGCCTCGACAATATCTTCAAACTCACTAATTTTATACACTACTTAGATCTATGGGTGATTTCGCTTCATCCTATAAGAGGTATCCATTTTTGGCATTTTGTTCCTTAGAAGAGATTGCCTCTTTGGATCCCTCCAAATGTCAGCATTGCTGATTTTTTGAGGTTTGTTTGCTCTTCTAGTCTATTAGCATTACTTTGGATGGGATACCTCCTTTTTGGTACCCCTTAGGTGCTTTTAGTTGCCTTCTTCTAGGGAGGTACTCAATTGACCTCTTAGAGAGGAAACTTATTGTTACTACATCCATGTCACTTGGACCTCCCTTTTGAGTTTTCTTAGTCCAAAATTGGCTTTCTACACTAAGCACTTCTTACAAGTTGCAGATGGGACCATTGTTCAGCCCAACTATTTTCAACATAATTGTTGAGGATTCCCCTTGGCCAATTTAGAGTGTGCTCCCACAAGCTTCAAGTTGAGATTGACCACCATATTTCATAAAGTGAAAGGATTTGTTTCCTTTATTTTCTGTAGAAGATGGAGGCCAAAGAAGATTTTATCTTTGGTGTTGTCTATAATATGAAATCCACCATTGTTTATATAAGGATTCTAGTGGTTCTTTATCCGCTTTGTTCCACTACCTTGATCTTAAGATGTTTGTCCCTTCTTCTTTGTGAGTTCACTACTTTTGGGGATAGATCTCTTTGTGGGAGACCAAGAACTACCTGATTGATTACTTCTTTATTTCAGCTCGTCATAGAAGTACAAGGGGGGTATTGAGCACCCTTTGGATACTATTGGATTCACATGTAGGAGGCAAATTGGCGAGACATTGTTCATCCTTGCAATATACTACTACTAGGTTTCTTGGCATCTCAACTTAGACTCTACTGATTGTGGTCCCATCTCTTGACATCGGCAAGCCTCAAGCACTCCTTGTTTACAACACAAATCTTGGGGACAAACTCACATTATAGGTTTCTTTTCTACCAACAATAGTTCTTTGGCCTTGAGTGTTATGAGAGGTTTAATGCAGAATTAATTGCCTCCTAAATTGTCCACCGCGATCCCCCTAGCCTTGGAATTTCCTAGACAGGCATTCTTAGACTTTGTATTGGTATTCTAATAGTGATTGATGCTAATATTGTTGACTCGTTCAATGCATTCTAGAGTACAAACACCTAATAATTTTTGCTTCATATATGGATTGTCAGTTTTGGTCTTCTTCTGCTCCCAAAGCTTTGTGAGGTTCTCCCCTCAAACAACTATTTATAATGGAACTTGTTTCAAGGTTGCTATGTTTTGGTTAACCTTCACTTATCTAATTTTTTGTTTTCCTTTCTTTTCTTTTCTTTGCATTGTTTTGTTTACTGAGTTTAAGGTCTTTCTTGCCCTATGTATGTTCTAGTCCCTTTTACCTGTTCTTGGTCATTCATGAACATTAATATAATTTATTTCTGTCTTTCTATGTTTGACCATATGCTCTCTTCTTTTTCACATACTAAGTGAATTTCCCCTAAAATCTACTTGAGATGGGAAAGAACTTGCTGACATGTGGATTGACATAGCCACTTAAGATGTATAGAATGTGTCCCTTTTCATCAAACTAGGTATGTGGTAGTTTCATGTCTAATAGCTCTAATTGGGTATCGAGCAATCTCTTCTTGATCAAAGGAGGCTTAAAATCTGCAATGTTATTTGTAAGAGGTCTGACAAAAACCCCCCTCTTGGGGAATGTAGTTCCTTGTACAATTTGCCAATGAATCTAAGCTTGTCATCCCACATATTATAGAATTATGCCCTATCCAATTGAATCAACTATATCACCCATAGAACTAATGAGGCACTCAATATCAATCTTGAAAGGCTTTATACTTTGCTTGTGTTTGAAGCATAATTTTCAAATCTACGAATGAATCTTGGATAAAGGTTGAAAAAAAGCGCCCTTGTCTCACTCCCTTAGTTCACGGGATACCAATCCTTGAAGAGCAACTAGAATTTCATTGTGGGTGAGTAGTTGAAAACCGTGTAATGTCCCCAATTGCGAATGCCCTAAATTTTCCCTAAATCCTTAATTTCCAATTAAACAAATGGGTTAGAGAATACCTTTCACCTGATTGAAGCTCTACACACAAATTAGAAAACCATTTACCACAATCAAACTAATTAGAAAATTACAACCATTTACCACAATAATACTAATTAGCTGATTATCATAATTAAATATTAGTAAACTCAAGGTTAGATTACTAATCCAATCACAAAGCATATAATATCCTTGGAGGGTTCGATTCACCATGATGGAGGAGTGAGACTACAACAGGTGCCCTGAAAATGCCATCTCTCCTAGGCCCAAAGGCAGCACCCTTTGAGACAAAGGCAAGTACCCCTTTGGCCTCCTTGGGACTACTTGGTCCCCCATTATAGGACACTAGGTCCTCCATTATAGAGCACATAGGTTCTCCATTATGGGACACTTGGTCCTCCATTATAGAACCATTGGTTCTCCATTATAGAGGTGGCGTACCTAGGAGAGTGCCCCATTGCTCTTCCCTTTTGTAATCTCCCTTCTATCATGGTGCCAATACACACAGTAATTTAATCAAATTCAGACTTGCAAATAACCATATCAGCAATATCACATTCAGACTAGCAAATAATCCTATCAGCAATACATAATGGATTATGATTATGCTAGCATAGAATATGAATAATCATATGCATGAAAACCTTGATCCTATTCAACCATTTATTATATCTTTTAATTATTCTATCATAATCACATCAACTTACAATACAAACTGGACCTTTATTGCCCACCGATCTCTTACTTTGCTTTTCCTAATTCCTTAATCAATTCCTATGTTGCTGATGTATTTCTGAATATTATTTTATCTGCTCTCATTATTCTAAATTCTGATTTATTATATCTTCTGATTTTATCTGCTGCTATATTCAGAAATCTACTCCCCACAATTCTTTCATAAAATTTACAAATTAACTCCTCATGATCTGCTCCTATATTCAGAAATCTACTTCCCACAATTCTTTCATAAAATTTACAAATTAACTCCTCATGATCTGCTCTTCACCTGCTGGTGTATTTGTCATATTATTATTTACCTTCCCCCTTGCCTTCTTTTCACAGATCATACTCATTTTTATATCTTGATATTTTAATTGAAAGGATGTGACTCTCTTAAGAGAGATGCCATTCCTTGATAGACAACCCATTTCATAAAAGACAAACTTTTTGTCCTTTCATAAGCGTTGCTTTACTGGGACGATTGATATTAATGTTAGCTTATATTAATCATACAAATCGCTGCTCTTTATATTTCTGCATTATAAATCGTTCCCCTTTTATGTATGAAATCGCTGCTTTGAAATGGAAATCGTTGCCTTGAAAGGGATAGCTGCCCCTGGACTTATTTGCTGTTTATAATTAGATACTTGTTTTGTATTATTTTATATTAATTGTTTTTATCATTTTATATTTATTCATTTATATTGATATGATATATATTTATTTTGTATTTAATATTTATATTCACTATATTTGATAATTATAATATTATCTTAGGGGGTCGTGCTACCCGATTCCTGCAGTCTAAAAAAAATAAAAATAATAATATTATCTTTGATAGTTATAATTATACTAATATTAAATGGCCAATATTTTTTATATATATTTCGATGCTTTACAATTTCGGGGACATGACAAACTGTGACAACCTAGAAAGGTTAATGTTGTGTAGGTTGTGGGCTGCTTTATTGTACTTGGATTGTAGCATATGGGGATACTTGCCACAATGATTTACTTGGATGATAAACTTGAGGAGCATGAACTAAGATTTTGATGACTATCTTAGATTTGCCAAAATAATTGCGGATGGAATAAAGCAAAGAAATGAATTTACCTTTGTAGTTATCATTGAGAATGTATAAGGAATTTGGAATTGTGATTAGAAACAATGCTAAGTGGCAACCCCAAAGTGGGTCAAAACATGTTAGTAAGATAAGTATTGATTTTTTTAGCAAAAGTAGGATTCTTGCAATCAGTCATTCTTATGCATCAATGGAGATATGTTCTCAAATTTGGGAAGGTATGGGCAAACCGTGTTACGAATCATGCTTTTAGTGGGAGGGCTAAACAGTTGCGTATTTTTACTTCCGAAATAACTAAAAAAAAAAGCACTAGAGCTATTGTCACACCCCATTGATGTTCAATTAGTTCCATCACGAATAGGACCAACATTGGAGGTGTTTTAGCATTTCATTAATTCTACATTAACCCTTCTATGAAGAGGAAAAAGCCTCTTCAACTAGTTGACTAGTTAGTCAAATAGAAGCACAAAGATGACTTGAATTGTTACATAAGCCATCTTTCAAACTATTGTCAATATTAGTGTCAATAAACTTTGTAGACCATGTGAACCTTCACAATCACCTTCTTGACATCTATTTAATTCTGTCAAATTTGAAAATATGTTTCTAATCTTCTAATCCATGTGTCAAACTTTTATTTGTTAAGTAGTTTCTCAAATACCAAATTTGCCTATCTTGCTTGATGGGAATGATTATAGGTACCCGTGTCTTCTTTTCAGTCAATTGTTGTTGTAAGAACTGTAATTGTCACCCCATTGTTATCTGGAACACCTTCAGAATTGAAGAAGATGCGAATACCATCCATGTAAATTAACTACAAATAGTTCAAATGATCAAAACAATCCACTTCAAAGTACAAGTTATCTCCCTCATCCCATCCCCGTAATAATCAAAACAAAACAATGGCTACCATCATTTGGAAAATTGCAAGAATTGTTACATGGTGAAATTCTTAAGAATTTGTACATAAAATCAACTACAATGAAGTAAGTATCCATCTAAAAAGGGAAGTGAATAGTGAAGACTTTCAGTTATTCTCAAAAGGCCACAAAGTTGTAAGAAATTCTTTGACGTTCACTACGAATGACTAAATTTATCTTAGGTTCATGGAAAGAGCTGAAACAAAGGAGATGACCTAATAAACACTATCGTTGAAAGTGATTTAGAAAATATGTTACAAATACAAGTTAATCCGTCATGCCATCCATGTGATAATTAAATCAAAATCATGGCTACCATTATTTGGAACTATTGTCACATAGTGAACTTCTTAAGAATTTGTCCACACAATCAACTACAATGAAGTAATCATCCAACCAATAAAGGAAGTGAATACTGAATCGATTTAGTTCTTTCCAATCAAGTCACAAAGGTGTAAAAAATTCTTTAGAAATTGTTTCAACTTTGACCTTCAGTACAGATGATTAAATTTATCTGAAATTTGTGGTAAGAGATGAAGAGCAAGCTCAGATGAGACAAACTATGTTACCAGTTTGCCCCCCCAATCCTGCAGATTCAGGTCTGATCTGGCCCGAATATGGATCCAGGTTTGGTTCGCATGGGGGGTCCCTTCTGGGTCCTGCAAAAGCATTGTGGGTTTCTCTAGGACAAACCCAAGCAAACCCATTACAAATTTTTTGTTGGCGTTTCAATTAGCACCTCTGGAGTGCTTATTGGAAACGGACAGCTATTGCAAGTGTGTTAGTACATGCTCTTCGGATTATAGAGAGGAAGATCTCTCTTTGCTGATTCCCTATGTAAAAAAGTGTACTAAGGTTCCTATCTTTGTTACTCAGCGGTAGGACACAAGGGTGCATAAACACAATGCGCAATAGCTAAGCTTTTCTCTGGTTTCTGTAGACCTTAACTACGACTAACTAGCTTCTAGTCCTACCTCCTCAAGATAAACAGAGCATGAGGGTGTAGGAGCGAAATGGATGGGTTGGATCACTTGAATCCATCGTCTCTGTAGAATATGGCCAAGGCTCTGAACTCTCAGATATATGCCAAGATAAGGTTCGACACAAGTAAACACTCGTGAAACTGGATCTGAGACTTGCCAAAGAGGAGGAACCCTTATCTGAGGTATAGGCTTGGAAACAACTCACTAGAAACAACAAAGCACGATGATTCGGCTAACAGGATTCCCGAGGAGGTGACAACACCTGTTCAAAGTGTAGGCTGAAAGACAACTCATTAAACAACATCACACAATAATGATTGATAACAAAAATATCCAAGGAGGTGACGACACCTGTCTGAAGAGGAGATTGAAACAATACACTATTTGAAAAAAAGACTTTGAAAGAACTCAAGTATTTAGATCAAGCAAGCATGCGCCATCTGATTTATTTCTTCAAGCTTCTCCAAAGAATTACAAAGGTTGGGACAACAAAGGCACAAAATCATGCACAATTACGATCAACCAACAAACTCTCATCCAAGAGTGAACAACTATGAACAAGCTAACTCTGGCAACAATGGCACAACAATTTTTCTTAGCAAATAAAGGTTAAACAAATAATGAGCCTAAGGCTCTTATTTATAGAAACTCAAAGGAGTAGGTAACCCTAAAATCTCCTTACGTTAACAATCAGTTCATGCTAATTAGCAAGATTTATTCCTATGTCTACAAGTAGGTGAGCAAGCAGTTAACTGAAAAACTACTTCAGTTAACTGATACTAAACAATAGTCAAACTAGGAGTCTACCTCAGTTGACTGACACCTAACTAAAAGTGAACTATAATTACAAAATGTGTCTCCAAATAGACATCCACCTTTTAAGGAGATCTGAGATCCATAAATCATGGGAGTCAATTAGACATTGTAATGTCCCCGATTTAGCCCTACGCTCTACAACTGGATTTAGCTTATTTCCAGAAACTCGTAGGCTAAACAGAATGGGAACACTTACTATTTATAGTAAGTCATGATACTGCTCATTTGGCATACAGATGTGGTTTTGGCAAACTTACTATTTATAGCAATATGCTATTTTTGGTAAGTATATTTATAGTAGTATCACTCTAGCAGCAACTCAACCTTTTGCGGTTCAGTGTGGCCGATCAGTTTGGCTTTCTGTTGAGTTGAAGTGAACTTACTATTTTTGGCAGTGGCTATTTTTAGTAAGTCTAATCTTGGCAGTATCATCATCTGCAGTTTAGCTCAGGTCATCATGCTATTTGTGGTAATCCATCAGTTTCAGTATTGGCTTTGGTTTTGGTTATCTCCTTGGACTAAGTATTATACTTAGTTAATTTCATGTTTTTAAGTTGTACCCCCATGCCTAGGAGTGATAACTTCATGTTGTTTTAAAGAGGGGACATTAAGGGGTCATGTTGAGCATTTAATGATTTATTAAAATGCTTTATTGTTGCAAATAGAATTGGACGCCTAAAGGGAAGGGAAATAATGTTTTATTATTTCACAATAAAGTGAATGGTTGAAGGTGGCGTCCCTTGGGAAGTTGAAGTGATTCAACTTTTTGGAATTCAAAGTGTTTCATTTGCCCATTGAAACTTATATATTGCTGCATCGTGGAGAGCTGATTATGTTATGTTTTGGAAAGCAAAGTTATGCTGCTGGTTTGAAATCCAGAATCCGGCTAAGGGATAGCTTAGCAATTCTATTCCACTCTTCGGGCCTAAAACTATGGTTCCCTAGATGATGGATTGAGAGTGTGCTTCATTCAGAAGTGCACATTGAGCCTCAATGTGAAGATTCAGATGTTATTTCCAGATATTATGGTTGTTGATTCAGTCATGGTTGTAGGTGAAAATCATTAACAGCTTCAAGGGTAATGCTAATTTGATTATGGGTATTTGTTCATCATGATTCTATGCTTGAGGCGACCCCACCTTGAAGTTTGCAGATTTGAGTTTGTTGTTTCTGATTTTTAAGTAGAAAATCGCCCCTCAAGAAGGCCGTACCATGTTGGGTCTACCTTGGGATTCGTGCCTAATCATTCTCTAAGCTTTAATGCAGTTTGTGGGTTGGAGATTGGGCGTCTACCTCTTAGAATACTTCTGCAGTTTATTTTACATCATTCGGAGGTAGATTTGAAGAGTTATGAGCATTTCATTTGATTTACATGTTTGCTGATTGACATTTTCAGTCTGCTGTTTATGCATATCAAATTTTTAAACATTCAGATTTTGGCTTATATCTTGGTGATTGAGAAGATTATCTATTGTAATAAACATTCTTCAAGAGTTTGCATTGATTATATTATTGCAACACATGGAAAATGCAAATTTATTTCATTGTAAGGCTGAGATTTAGTAGAACTAATCCAGTCATTGTTCTTACTACATTTACTTGTGATTTCCTAATGCAAACACTTTAACCCCTGGTTGGTTTACCGCCAGTGTGGAGAATAAACATTTGTATCTCTCTTTCTCACCCACTGTCAAGTGGAGAATTCCCACTATTGAGTGGATGCCTGCCGCAGTGGATGAATTAGTTTTGAGTTGTAATCTTTTCCCCCCACTGTTTGGTGGTAGTGTGGAAAGTTTCTCATGGCTGGTTATCCGCCTATTTCATTTCAATTTCAGCATTAGTACTCCACCATATGTTAGCACCTCGCTTGTCAAAGGATCTTGAGTGCACATTCTTGGTGTCGAGTTTATTCTCTCTCTTTCAGTGTAATCATTGTAATATTTGATTCAGTAGATCCTAGGGATCCTTTGACCATATGCCTGCCTCTCCTCCTCAAGTATTTTTAGGGCGAATTCTTGGTTAGAGTTCTTTCATGCAACGTTTTGGGTTATGCTAACCTTAACAGGTGCTTGGTTACATCGTAAATGTTCATTTAAAAATCAAAAAAATTGAGAGAGTATATTTCAAACATCCTAGATTAGTGGGATCTGACATGCATGATTTGTGGAGATCTGGAGTCAACTTGGAAAGGGGCATCAAGTTGACTTCAGTCGTATTTATTGCTATTTGGAGGGTAGGACGTCCTTCCTTGGTGCTTTACACCTCTTCGCCACTGGTCAACAAAGTCTCAATCCAGTTGTTGACCTCTTCGGTCCCCGGACAATTAATGCTTCTTAAGATGACTATGTGGTGTCTTAGCATCTCTTTGCTTGTCACAAGCTGTTGCTGATAGTTTATGCATTGAGCAGTTGCTTCATCCAACTAGGTAGACATGGCTGCAATTTTGGCTAACTTTCAACCATTGGGATCTTCAAAGAATGAACCACGGATGACATCTTGAAACTGTCTCTGTACCATTCCAAGCTCAATGTATTCTCCTCCCTCACGCTGATATTCTAACTCAGGGAAGGATACTACCAACGTTCACGTGAAGTTGATAATATTAGTGACAAAGTGTCTATAATCAATCAGCTCCACTGAATTGGCATCGTAGGCTCACCTTGTATGCCAATTGTTCTTTCAAATGAAAGAGATGGCGTTTGTTCTCGGTGGTTGTAATTGACTGATATGCTTGTTGTAGATCAGCAACTGTCACTTCCTCTCTCGGCCTCTCTTGAGCTGCCTTCAAGTTTGATTGTTGGATCTCTGATCGGAGTCCATGTGCTCTGTCTCTCAGCTGGTATGCTTCTGCTAATACACACTGTCCTTTGACAACAAACTCATCCACTTGACGTCTCAAGTGTTTACTGTATGTGATCAACTGATGATGGCTTCTCTCTGCTGGGAGATCTAACAACTCTTGAGGCAAAGCCGAGGAGTTGGGAGTGTCGTGCATCAGGCTAGAAATGTACATTCTTAATTGACGGTTTTCAACCTTCAAGGCTGCTTTGTCTTGTCCATCCTTCGTCAGTCTTTCCTTGATGCTTGCTAAGGCAATTCTGAGAAGGTTTGCCTCCACCTGACGAGTGGTCTTTCCAAGGTTCACCTTTGATAGCGTGAAATTCTCAACCCTCACATTGTGTATGTCTTTATCTTCAGGTAAAGCAGCAGTCTCTATGACAACCTGGTTCTCTGCATTTCTCTCTACATGTGTCTGCTTCTTTAACTTCTTAGCCAGCATGTCTTGAGGGACATGATCGAACTTTGTGAAGTCAAGCTGATAAGAAGGTCTTTCTCTCTTCCTTCCAAGTGAATTTTCTAGCCAGATAGAATCTCGGCTAGCTTTGCTGGAAGGAGGAACATAGGCCCCCTGAATGCTGGAAGAACAAGACTGTGTCGTGGCGATGCCTCGTGGTGGCGAGTCCAAATCAATGGGACTTTGCGACCTCTGTGATGGTGGTGAAGACAGCGGCTCTATTTCTATCACAGGCACTATTTCTGCTGCAACTGCTTTTGCAATGGGTTCCATCTCTGCAGTGATTATTTCAATCACTGGCTTTGGTGCAGCTCTAGTGTTCTCAACTGTTTCAGGTAAATTGGTGGTTGTCTCCACCTGTACCCTTTGCTGATTTGTACCAGCAATTCCTCTTCTTCCCCATGTGCTCTCTGACATTCGCATTCCTTCGGGGAGGATGCTCATCTTCTTCTATCTGGGTCTCTTCCTAGATGTGGAAGGTAGTGTAAGAATAAACCGTTGGAGGCTCTGATCAGGGAAGTACTACCTTCCTTGTCCTTTTACTGTCAAGGTAGAGTTGACTGTGTTAGACTACTCTACCAGTTCTTTCCTCGATAGATGTACTCTCTTTCGTGTACCAATCTACTTTGCCGAATGGTTGTGCATTTACTTGATTTGTGAAGAAGGAAGAAAGAATGACTTCTTCGTCATCAGATAAGCCCTCGATGTCTTCTGATATGAAATCTGCAATCTGTGAGAGCTTGAATCTGTTGTAGTTCTTTCTTCTCACTTCGAACTCATCTTCGCAGTTGACCCAAAAATCCTCTATGGAAGATTCGTGTGATGATCTTTGCTCGAGATGTGCTGCGAAGAGTCCTTCTGGATCATATGATGACCTCCTGTCAGTGAGGTACTTGAGATTAAATCTCACTGTTTCCTGGCTTATCAACCTAGCATCATCTGCAGTCTTACATCTGTAGAGTCTCATCTGAATAGGAAAGCTTGCAGCTGACTTCTTCTTTTGGCAAAGCTAAGAGTGAACCTCGGCCAACTGTCTCAGGAATTCCATGAACACTACCTTGTCTGAAGGGTAGCGTGGCATCATGGCGGGGAGGCCATTGTAGCCGTACACGCGTATGTAGGTGAAAGTGGGGAATTGGATGAACCAATCCGCCCAGTCCACCATTGCCGCCTTAGTTGTTGGTGAAATAAGGACGTGCATCTCATGGTCTAGCTCACGCACGGTGTGCATAGTGAAAAGTTTGTTCATCTTCTTGAAGTGCCTTTCTGCTAGAGTAAACTCAAGGCGAGGAAAGTATTCTGGACCTTTTGCACACCCAATGTTCCCACAGTGTTTAGTGTTTTGAATTCGCCTTGGAAGGCTATCAAGTATACTAGGTAGGAACACATGTGGAAACGATGCTCTTCTAGAAACCTGGTAAATTGTTGGTGGAGCGTGTCACTGATCAGAGAGGCCTAGTCGTAGTGTTCTTTCCTGCTGATTATTTTGCCAATAATATAGAACATCCACGGCTAGAAGGATTTTCCCTCTTCTTGTCCAATGACTCTGCTGAGTAGAGTGATTAATACTGCATACTCATCTTTGAATTCTCCTCGCTGAACCAATTTGGGCAAGCTGGTTTTCTTCACTTTTAACCAATGTTCAACCACTATTAGTGAACACTTGTCCTTTGAAGCCTCGAATGCCTTTCCGCATTCTATCACAGATACAACCTTCCTGGTAGGGCATGGTGGAATCGGAAAACACATCTCTATGTCCTTCAGCTTTAAGCTGCAAATCACCTTTCCGTCCACTAACAGGATTTCTCTTGTAGTAAGGTTGTAATGCTTTGTTCAAGCAATTACAAGCTCAATGCTCTGTAAAGTGATAGGAATGGATGCAGCTTGGAATAAGCCGGACTCATCAATTAACTGCAATGTAATCTGGTTCATGCCCTCCAAGTCCTTAGAATTGACTTCTAGATTTTTCTGCCATAAGTCCGTGTCAATTGTCTTTAGATAATCATGGTACAAGACCGTCTTGGTCTTGTATTGTACCTGGGAGTACTGCATTCTGCAAGACTTAAAGATTGACTGGGCACTTGACCTTGTTCTGACACTTTCCCGAAACCCTTAAATATAGCACCTGCCGAGAAGTATTTTTCCGGGAAAAATCTGGCACGTGGGTTTTGTTCGTGCTTGGAAGCTGAACAAACCCAATTCCTTGGATTTTTGATTTGGAGACTTTTCCGGAAAGATCCTTAAAAATAGGGGTAGCAACTTTGTTGATTCTGACAAATTTGAGAAGATGGGTTTTGCTGGAAAAATGTGTTGATCATACCCAGCTAGTCAGATCTGAGGTAATCTGTTGTTTCCTGTGACATGCAAAGAATGATAGACAAAAATAGAGGAAGTAAACATAAGGTGGATTGGAAGTTATAAACTGCCACTTTGCAATAATTTGCCTCTGGAAACAATCCTCGGAGAAGAATACTTTTATTGCCATTGATCTTCAAAAATATCGAAGATCCGTCCAAAAATTCTGCTAGATCTTGAAAATGTGTTCTTGGGAGCTATTTTATGTTTTATCCTTCAACCTGCAAAAGAATAATGAAGAATGGGACGCCTAGCAAGAATATATGATGATTTGAGTTGAGATCCACCAAGTATAGATGCCAACTCGTGATTTAGGTCTAATTTGAAGTTCCAAAAGGTGATTTCCACTGATTATGGAGTGTTTGGCCTCTTTTTGCCTCCAAATTTGCTAATTCAAGTCAACATTTTTGCTTTGACTTCCTTTAGGCGTCCATCCTTGGAGTTGATCCTTTTTTGTCAATTTTGCAAGCTGAAGTGCCTCCATTTGATCTTCGGTTCTGACTGCTCAATTGATCTCTGGCAATGGTTGGCAGCCCCGTTGTTGAGATAGGATTGACCTGATGCGATATGCCAGAGAGTGATCAACTTAGAAAACTGAGTTTGGACCTCCAGAATGAAGGGCGCCTTTCCTTGAAAAGGGCGCTTTTGACAATGCCTTCGTCAATTTTCATTGACTGTTCTTTGTTTTTGACCTTTTCAGACCCTCCGTGCTTCGATCTAACGTTCATGTTGACAAATGAATCAGGTGACTCTACTTGATGAGGCGTTGGGTAGCCAGCTCAGCTCTGCACAAGATGACTGACTTATCAGCTGATGAAAGTGAGTTTAGGTCCTTGAAGTTCAAGGGCGCCCCTAGCCAGCAGGGTCGCTTTTCACCTTTTGACTGGTTTTGACTATGTTCTAAACTGCCTGCTTTGATCTTTGTCATCAGGTGATTCAGCTGTCAGATGTCTTTGTTGACCGTCTGGCTGACGAGATTGATCATAGTTGAGAAGGTCATCTTGGGAAGCAGTGAAGATTCCGACTGAATCTGAATGCCCTCAAGAAAGGGCGCCTTTCTTCAAGAGGGGTGCTTTTGGCAATGCCTTAGCCAATTTCTGGCTTTTCTTTTCAGTTCTTTAGTTCTGGCTTTTTCTGCTTGATCTCAACTGGTGATTGTTTGGCGTGTCCAGTGACTGTGTTATCAAATTGATCACGTAGCTGAGAGGAAGCTAGAAAGATATTGTGTATGAAGCAGTCGATGACAGGTTCATCTGGTACCTTGAACTAAGGGGCGCCCCAAGCCAATAGGGGCGATTTTAGCTTGAGGCTCTTTGTTTTGACATCTTCATTGCTGATAGATTCTTCATACTTCGCTGATGATTGGTCGTTGATCTCTGAATCGGATGATCTGACTGATGGTCACGTTGTTGAGACAACACGAACACGAAGGAGATGAATGATCTGAAGGAGCAAAGTGATTTGATTTGCCATCTGAGATCCAAGGGCGCCTTTCTTCAAGAGGGGCGCCTTTTTGACCTTTAGACTGTGTTTTGCCTTGGCAGCCAAAACGTGCACCTTCCAAAGTTAGCCAAATTTTGGCCTTTTTCGTTTTGAGAAACTCCCTTGTTATAACAACATCTTTTTTACCTTTTCTACCATGGCTTCTTCGTTGAAGCTTTTGAGGTTTAGCTTTCAACACTTGGTACTGGCCAATCTGCCATTAATGGCTGCAGAGCTCCTAACTTTGTTCCTGAAAAATGAGAATAGACCCACTAGAGTAAAACATGTCTTTTGATGATTTTGACTTGATCACTGTGATCGTGAAGTCAATTAACCCTATCAAAATCATTTTCAATCATTTCTAGGAAGGTCCTATTTTTAAGGGTTTACCTAACAATAGGGGCATGAAACCCTAATTTTAAGATTTTCAAAAGTTTAACCATAGGTTCCTTGACAAAAACCCACAAAGACCTCATGTTTGGTTTGACCTAAAACATACTTTCGACAGCATTTTTACATTGTTTAGCTCAATTTAAGCAGAATGCCAAAAATTTCATTTTGGGTACAACATTTTCCAATGTTTTTCTCTGCTGCTGCAATGAACTTGCAGTTTTCCTCTGAAAATCTTGGTTTTAAATATTTGAAAATCTCATTTTTTTACATTTGTAAAGAGAATGTAGCAAGGACTTTATGCTTGTATTTTGCAAGGCAGAATGTGAAAACATATACCCTAACAATCCCACGGAAAGACAAAATGAAATAGTTGTATATTGCAATGCATCTGTAAAAGGGCATATTTTTGATGTGTCTAGTGAAAGGGTGACAAGACAAATCCAATGAACAGTGATGCATCTTTAACTTTCGATTGAACCACTTGTGGATCCCCATATATCTAGAGGGATGCGCCCTATCAGTGGATGCACCTCTAAAGGAGAGAAGGAAAGAATGTCCAGCGTTTATATCCAGTTCAAGTAGCTTCCCTTTGCCTAGTTCCATACTCATATTCAGATCTAGACTTGCTCTTGAAAATAAAGAAATCATTTAGAGATGAGGAAAACATTTTGTATGACCGGATTGACACCAACTCTACCGGCTATTGTTCCTGGACCTAATGTTAATAATAAAAATGATTTATGTACATTGGATTTTAAAATGTTTTTTTTAAAATATTAACATTTAAAAGTTTAATTATTTTATTTAAAATATATAATTATTAATATATTTAACAAATTTAATTTATTTTTAAATATATTAATACCAATATGAATACTCCAAATATTAATATATATATAATCATATTACTATATTTTTTAGTTTTTATTTATATTTATATTAATGGATATTAGATACATTTTTTATTTATTAAAGAAAAGCCTTATGTATGTAATTTTTATATGTTTTTGTATGGATGAACCAAAACAAACCCAGCCCCCAAATTTTCTTTTGATCAAACCCGCAAACCCATACCAGGACTAGTAACTGAGACGAAAGTAAAGGAGCTGATTTTTAAGCACTATGGTCAAATGCAATTCAGAAAAGATTCTACATTCATAACCATACAACATAAATCCTCATATCTCTAAATTACAAGTAACAACTGCATTTCTAGAGTGCAACTTCAACATAAGTAATAAAATAACTAAAGATAATTGTACCAATAAAGTTAATATAAGCTACAAAGTTGGAAATCTAACGACTGCTATGAGCAAGATAGATTTATCAAACCTTACGCAAGTACTCTCTCTTCACATCTTCCCAAGGCAATGTTCCTTCAGGTCTAAAAATAGATGCATTCCATAGAGCTCCTCTTCCCACCATGACAGAAGAAGCCCCTGAGGTCAAAATAGACAGATCAACAAAGTAAATCTTAATACAGTTCAAAAAGAGAAAGCCAAAGTAGGGTTTGCTGACTAATACTAAAAACAAGATAGAATTGTAATCAGAAAACAAACCATCACAGAGATGAGTTGATAAATAGGGCATTTGTTGTTGATTAAACTGAGGTATGCACAGTGTTGTGTGTTACACATGTATCTGCAGATCTTTGTAAACCAAAATTTTCCATTTTCTTCCTCTCTCATTATTTTATTTCACTCTGCAGGATTGTCTTGGTTGTCCTCTTATGAAAGTGAATTATACCCAATACTCAAGCCTATGGCAGTATAATGACCATTAAAAGACCTGCTAAGCCCTGATCATTAAATTTCTCCATGGCAGAGATGATACAACCATATTGCTGAATTTGTTTCTCAATGTTTTCATTACATAAGAGAAGCCTGTACAATAAGCCAGAGCTTACAATGGCATTCACTGTTCCTAGTTGTCTAGTTACTTTTTATTTATTTCTAACTACCCTTTATGGCCTTTGCATCCGTTAATCTACCATTTACCGTGGTTCCATCTGTCATCTACTTTTTAATTAATTGTTATCTACTTTAACACAGTTGTTCCAGCTGTCCACCTACCTTTTTCATTTATTTCTGTCCTTTACAGCTGTTTGAGCTGTCAACAATTTTATATCTAGCTAACTATACAGTTATTTTACTTTTACTTTACTTTGATCAGCTCAGTTGCATGCTGACCAAAGTTAACCTTTTAAATGCATGGCTTGTTGTCATTAAGAGAAGTTGAAGATAATTAATGTTTTTAATCAAGCAGATTGAGTTTTTGACCAACAAGATAAGGATCTAAGAAGTTGAATACTTCAACTGTGGTTTTTGTGAGACATTTTCCTAAGTATTGGAAGACATTTTCTGTCTGAAATGAGTTTTCTGTGGCAGAATGGAACCATCCTTTCAGGATTGAAGCCATGAAGACTGAGGCATCACATTCCAAACAAAACATTTGTGGAAGTAAAATTTTAGACACAAGTGAATGAATGATTATTCACCTACCTGTACTGCCCACAAAAGAGAAAAACATGGTGTTTGAGATTATAGCTGGTTAATTACAAATTTGCATCCGACAACACCGTTAAAAAAACCCATGTGACATCAATGCCTGTATTAAGGTTTTCCAATTCTTAAGCTGAAGATCTGTAAAGGTTTGGATAGTTTTCTACAATAATCATTGAAATTCATGCTTGCAGTAGATTTGCTGACCATCTGCAAGGTTACATGTTACATTGATGAACAAGGGATAGATTTTTCATGGTTTTCCCTTATGTTGCATCTTTACAGTATCTTTATTTCAATGAAATTCCTATATATTGTTGAAGCTGCTCATATCAAGCTATATGATATCAATTTGTTCTTAAGGGTTTAGAGTTTAGACCAAGTTACCAGTTCAGGTTTGGCTAGAGGAGTTTGGTACACGGAAACAGCAATAGGAATATTGGGGTTGGGTTCATATGTATAAAAAAATATAAAAAATCATAAATGTGTACATATTTGCAACCTAAAAACAGAAATTAAATTTAGATAGCCACATAAATAATATATATTAAACAAAACAGCCATAAAACTTTTATAAGTTTCACATGGACTTCAATATTAAAAGCTGTAACCCACTAAAAAGAGCATTAAAAAGTAAATATTGTATTGATTTTAACAACATTTGGCATGCAATAATTGCTTTTTACAAAGAAATGTAGCAGGTAATATACTCGAACTTGCTGTAGAAAGACAAGCCCCAAAACCTCCAAACAGCTGCAGCATTAACAATAATAACACCACCACTTTGAGAGCACAGATACCAGCTTTGACAAGACATTTGTGGAGGATGGCTTGTATTGATCGAGTCGGAGTAGGTGGGCTAATTTATTTGTACTAGCAGGTGAAGAACAGGAACACAAGTGAGAAACGTTGCATGCTGTCGTGTGGATGGAGAGACTACTGAAATCTTGCATAAGACAGAAATAAAATACATGAAAAATAATTTAAAATATACGAAAAAAGGCATGGGTTCTGTCTGAGTTTGTCCAGAACAAATCTGGCCCCTTTTGACAGTACCCTGCATTCCCCCACTGTTGAACCAACCCAGAATCTGGACTGCGTTAGAAACAGACCCAGATCCAGTGCCTGAGTAGATGAATCGATAACTTAGGGTTTAGATTTAGATGTTTAATGGATGTTTGACCCTTGGCAAAATTGAGGACTGCATGACTGATTTTCTGTAAAAGGTGCAAGGAGGGATTAGTTGCTTGGTGAAGTCTCAATTAAATTGGAGCTAGTATGTCAACAAAAAGGAGAAAAAGTTCTCTTTTATTTAAAATTCAACTTTTTACTTTTTTCAAGTCTTTTAATGCTAAGTGAATCAGAAAAGGAATTGTCTACCTAAAGCAGTAACAAAGATTTTTCTTAAGGGCTATAACTCAAATATCAGGTGCCATATACCTAACTGTTTAGTTTTTACTAACTAAAATGGTAAGACTCTTACTAATTTACATAGTCTGTCATGTTAAGTATGGTTATCAGCATATACTAAATTAAATGTTTTGTAGCTATCTATGTTATGTTGAGTGATAGTTGGCTTAGGTAGTGTACATTCTACTGTGGTTATAAACAACTAGACCAAATGATTGCCTCTTAACTGACAAGCATTGGCCCTTCAAATGGTAAACTTGCTATTGTGGGAATTGAATACCACTTCCAGAATAAAGCATCAATTGTTCCATTCTCCTGTGATCATTCATGGTACAAATTGTTATTGTTATTTTGTACTTTCACTTATTATTTGGTTGTGTATTGTTGTGATTATATTTGAAATTTTGTGTCATTGCTTTTCATGAAGTTAGATCAAGTTGCAGTTGCATGGGGTGGAAGTCTAACAACAATTACTAATATCTAGGCAACACATTATCTTGCAAAATTCAGTACCAAATGTAACTGTGAAGTACTGCAATAAAATATTTTACAACAGTGCTAGGAAAGGTGTCATTGGAAAAATGGGAAGGATTTAAAGACGACTGAAATATCCCAAACAATATTTGTGCAATTATCTGATTTTTTTTTGTACTGCAAAAATGATGATCTAATATCTGATTTTTAATTTTTGCTTAAACCCTAGAGTGCTGATGTAATTTTCTGAGTTTTATAATGCATGAACAGCAGCACATAATGCAACCAAAAGATAGGAAAACTCATAGCAGATAATAGTACATTAAATCACCAACATAGCATGATTAGATCCTTCCATATGAGTCAACAAATGTCTGATATAAACCCTCAGTCTGCTGCTACAAAATATGAATGCAAATTACGAAGTAAAGTGGGCTTCAAACATGTGCCACAACATGAAGAAACCCCAATAATGCAGATGCAACTAACCCTAGCTGGGCGAAGCTGCTCCAACTACAAAAATGCAACTAAATGATGAAGAAACAACTGAAATAACCCTACCAAGGGTGTGCTGGCCTGCTGGACTGATGTTAGGGCTTTGCCACCCTAGAAATCTGAATTAGAACCTCCAACTTGCACAACTCGCCCTTCAAATCAGACAATCTAAATGTTGATGCAAAACTGACATGAACTAGCAATTATCTCCATTGAAGCACATAAGAACCTCCGTCATGAAGTTCGTCTTTGAAGAAGCTAGGGTTTCGTCCAACTTCTCCTTAATGCAATAGGGTTTTCACCCTACAGCATATGCTGCTCAAAAGTGCAGACCAAAGTAGAGCAATTTCGAATGATGATGAAATGCTCCACAAGATCTTGTATTTATACATGTTTCCCTCCTTCTCTATGCTGGCCGACCTAGGCAAAATTGCTATGAAATTCTTATTTTTTTCCCCATCTCAAGGCTGACCTTGAAAGAAATATAAATGTTTTATTGTTTTTCTTCACAAGCCCGACCTGCTTCTCCTTAACATGAGCCAACCTAGGGAAAGGGACTAAAAGAGGGGACATTACAACAACACAAATCCAAAGAAATTTGTTATTGAGCCCAGACAAAGGTGGTAGAATAAGACAATGCAGTTATAGAGGAGAACAAGTAATCAAACAGTCTACTAGATGACTGGAATAGCAAGAAAGAATAACCCTGAGAGAGACAACCAACTCCAAAAATCCATTAGAACAATCTCCAAACCAAAGGGAAAGCCCACGAGGAGCTGAAGACAAAGCCAGATAAAATGAAGAGATCAACAAGTTCAACCCACTTCTGAGAGAAATTACATTTTCTTAACATGTGATCTGCTGCTGGGCAAACACTGATGTCAGTGCTCTATCTGCTGGGAGTCAGCTCTTATGCACCACAAACAAGGGTAGAAGTATGCTTTAAAATTTGCACCTTGATTTCCTCCTTGCTGAGCATCAACCATTGACTTGACTGTTCAATAGATTTGCTGGAACCCATTATCTTCTAAACTTATGCAAAGAATTCCTCAACAAACTGATTGACGACTCTTCACATTCTTATAATACATTATTCAACACTCAATATACAACTTTCTGATGTTCTATATCTAATGAACTAACTTTGTGCTTTCTCACATAATCTTATTACACATGAAAATTGAGAATTCAGTACCCTCTAAGTTACATATAATATTTATAAATGTAGAAGTAAGTAAGGTTTCCTATCCTTGCTTGATACTAATCAAGTCACTGTTGCCATTCCCTTAACTGTCATAAAATTTAAATGATTTGTCCTACTCACGGTTTCATTCTCATGAGAAAATCAACCAAGAACTAATAGAGGTAAACATTACAGTATAACAAAAAACATTCAATTCAAATTACAGGTGTGTGATTCTGAGTCTCATGGTTGAGATCCAGGGTGGGGGGAGAGATTCTAAGTGAGTGGACCTGGCAGTAGACCCAGAAGGAGGAGAAGCAGAGGCAGCAGCACCTATTTCTCCATATAAAGACCTATAGTCGGCAATGGAGCAAGTATCATAGATAGAGACAAAGGAAGCTTTCCCCCACATAGTTCCACCAGCATAAGATATGTATTGATACAAATTCTATTTCAGCATGTTACAAATAAAATCAAGAAAGAACTTGTTCAAGAAAGTACCAGATTTATTCATCAATTTCGGGAAGGTGACAAAGCGGGGCACTCGAGGTTACATAAAGAATATTAAAGAAATAAAAGGAAAAGGAAATATGAGGTCCATAAGCCAGTGACAACTTTCTCAAGTTTGAGATCCTCTAAAAGACTCAAACACAAAAACAAAATAATAGGTAGGAGAAGCAGCGGAAGAGGCAGTTGATGAAGTGGTAGTTAAAGAAAACTGAAACAAAAGAGAATTTGAAGCAAAATAACTCCCTCTCAAAATACATAGTGAAAATGGAAAGTCAAAAGGAAAACAAAATGGAGAAAATTTGCAAATGGAATCATCTTCTGCAAAATGAAATTTGTTAGTTGTATTCCAAGGTAATTTAAATTTTAAACAAACTTTAAGAAACTTGGCCTGGAGTCCAAATTTCTCTTGAATACCAATAGGATCAAGCTCTCTCAATTTTGGAAAACTTTGGTTCTTTGTAAACGATAATGTTCCATAGGCTAACCGTCACCTTGTGGGCATTAAAACCTTCTATTCTATTCAAGCAAGAGGTTCACAGCCAAAATTTCTGCTGATAGGTGAATAGTTTTGCAAAATATTGAACATACCTTTGATAAGCTTGTTTATTCTTCAAAGAAAGGAGACTAGGTTCATGACATAAAAATTCTGCCAGGGGCAATAACACAAAAAACTTTCTAGGTAAAGTGCATAGAGGAGAAATCGTTTTAACTGATACGTTCCAATTAAAGAATGTACAAGAATCCCCATAATTTCAGATGGATGGGCTAGTACAGCTAAAATACGATTCATTAACTTGGTCATATGTTTCCTTTATGCCTATATTTCCTTAAGGAAATTGGTGCTTCAGGTCAAAAGAGGAACCACCTATGGGTTGCCATTAAGGTTATGGGCCCTTCTAATGTTGTGTCATAACCAATAGATATGACCAAAGTTGCAAAAATATTTCACTAGATTGACTCAACAAACCAAAAATTGATTTGTAATTCAAATAATCAGGAAATTAAAAACACTAAAAATCCATAAACAATAGACAAGACCTTTTTTCATGAGTTCATGACAAATAAAAGGAAAAAAGCACTAATATTCCATCCAGCATAGGCAGAAACAATTTTTTATTTTGTTCTTTTTAAAACCAAAATGGGGCTCTAGAGGCATGCCAAACTGCCCTTCATGGCACTGACCATTTTTCATAATTTTATCACTTTTAACCAAGCTCCAAGCTCTTCAAAAAATGGAGGTGTCGAGGCCATAAAAGGAGTAATTAGGCCCTAAGTAGATTAGAATGAATCGATATTCATTGAAGAATGAGTGCATGGATATTTGCTAAAGAATAAGTAGCCTTAAGTGTGCCCTAACTGATCCAATGGTTGGTTACTTCAATAAAATCAAATCTGCAACGTGAAAATGAAGTTTGAATAAAAATTCAAATAACAAGTGTTTTATAGAAAAATTGTAAAAAAAACCACAATTTATTTCTGATCAACATGGACTTGCAAATTGTGCCAGCAACCGAAGGAAAAAATGAGAGCCTTGGGTATTGTGCCAGTGATAAGCAAGAACATTGGTGATATGATTTGAAGTTTTGACAAAAAAAATCAAAAAACAAGTGTTTTTATAGGTAAACTGAAAAAAATGAACGCAACCCCACAATTTATTTGCAATTAAACTAGCCTTGGCATTCATGCCAGCAATCATTTAGTCAAAACCACCAGCCTCAGGTATTGTGCCAACCATTAGAGGAAATTCAATCTAAAGTGGATTGGATTAACAAATATGCTAAGTTGATTGGATTAACAAAGCATGTCTAAAAAATGACAGCAGTCCTACAACCAGTTTGAACAGCTAGTGTGGAGTATTCTAAAATGATATACTGGTAAAAACACAGTCAATCCAAGAAATGGAAAAAGAAATTCAGGACTCCATCATTTCTTCAGAAGCACAAATTTTCCATTGACCTTATTTGCATTTGTTACCTGTTGCATCTCTTATCTTTTGGAAATCTTCATAACTAAAAACATCACCATTGGCAATGACAGGAATAGACAATGCAGAAACCACCTGAGCAATCACATCCCACTGTGCAGGGTCCCTTGGCCTATCTGCAACTTTCCTGCATTGTGTGCAACTATTAAATAAATCAGATGCAGATTATCACAATTTGCAAAATGTTGTTGAGTGCAAAAGAAATCCTCCAAAAAGATACTCAGATATCTAATTCTCAAAATTTCCTTTAACTATAATCATACTTGTAATTTTGGACTAACAGCTATCAACGTACTCAATGTAACAGAAACTTCAATGAAGCACATCATTAGTAAAGTAGAATTTACTTTAATCAGCTATATTTACAGACTTGATTCTCTGTAGTAGGGTTGTAATTGTGCAAATTGACATTAACAGACATGACACAAAACTCATATTTGTTGACAGCTCAGGTAACTAGTTTTGTGATCCAAAATAAAGGGCAATACAATTATAATTTGAACACATTATCATCTTGTTATCATATAACACTCCACTCTCAATACCTGTTTGGCTGATAACACATTTGATAAATTTCACAGCAGTAGTGACTTGTTCAACATACAGTGTTGAGACTGGGCAAATCACAGCAAAGATCTCAGTCTGAGTCACACTCGGCAAGTCTGCAGACTTGACTCACCAACTTGGTGAGTTTGACAGTCGAGACATGTGCATCTACCAAAACTCATGAGCTTCAAAAATATATTACATGAAAAAATTATTTTAATGGTTTATTTCTTTTTAATTTCAAGTTCATTTGTTTTTTCTTCAGACTCAGTTCGGTCTGTGTTAGGAATAGAAATTATCCCCTTGAAATTTTCAAAAAATAATAAAGTCACTTTTGCATTTATTATACTTTCTTAATTGCCAAGTTTTGGCCAGGATATTTTGTCAAGTCCAAGTATAGAAAAGCTTGCCGAGTTTTTGCTGAGTCTGATTCTCAACACAATGGTTCAACACCTCCCATTTAAATGATCACACATTCTATTTTTGAAAGCACATACACAAGACAATTTAAGAAATTAAAAACTCCAGTTTCTAATTAAGGCCACCCATTCAACCTTGTCATTAAGGAAGGAGGCCAGGAGATAAATCTTCTTTACAACAAATCCACTCACATCTATTATGCAGCAGGGAGAAAACCCATGTAAGACTAAATACATTTGAGCATCATAAATAGCACCAGGGCATGTGATCAAATCTTCCTGACCTAGTGATAGGCAGAGTAATTGCCATAATGATGACCTAGGTTCAAGCCCAATTATGTATGTCTGCAGTTTTAATGCAATTGTGATAAGGCAGGCATATGAATGAGACAATATGTGAGTCCATTCAAACTTTGGCAGACAGCAAAACCCTCGGACATAGCATCTATGCCAAAACATGCACTAAGCTTAATGGTGCACTTACCATTGTTATCTAATGCCAGTTAAGTGTTCCAATTTATCTATCAAAAGAAAAACAATGCATTGAGCTGCTAGCTTGTCTAGAGTAGTTTTATGCTTGTTTCTATCATAAAATGATAGTAAAAATAGTAGTATATAAGTTTGCAAAAGTTCCAGTAGGACCAAATTCCATGAACATTCCATGACAAGATCAACTTCTGAAGCAATAATACTTACTGGAAAAATTGGAGACCAGCAGCTTCATGACATACTACTTTCATAAATAAAGATTGTATACACTTATGTGAGGCACAGCTTGGGAGCTCAACATAATTCACAACAAAAGCAAAAAAGAGATTAAGAGGGATTGTACCAATATAGAGGAAAGTTCATTTCTGTATAAGGAGTAAGGTTGACAACTCATTTTAGATGCCTCATATCCATTCTACCAATAATGATTGGCCATTATCACACCACTAGTACACATGTGTTTCTTTGTAACAATAAGGCTCCTAGTATAGATGGCCTCCACTTCGACTTCTAGAAGTTTGTTTCAGACTCTACCAGATCTGATATCCTTAAGCCAATCAAGAGTCCTTTAAGAATCAGGGCCTATGAGCTTATCCTAAGGCAACTAACCATGCAGCCATGGTCCATAAGATAAAGCTAACTAAATTCCTAGTACAGTTTTTTAGTAAAAGTTTTGGCTACCAAGAAAAAAGTGCCTCCTAAAACGAGGTTTATTCATTTAATTAACTTCACCTTCCACATTATAGAGTTCCTGATCCAAAATCTCTTCTGCTTGTCAAGACCTGCAACTATTAAAACTGAAAACAGCTGTTTCTAAGAACCATGCGTAGATCAAGAGGTGTTTCCTCTTCTTTCATTACTAATGTTGATATTCGAGTCCATTCTAGCACAAGACTTTTTGTACACAGATGTACACATGCATGCACACTCGCGCGCACACACACACACATCATAACTATGGGACTCATGAGTCCAAGTCTGAAGCAATCCCTAAAGTCTAGTGCCCCAACTTGCAGGCTCACCAAGTCCAAAGCTTCGACTCATGAGTCCATGCAAGTTCACGTCTGACTCTAGACACAGCAAGTCCGCAGAGTTACCCATATAAGTTTTAAAATAGTTATTAAAAAAAACATTTCAAATATAAACCTAAAAGGTCTCTAAAGACTTAAAACATTCACTTGTTCATTTTGACCTTATTTTCACATGTCAATTTGCTTTCAAACTATTTTCATTCTACTTGGTTTTAATTTTTATCTTCAAAGGAGCATCTTGTGCAAGGAGTTGATAAGGTTGGATTGACGATGGATTTGTGCCAAGAGGAAGCTGAATTAAGGCCTTGGATTTGAGCAACATACCCAGCTTCCAATTTCAAGCATCAAGTCAAGCTAAGTTGAAATTTATTTCTTTTTTCATTATTTTTATCATTCATTCTTCTTTAGATTTCGAAGTTTGATTTTACAACTTATAGTTTTTCACTTTTAGAATTTAAAACCTTAAAAAAAAAAAATCTAAGTTGAATAAGAGCCTCGGATTTTTTTTTTAATTTCTTTGCATTCTTGTTTTTATTTTTCTTATTCTTGTTTTCTTTGTAAGTTTTTCTTTCATTTTAATTAGCTTCATTGCTTGCATTTTTAATCACATGGTTGCTACAAGACTAGTATAAGTACAGGTACAAGGGACCGATACCAATATCAATATGTCCGTAAAAAGTGGGAGGCAGATACTTGGAGATGCCAACTCTTTTTAATATATATATATTGAAACTTTGAACATTTGTCAAGTTTAACAAGAGGAACACTAAAAAGATCAATTGTATAATATTTTAATTTCTTTGACAATCAATATCATGCCATTGAACTTTCAAGTTTAAACACACAAAGACTAATATAATGTATTAAATATAGTGTCAATATTCAAGACTCTTGACTAAAGAGTTTATACTACATATCTAAATACCGATGTGCATACAAAAAACAAAAACAAAAAAATCTAAATTGTCATATTATGTCATTCAAAAGACAATTCATTGCTGCATCAACTATGTCATCAATTTCTAGGCCACGGCTATGACACTCTCCAAATAATCATTACTCTCAACCCTTGGTTCCTCTCTAAGCAATAGAATTGGGGGTAAATCATTGAGGCTGTCTACATCAACCACTTCATCCTCCAAGACATTAGCTGCTCCATCAAGTAGAATTTGGTCTCATTTTTCTTAAGGTCCCTCCTTGTACCTAAGGTGTACATGAGAGAGAAAGCGAAGTGAACTATGAATGTAGACTAGATTCTTTGCTTTTTGAGACCCTAATTAGTTCCTCTTCAATGAATGAATAGATCCACAAGTACTCCAATTCCTCTCACAAGATTAAGATTTGGCTACTTGTGAGAGCAATCTTATTGCAAATGATTGCAATTTAGGTGTTTCACTTCCATGGCTCCACCATCACTATGTAGTGTCTTTATTTGCATGCACATCATATAAGGCTTCCATAGAAGAAAAATCATCTTGCCCACATGAAAACTTATTTCACTAAGTCTTAATAATTGAAGCATCCCAAATTGGCCATAATTTTTTTTACAGCAGCCCAAAACCCTTTCATTACCTCACTATCCTCATATGAAGACTTCTTATCGGTCACTTCTATCTCATACCATTTAGAATTTAAGGCATAGGCAGCACAATGAAGGGGTGTGTTAAGTTTGTTTCATCTTCCGTGTACCTTTTCTTCTATCAAAGGATAGAGAGAAAGCTCTCTAACATTTGTTATTTTTTTAATTTTTTCATACCTAAAATCTATTTCTTCGTAAATTTCTCTCAAACACAGCTTGTCTAAATCTACAAATTTGATCACCTCACTATGGGCCTAATTAACCATATTCGGCCAAAATTCATCGAATTTCAAAAAACAGGTTGAAATTCGTTTATATTCGAACAAATTCGTCAGTCAAACTTTTGCGTTGAAAAATATTGTTTTATTAAGATTTTTTTTACGGTTTTTTCTTTATAACTCGTTTTTACCCCTAGCGTCTCCAACTTGTTTATTTCCGAGCATCTGCAAGACTTGTCTGTTTCGTTTTGTTTATTTTCGGGCGTCTGCAACTGTTGGCGTTTATTTTCGGGCGTTTGCGACTGCAACTCGTCTCAACTGCGGTGGTCTCTCTTCCACCTTCGACGTCGACGTCTCTCTGCACGCCACGGCCCATGACAATCGACACCATCAACACTCCCGCAACCTGTTTCTCTGCACCCCACGGGCCACGTTTGGCGTCAAAACTCCTACGACCTGTTTGGCATCAAAACTCCCGCAAGTTCCAGGAGGTCGAAGGAGGTAGGAAATCATTTGTTTTTATCATTTTTTTTATTTTTCAAATTTAGGGTTCGATTTTTCTATAATGTAAATTTGTATTTTAATATTTGTATTTGATTTAGTATTTTATTTTGTATTTAATATTTTATTTTTTATTATTTAATATTCTGTTTATTAATTATTTATTAATGTTTACAGTTCATTTTATTTTATTATAAAATGTAAATTATATTAATATTTATTGTTTTCATTTTGTTTTTTAAATTAATAAAAATATGTTAAATTTTTTTATGTTTATTAATTATTAAAATAAAATCTAGTATTTTTTATTTTGGTTTTTAGATTTAAAATAAAAAATCTATATATTTTGTCAAAACGTTGTTTGAAATTTTTTAGATTTAAAATAAAAATTCTATATATTTTGTTGAATGTTGTTTGAAATAAAACTATGTGAATGTTTTAATTTTTTAATATTAAATATTATTTTGTATGTATACAGTCTACAGATCATGGCTCCCCAAAAATCAACTGCAGAGGCATGGAAATATATCACTCGCAATGGTACTGAACTCAAATGCAACAAGTGTCAAAAACCTTTTATTGGTGGTTTGACAAGGGCAATGGACCATTTACTTGGTATTACAAATGGTGCAGGAGGAGGTGTTTCAGCATGTCCTAAAGTTACCCCAGAAATAAGAGCTGCTTTAGAGAAAGAACAATCCTCTTCAATTGTGGGAAAGATGAAAAAAGCACAAAAAAAAATAAAAATTGAAGAATATATGTCTCAATCTAGATTCACAAGCTCAGCATCTATTATGTCTTCCTCTTCTGATTTATCCAAATCGGTGAGGGAGAGTGGAACATTGAAAAGCTTTTGGAAACCAATAGAGAAACAAGAGGTGGATGATGCAGTAGCTGATTTGTTTTACACAAGTGCTATTCCATTCAATGTTACAAGAAATCCACATTTTCGTAATGCAGTTCACAAAATTGCAGAGTTTGGCAAAGGGTACACACCTCCAGGTTCAGAGGCTATCAGGACAACTCTTTTGGAGAGGTCAAAAGATAGAGTGACAAAAAAATTAGCTACTATCAAAGATTCTTGGAGGAAAACAGGTTGCACTATATTGAGTGATGGATGGTCAGATATATGTCAAAGGCCATTGATTAATATTTTGGTGTCTTGTCCTGAGGGTGTTGTGTTCTTGAAAGTAATCGACACCATGAACCACAAGAAAACTTCCGAATACATTTTTCAAATATTAGAGGAAGCCATTCTTGAAGTAGGGGTGGAAAATGTGGTTCAAGTGGTAACTGATAGTGCAGAAAATTGTGTGGGAGCTGGGAAGTTGATTGCAGAGAAGTACCCACAAATATATTGGAGCCCATGTGCAGCACATTGTCTCGATTTGTTGCTTCATGACATGGCTAAATTCCCATGGGTACATGAAGCTATTCACAGGGGGGAGAGCAATTGCAAATTTCATAAGGAATCATCGTCTCACATTAAGTCTTTATAGGCAGCATGCATCCAGGGAGTTGTTGAGGCCTTGTGAAACAAGATTTGCTTCATTTTATATCACTTTGAAAAGAGTAGTTGAAGAAAAAGCAACTTTGAGGTCTGTTATTTGTTCCAATGAGTGGGAACACTCAGTGCTTTCTAAAGGTCCTAAGGGGAAGAACGTAGAGCAAATAATTCTAAACAACAATTTCTGGGAAAGTGCAGCAAAGGTTTTGCTTATATGTGAACCAATTGTTGATGTGCTTCGTATGGTTGATGGTGACACTCCTTGCCTTGGCATGCTTTATGAAAGCATGGACCGTTGTAAGGAAGCTATTCAAAAAACACTAAACAATGTAGAAGCAGAATATATGGAGGTATAGGAGATAGTTGATTGCAGATGGAAAATGATGCACACACCTTTACATGCAGCAGCTTGCTTTTTGGAGCCTAAATTATTTTCTATTGATAGAGAAGGTGACACTGAAATTATGGCAGGGCTTTTAGAAGCGGTTGGAAAGTATGAATTAGATAAAACAATTTCAGCACTAATTAGAAGTCAATTTTGGGTCTACAAGGGCGGAGAAGGATTGTTTGGAATGCAAGCAGCCAAATATGACACGACACATGTACCTGGGCATAAATGGTGGATGACCTATGGAGCACAAACTCCTGAGCTACAAAGGTTTGCTATTCGAGTTTTGAGTCAAGGAGCAAGTTCATCAACGTGTGAGAGGAACTGGAGTTGCTTTGATCACATCCATTCCAAAAAGAGGAATAAATTGTTGTCTGGAAAGTTGGGAGATCTTGTCTATGTTCGCAGCAATTTAAAATTGCTCATGAACAAATCAGCAAAAGACTCTTCCTCACAACAAATTCTTGAAGACATAGCAGTGCCAGTTGCAGATGAGCCTGACTTTGTTGATGATGAATTGACTAGTGATACAGATGATGATGATTCAGCATCTCAGCCAAGTGCTCTTGATGACTTGGAGTTTTTTTGAAGTTTTAAAGCCTTTACTGTTATTGTAATTTGTACCTATTTGACAAAAGAACATCTTTGCAATCGTGATATCACATGTTTTTTATGGTTTATATTTTATAAATGTATCATCTTTTTGTAATGATTCAAATCTATCTATCAATGTTAAACTATTTAGACAATTGTATGGATATATTACTTATAAGTTATAGACTTATAGTTATATTTATAAAAAAAAAATTAAAAATTACATAAAGTGAATTTTATTCGAATTTTATACTTTTCGAATTTTTTCCTTGTCGAATTTCATTCGAATTTCAATGTCGTCGAACTCAAATTCGAATTCGAACCTGGTGACTTAGCTATGGGCTAATAAAGTCAACGACAAATTTAACATAAGCCCAAAAACAATCATCAAGGTCCATACCTCTCACCTCAACTACAATATATGATGTAGATTGTCTCCATGTTGCCCATGCATGCAACAACAAATTTAACATCAGCCCACAAACGGTCATCAAGGACCATACCTCTCACCTCAACTACAATATATGATGTAGATTGTCTCCATGTTGCCCATGCATCACTAACTATTGTGGAATACAAAGCTCCTTCCACTGCATAAAGACATTCAAGAAGTATTAAATACGAAGTAAACTGTGTGTCAATAGGTTTGAGGAGTTCCACCTTGGAAAATTTTCAATAAATGGCTCATGTGTGATGATGACTACATATGAACATTTGTATTTTTCTGCCCTTTTCAACGAGATCTAAAATCCATTGAAACTTGCCAATATCTTTGAGTGCACCATTCAATGAATGCAAACAACATAGTGTCCAAAATATATGCCTATACCTTCTTTGTACCAGCAAGCCCACTAGTTTAAAAATAGGGGCAGCATCTAGAACAACTTGGACTAAATGTGATGCCCCCACCTCCTCAATGGTGTGAAAGGTTGTGAAAAAATAACTCCAATTGAGGCAACTAGATTGCATATGGAGGGGGAGGCAAGAAAGCAAGGAACTTCGATGGAGAGTTTGCAGCCTAGTGTGTCATTGCCTACAAGGTCCATGGATGTTGGATTTCATGGGGGAGAGGGTTCTACTTCTATTGGAGGAAAGAAGAAATCTAGTGTTGCTGATACGTTTAACACACAATTATGAGATGTGGCTGATTCCTCCATTGCTAAGTCATTTTATGCTCATGCCATACCTTTTCATGTGGCACGTTCACCATAATTTAAACAAATGTTCAAACATGTGATAGCTACAAGTCCTTCATTTGTTCCACCTAGAGAACACAAGCTACGCACCACCCTCCTTGATAGAGAATATTCCAAGGTGAGTGTGTTGATGGAGAATATGAGACAAACATGGATAAGGGATGGTTGCTCTATTATCATGGATGGGTGGACCGATATCAAACATCGGCCACTCATCAATATTATTGTTACATGTACAGCTAACTCTTATTTTCTTAGAGCTATTGATTGTTTGGGGAAAAGGAAGGAAGCAAACTTTCAATTTCATATTTTGAGAGATGCCATAGAAGAGGTTGGATACTATAATGTTGTACAGGTAGTGACCGATTCAGCCCATGTGCGTAAGTTAGCTGGATTGATGGTAGAGGGTGCTTATAAGCACACATTTTGGACCGCATGTTGTGTTCATGCATTGAACAATACCTTGAAGGTCATTGGAAAGATAGATTGGGTGAAGGTTGTGGTGTCAAAGGCTAGAGATGTGAAAATGTTCATTTGCAACCATCACACTTCACTTGCTTTGTTCAAGATATTTTCGAGGAAGGAATTCCTCAAGCCAATGGACACTAGATATGCCAGCTACTTCAGTTTGTTAGAGAGGATGATTGAGGTCCGGGAGGCTTTACAATTAATGGTGGTCAATGCAAAGCGGGGTAGATGGCAAGAGGGAAGCAAACTAGAAGGAAGAAGTGTGAAGCAAAAAATCCTTGATGATGATTGGTGGTCCTCAATGAAGTAAGAAAATTTTGAGTTGCTGACTTTATTATTTAATTTTTAAAATGTTAATTTAATAATTTTAAAATTGTTAATGTTTTTAATTTTAACTTGTAAAATATTTCCAATCTTTTTGAAGATTTTAATTTTTGTAACTTGTTTGCACTTGCAGATATGTTTGCTCCTTCATTGAGCCTATTGTGTGAGTAATTAGATATGCTAATACTAACTCTCCTAGCCTTGGAGAGATTTATGAGACCTTTGATAGCATGCTTGGCCAAATCAAGCAAGCAATTCATAGCAGGGACCCTACTTTGGATTTTATGACAAGCATCTTAGGCCCATTGTGACACAAAGGTGGAACAAATGAACACCCCAATTCACATGGCAGCCTATGCTCTCAATCCCAAATGGTATGCAGCAAGACCTGGGAGAATGCCTCCATCTCATGATGAAGAGGTGAAAGAAGGCCCTTAGGAAAATGTATACTGAAGAGGAATCTGCTTTACTTTGCACACAATGGCTTGCATTTGTCAATCTTCATGGTCCAACCAGAGGCAAACCAGAGGCAAGGTCAAATAGAGCTACATTAGCTCAAAACAACCCTATTGGATGGTGGACGTGGCATGGCAAGGATGCACTGGAGTTGAGGTTACTTGCCATTCGTCTTCTTTCACAGGTTGTTAGTTCCTTTGTTGCAAAGAGGAATTGGTCCACATATAGCTTCATCCAATTAGTCAATAGGAACAACCTTACCTCTTGATGATCGGAGAAGTTGGTGGTTGTACATAGTGCTTTATGGCTACAGGATCGATAGACTCTTGAGCATCGTCAAACTCCAACCTTACGTTGGGATGTTGATTCCAAAGATGCTATAAAGATCGATGAGGAGGAGACATAGGAGGGATTGGTTGAGGTTACATTGCCTGAGGCAACCCCTTACAGTGGTAGTGATTAAGGCTCGGAGTCTGATTTTGATATAGATCTACCAGTTGCATTTGATGATTAGGGACAACGATATATTTTCTATGTTTTTGTCATTTTATAGTTGAAACTTGGCGCTTTTGGGCATTTTGTTATAATTCTTAAATTATATGTATGCACATTGACAATGAAAGCATTTGAATTTTGTTAATTTGTTTGTCAATTCTCATGTGAAATCTCAATTCAAGTCTAATGTTATGTATTAATCTTCCACAATGTCCATGATGAATGTTTTATCAATGTTATGATATGAATATTTGAAATTTCTCTATATTTTAAAAAAATTCCCTATTTTTTTAATAGACATCCCATGTGGTCCCCTAAAAAATGGCCCAAAAGTACCCTATACCGAAAAAACGTCCCACCATCCCTGTCCCCAAAACTTGGGGGAGCATAGCTTTATTTGTTTATGTTTTTTCTTTTCTATGGGTGTTTCGTGACCTAGCATCACAATATACCTCAAATTGGATATTTCTCCTAATTTTAGGGTCCAGCCTTGAGTAGGCCCCAACATATTCGTCGAAGTCATTAATTGGTGGATGGGTTTCTTCTTCTTCTCTTGTTGGCCCTTCCCTGCATAGGAATGAGGGTCTTGTTAACCTAAGTGTTGACCCTAGTGGTGATCTATTTTTATTTTCAGAGTGATTAGAGTTGACATCCCTCCCATTGGTTTGGTTGGGTCTAAGAGTGTTGATTGTGTTATTCATGTTTTGTCGGGTTTGGAGAAGTACTTGAGTTGTCTTCTTGTTTGTTCCATGAAGATCCTCAATTCATTCCCCAGTTGTTCACTCATTTTGTTGCTTTGAGTAGGGTTGTTTCTTGTTGCAAGTTTCCTTCTTTCCCTTTCCAATGCCCTTTGAGCCCTTTGGCTTAATTGCATAGCCATAAACTACTCTTCTTGATCCTCAAGATGGCAAGATCAAGGATCTGATACCAATTGTAATGTCCCCTTCTGGGATATTCCTAAATTTAGGCTTGCAAAACAATAAGAATCACTAAAAATTGATATTAGTAATAACAAGTATCCACTTTATGGTTATATGCAAAATTATACATAAGATATTATAACATTGAGGTCAATATATCATAGCTAAAAAATCATAATAGTTAGATCTATACTTCATTGAATTCAAAATATCTTATCATTAACGGTTATTCCAAGACGTATTCCTATAGTCAATCATATTAGGAATTTTTTTAAAATGTTTGCAAACCGCAATCTCAAGGATGGTTGTACTTGTATTGCAAGAGCATGGGTGGATCCCTGTCCATCCATCTCGGGGCAGCATACTTGAGAAGACCCTCAAGCCCGGGAGCACTCATACGCCTCATGAACCATGAGCACTCCATCTCAAGGTGGCATACTTGAGAAGTCCCTCAAGCCTAGGAGCACTTATCCGCCTCCCAACCCATGAACATGGCAAGATCCCAAGTCCACTCCATCCTTCAATCCACCTTAGAAGTGCTCCATCCTCCTTGATCAAGCCCAAGAGCACTCATTCACCTCCCAGCCCATGAGCGCTCCATTTCAGGGTGGCATGCTTGATAAGATGCATGAAGATTGTCTTCCTCAACAAACCCAAGAGCACTCATACACCTCTTGGCCCATGAGTGCTCCATCTTAGGGGTGGTGTACTTGATGAGGGAAAGGCAAGTACTTCATCTCTCGTGAACTCAGAAGGTTGATTGGCCTCCCTAATTGCAAAACACTTCTATAAATTCAATATAGATTGCTAAAGGAATCTACTTTATTAATTGATATTAAAATATCATTATGCAATAAATATATATATATATATATATTACTAATTTATATTTAAAACTTACTTCCCAATAATATTCTTCCTAAAACAATATTTGTTTCCAATAGATCTCTTATATTCCAATTTCTTACTTTCCCTTTTTTTTCCAATCACTTCCTTGATGCCTCTCCCCACTCATTTGTTCTCCCTTTTATATCTCCCATGGTGGGGAGGGTCACAACCATTCATTAGTCATCTTAACGAGGGACACACCCTTCTACAACCAAGCACTACCCCTCCTTAAGTTCTTTTAATTATTAATTATTTATTTCCGATGGGATCACTATCTTATCTTCCTTAATTAATTCTCATTGAATCCCCTTGGGGAGTCATTACTTTCCATCTCCTTGGTTGTCGCTTCCTTATTTCCTTGGTCAGAGATTAATTTAGGATAGGTTGTACGCGAGGGGGGCTTTGTGATTTGTGGTGGGGCATGACAATATGTGAAGAATACAATGAGATCCATATGGATTGAATGTGTGATATGTTCATGCTATGATAAACCGTTGCCTCTCTCTCTCTCTCTCTCTCTCTCTCTCTCTCTCTCATCTAGTTACATTTATATATTCCTATGAAAGAACATAGAATCATTTACATACAGATAAAGTTAGGTAACAAACACAAATATCATTGGTTATATCTCTCTCCTTGATCATTTGAACTCTATGATATTTCCTTGATTTTACTGTATCCAAAAATATATTTTAAGCCTCCATTTCTGTCATGTCCCTTTCTTAAGTTTGAAGATATTGATTGAAAACCTGTAAGCTATGAGAAATGATAAGAGAAATAAATTACAATTTGGGCCAATCATTGTATAAAAGAGTGATTTAAGTGTTTTTATTAGAGGCAGTCTAAATGAAACATTATGAGGCCTATGTATTTATTTATTTAAAATGTACTTTTTTATTTTCACTTAGATATAAAAGTAAATTATTAAGGGGTCCAAACTGAGGCACCTATATAAGAAAGGCAAGTGCCCAAATTGACTATCCAATATTGTCATTATAAAATTCAACTTTCAAAATTGTGATCGCAAGGACAAAAACCTTGGTTTGTGAACTTTGGAGAACAAAAACCCTTTTGGATTCAATTTTGGATTTGGGAAAACAAATTCTCATCTATTTGTGACGATTCTACTCAAGGATCACAATGGTGACTGCTCGTTATTGCTAGCATTTTGGCTCATTTTGGCAATCAATTTCTCCTACATCAGAAAATCAACAATTTTGCAAGGCTTCTGGAACATATCAGCATATTGATTGAAGTTTTCTTATCCCATATTGACTGCACCTCAAAGGTTTAGTGTTGTGCATGGATTTGACATCATTTTCAGCCCTATTAGCAGCACTAACGCCAACCATACAGCCTCCAATTTGTTGTCATACCTTGCTTTCAACAGTTGTACTCCTACACCTAAGGTTTTCAGGTTGTTTCCAACTCTTATCAACAATATCACAGCCATATCTTGGTTGCTTTTGGTTGTTTCCAGCCCTACACCTAATCTTGTACTTCCGTACAGCAATTTGGCAACATTTTTGGCTTGTCGTACAAGCTGTACGGTCACCTATAAGTTGGGTGATTTTATATTTATTGCTACTGTTCCAAGCCCTTATTAGTTATTTGTTGTTATCTCTTGTCATAACTTGCTTTGGATTTAATTGCTGTTTGGTGGAATGCCATGTTGGCAACTTGTTTTGATCTAATAATTGCTGGTTGACATTAATTGCTGTTAACAAATCTGATATTGCCCCCCTTGATTTGGATTTTTTTGGGTTTATAATCTCTGATTATTCGCTGATTTTATTACTGATGATTAATGGTTTGTTTAGCCGCCCAAATCTGATTATTTATTCAATATTCCAGGGATTTAAATAATTACTAATCATTGTTATTCCTAGCAGAGATTATATTTAACCAATATTATTTGTCGATCATTTATTAATAGATGCTGAATTAAATTCTGAAAATTTATGGCTGATTACAGAAAGCGTAGGGTTTACATTATTTTGCATTTCATTTCAGTTTTATATAATTGGAAAATACAAACAAATTAGCATACTTTCCTAGTGTTCTCAATTGGGGACATTACTATTTCAATCTCTGTTTTTATATGGCTTTTTATATGACAGCTACATCCTCCTGGGGCCTACTAGATTTCTTATGCTCACTTTCAGTAGACAAGAACACAACTGTGGTCCAAACCAGGTCTCTAATGCAATTGCATGTAAGGTCCCCTATTTGGGATATTCCTAGATTTTTCCCTAAAATGACAATTTCAATCAAAATAAGGAATGTAATACATTTATGATTATCAATTTACCAATTGAAATGCTCCTTATAAAATATAAATCCTGGTTTAGGTTCTGCAACAATGTTAGTTTCCAACATAATCCGTGAGGACGATTATTATCCATAAGAGTTATAAATCGATAGTATTAATAATCATCCTAACATATTCCTATAGTAACCATATTAGGAATTTGGTAGAAACCTCGTAGACTGCGATCTCAAGGATAGTTATCCTTGTACCACGAGAGCATGGAAGGTGAGCCGCCCTTCCATCCCTCAGTCCACCTTGGAGGCTGGCCGTCCTCCTTGATCAAACCTAGGAGCACTAATAAGAGCATGAAGACTACCTCCCTTCCACCAAGCCCGAGAGCACACATATGCCTCCCGGCCCATGAGACTTAACCTCTGATGGGTGGCATACTTGATGGCGTGTCTGTCAGGCCTTCACCTCTCATGAACTTGAAAGGTTGATTGGCCTTCTTGTTTTGCAATCATTTCTACTTAATTCAAAATAGATTATTATACGAATCTATTATCCATATTCATAATAAAGGAAGAACCATGATTACTTAGAGGGATCAATAATTGCTGCAAGCATCATTATTGCATTATATATATAATTAAATTTAAAACTTACAATAGTCTTCTTGCTAAAAATAATATTTATTCCAATTAGGATTCCTAATATTTCCAGTTCTTGTTTCTCTTTGTCCAATCTGTTTGTTTTATCCAAATTGATCTCTTCTTCAAATGATTTTACCCCTCTTATATATCCCTCAAGGTGGGGTGAATAGTCACACCCCTATATAATCAATACACCCCTTACAAAGGATGTACCTCTCACTACTTAAGCGCTGCCTTTTAACTTAATTAATTAGTAATAATTTAAAATGACTCCCATCGAGCTTTCTGAAGAGTTGCTGCCTTTTATTTAATCGCTGTATTTGGAAATTATTAATCGCTGCCCATGAAATGCTCCTTTGACTTGGCCGATCACATTCCAAGGGGGCTCGGCCCATAAATAAAGTTTTAGCTATTATTTTAATTAAATTTTTCAATGAACAATTACACGTTACTGCGGTGATATGATTGGTAAGGCAGATTCCTCAGCAGGGGCATGACATTGCAGTCCCATCCAACTGCAATTTAGTTCAGTCTTCCTGTTTTGTTCTTGTCTCTGTGTCTGACAGAAATTTAATGGATGATTATTGTTTATAGAAAGTGTAAATGTTTTCTTATGTTTGTTTTCCTCTTTCCCATACTTTTGTGCTTTCTTGAACGAGTTAGTAGGTTTTTGACCTTATAGTGGTGTTCAAGGTGATGACCTCAACCTTCCTTCTTGAATCCTTGATCCTTCACAAGGTGAGATACCTTGAGGGTGTCACCCCCTTAGGTGCCATGTGTGTTGGTGCCACTGTCTCTTAGCTTGTTTCTTTCACTGCATGGTATGTGCTAAATAGGGATGTGAGCCACCCTCCCTTCGCTGAGATGTTTCTATTTTTATTCCTTGTGCATTCACCTACACGTTTCTTTCACACATGTTCAGAATCTAGTGGAGCTGCAGAGGCAACAACACCTATTGTGTGCATGCTGCATTGCCATTCTTTGATGCATTTGGTTCCATAAAACAATAGTTGGTTGCATTTTACTGAGTTTTGTCTGTGGTTGTTTTAGGGCATTAAGTAAACCTTACACTATTGTTGTTGATCTAAGGGCAAGTGTTTCCTACCAAGAATGGTTGCTGTACAACAAAACCTAAAACAAGACACAAATTCATATTTTTCAATGTACCAACTTGTTCAAGATATGCAAACAATTATTAGTTGAAATAAATAAAATTATAAAAGCATAAATAAAAACTATTAAATTAACTACAAAAAAAAATGGTTACTACATTATTTTCTCAAAACCAACTTAGAAGTGCTAACAATCAAAAGATCATGTCATGTTCAAGAAATGAAACCAAGAAGAGATCAGCTCCACATAAATTTAGACCTAGATAGTGTTGATGTTAATACAGCGTCGGTCTTCACTAAGACTCATATTAAATACATGGGCCGACCTTATATTTGATTTATTTCATGTACTTATTCTGGCCGACTTTAATTGTTATTAAATATTTATCAAAGGCCGACCCAAGTGAAGAGGCGCCTAGGAGATATAAATACAAGGTCACTTCTTGGCTATGAGAACAATTCGAATATAAACAAGTTCGCATTTTTGGCAGAGCAGAATTCGCAGTCTTAGAAGAAGTTCATACTTAATCAGCAGATCATCATCTTGTAGCAGCAGATCATCATTTTGTAGCAGCAGACCGATTTCAAGAAGAAACATATTCATTTGTATCTTTGCATCTAGGAGAGGTGCTATTATTCATTGTCTCAAATTCGGCATTGTGTTGGGCCTGAGTTGTAAGCAGATTTCTGCTCTTATACCTTCAATATATAAGAGATATATTTGCTGGGTTTTTCTCCCTCAAGAGGAGGGTTTTCCCAGGGTATCTTGTTGTGTTCATTGTCTTATGTGTTGCATTTCTTTTGAGAATTGATTATCTAATCTGATCTAAGAAACACTAACAGATAGTCTGAGAAAAAGAGGATGCAATCCATGGTGTTATACATAATTCAGAAAGAAAGACATTACGTTAGTGCCCACAAGTGACCAAACTACATTAATGGGACTCGATAAGTACATCGAATTATAATTAGCATGGATCCTAATTAACCTTTTCAAGCAAAAAAAGCAATTGATAGGTAATACAAAAAGCGTATCCCAGCTGTAGGAAGAGCTCAAAGAACTCAATGAACTATGTAAATCAGTTATTGTAACATTTCATTATTAAATCACAAATAGATGGGTTTTATGAGCTTCTGATCATAGCTAGCATTGATTTGTAAAATATTTTAATATCATAAAAAGTACTTTTATGAGACAAGAGAAGCCAATTTTCCCAAATACGTTTGTACACTCATCCACTTTGTCGGATTAACTGCTATGATCAATTTGACACAGATAACCTAGAGTAAGTGATTAAACAAAATTCACAGTATCCATCAATTAAAACAGATCAATATTTACAATGTAAACTATTAAATGTATGTATTTAACATTACAGCCCTAAAAAACAAAAGAATTAAATAACAAGAAAACATGTTTCTTCAAAATTATGAAATTGCTTAATTTCGTACAACAAAGCACTCTAACAAAAAGTTATCAACAAACACAAGGATTCACCTTAACAACAAGTCTTCCACCCTAGCCACATATACCACCACTCTGCAAGGAGACAGAAGCTACACAGGAATCTATAAAGTTTGTGGCACAACAGAAAATCCATGGCAACTCTCAACAGTGCCACAGATCTTCAAGCCTAGAGCCACATGAAGGGCATCTAAGCCAACTACTAAAGGGGGACTCAACATCCATTAGGAACACTTATTAAACCCCATCAAAAGGAACATTTAAATGTACACCTTATTTTTCTCTCCAGCTTGGGCACAGAAATGGGATTGCATCTCCCTCTATCTATTTGAATAAACTTAAAGGCAACACCCGACTTCATCTACAGAACAATTATGACTAATAAAACACAAATCTTTATTTTGATTTTATAATTCTTAAACTATGAGATAGGGTGTTCGACAGCCTTAGATTGTCACCATAGACTGACAAATGACTGCTTTGCCAGTAATGCTCCCTTCATAGTGCAACATTTTTCCCTCTAGAGAGAGTGGTTGAAATACAAATAAGATTCAATATCTTGTCTACTATATGAATATCTACTATTTAGTCCTATTAATCTGATTAACATCTGTAGAGAAGAATTTATGTACTTTTAAATCCAGTAGTCTCTCTGAAGGAAATGCTTGTGGCTCATCGATGAAAACAGTATTCATCAAAGATGAGAATTAGATTTTCCCATTTTATAAAGAGACAAGAGCAATAATCACAAATTAGCATTGCTATGAGTTATGGCAGTCCTTTCCTCACCCCTACTGGTCTTGTGGAATGTGCATTCATCATAGCCTACAACACTTAAACTATGTTAATCTACAAGTTATAATCCCCCTTGAATTGTTTGTCTGAAATGTACCTGTAAAGTGGAATAGCAGTCAAATTCAAAACCAAGATTTGTTCTAAACACAGGGTAAAACTTGGAACATACTGAATTGAACATCAGGTGTCATAAACTAGCTCTAGGACAAAGTCAAATATCTATTAATTTTTTAATCATCTGGAAACTAATTACTGATAAATTATATTATTATAAGACAATCATATCCTCAGACCTTGACAGTCACTAGAAAATTGATAACCCTTATATAGGTTGGACAGAAGTAAAATGAGGATTAATTCAAACATAGTACAGCAAATTTACCTCCCATGAACAGCAATAGCAGAAACACCTGTTTTTTCGATTCTCCGTGCCAATTCAACCGTATCATGGGATGATTTAAGCAGGCGTATCTTACATGTTACTGGTATCTCCAAATTTTTCTTTAATGTCGTCAGTATCTAAAACAAAAGGCAATTCAAAATCCATATCAGCCATTTCAGCTCATTTAGCAAAACTGCAACAAAAGCATTCTTGGCAGGTATACAAAAAGCATAAATATGGCATAAGCAAGTACATCATGAATTAGCTCTGGCTTAGCTAATAGTGCTGCACCCATGCCACCACTTATTGAAAAGGACTTGGGACAACCCATGTTAACGTCGATACCTGCTACATCATTACACCTGAAACCAAACATTTAACAAAATTTCAGCTAAACTATCTATTATAATTGATAGGTGGTGAAAAATCTTTTCTAAAAACAATGTATGCCAGAATTTAACAAGCATTTATTACAACGAAACAATCTATGAGATCAAGACATTTTTATACAACATTTCTTTCTTTTGGCCTTAACAATACATTTTCCTGTATAAATATGCTTCACATAGCGTCATGAATCATTATCCAGTTAAGTAGAAATAAAGGGACATAAATAAATAGCAGTTATATATATTATATAACAGATAACTGATAAGACTGCTGAATAGAAGTTATTGACTGCAACCTGTTGGTTAACAGATTTGTCATTGCCAGTTTTATTTGAAATTTACTCTGAAATGCCCAGCCAGCAGTAGCAAACGAACCAACAGCTGAAAAAGTTGTTATTGTTTAACAACTTTCCTCTAAATTTTAGAGGTACAGCTCCCTCTTATGATAAGTTTTGAATTTTCGGGGGTTTGTTTTTAACCAAAAAGCAGGAAAGATAAAGATTTAATTACAAGCAAAATAAAACTATGACAGTCAAAATAAAACAACCATTTAGGTTTTTTACCGTGCAGGAAAAAAATAACTCAAGGACCTATTCTTTCTGAACCACAAAATATAACATGCAACCAAGATAAAATCTTTAAATGATTGTCAGCCTCACTAACCAATAAGAATCATCCCCAAATTAAACCCCAGATTACATAAACTTTAAGAAGAGAATAAGTTACAAATTACTAAGGAGAATGAACACTAAAATAGCTATGACACCAACATCAAAAGAAATAAAAGAATCAGAAATTTATTGCCAGCACACAGACTCATGACAAACTTCTTTATTCAAATGTTCAAAATTATAGAGCACAAACAATCTTCAACTTCTACAACAAAATTGTATCTAGTCTTTCCACCACCTTTAAAATAAATTAAGCAAGGATAAAGAAAAGGATCCTTTCTTTAAAACTGGCAACATATATATAGTCTTTCAGTTCTAACTGATTCTTTTAATTAAAAATAAATAAAAAGGTTAAAGTTTGCATATTGTTTCCGGAAACTTACATTTTTATAACTTTAAAAAAGAGGTTCAAAGAAAGTAGACTAAGTATCAGGTTCCTGAGGCACGATGTCCTCTTCTATATCCTCTTTGTCCTTTGTTGGAGATGCATTTGTTGCAGGAGATCGTTGCGTCTGAGTAGAAACTTCAATCTTATTAATTTGAAAGGCTCTTAAGGGCAGGGCAATGTTCTTGTGCTTTGGGATAATGACATTATCTGTTCTAAGTCTCCATAGAGCTCTGTTATTTTGAACCTTCTCTAGTTTTCTTTGAAACATTGGACAGTGTGCAACATAGTGAACGAGAGCAGTATCAATGTTACTGAGCTTCTTCATCGACCCTACATTAAACATTTGTTTGTCAAAGAATTATTTTTCAATCATCACTTTGAAATTCTGCTCGAGAGAATTAGCATCAATAGCCTAAGAATTATCTTGTCTGAATATCTAAATTGATAGACAAAAAGTCAATTTGTATGTCCATTTTCAGCTGGTCACACTCCTTCAACAACTTCATTTGTTCTAGAATATTTTGTTTGATAGCCAACATTGTCCATTTTTATCCATAGGTAACATAAATTTTCACTGGCACTTCGAAATACTTGCTCAACAAGAAGTGTGTCACCACTGGTTTCAACCATTTCTTTAAGATTTCTATCGGCATTGATCCAAATGGATTCTTCCTTTTTGGCCACATTTATTTCCTCTTCAATTTCCTTTTTCCTAACATCAATTTCATCATATGTTTTCTTTGCTCCTTCAATAAATTTTGATCCCTTCGTTATTATTTCTTTGACTCAGTTTTGAATCGCTCTGCAATTAAGACTGATATTTATATATTTTAATTACCTACTTACTGCCATCTGAACTAGGGTCAAAAGAGGAATCTATTGTGTCCAATGGTTGGGATGAGTATCTATAATAGATTTAAGATATGAGGTCAAAACCCTAAACTATTGTTTGAGCTGGTCTCTAGAGAGTTTATCTTTCTCACTCCTCTCTACCAACGTGGCAGCAGAAACTTGGAAATTATGGATATCTCGATCATGAGAAGGACCAAGATCAACCTGAGTGATATTGAAGTTTGTCTCAGTAACATCATTTATGTCCTTTTCTGTAGTGGGCTAAACTACTTCCACATACATGCTCCCAAAGGAAAAATCCTTCATTAACCTAGAAGTCATTTTAGCCTTCTCTGGCTGATGCGACTCCTAGAGTAAGCTAGAAATGACATCAAATTGGGGAACCAACTGAATTACCTTTCTCTTTCTTGAAAATTTTTTTGCAACCAAGAAGAAGAGGAACCTGATGGGGTGCTAGTAACATGTGGGGAAAACTGTTGAGGCCTCATGGGTGGAGATGTAGTGAATGGAGGTGCAACATTATCAAAAGATGATAAATTGGGTGAGGAGGGATAAGGATTAGGTTGAGTGGGAGGTGTCTAGAAAGAACGTGGAGGTGAAGAAGCCATTGAAGAATGAAATGAGGGGGATGGAGAGGTACTCACCTAAGAAGGGGATGAGGGTATATCAATGGTCTCTTCTTCATCTTCATCCTCCTGAATGGCTTCTAGCTACTTCTTCTTCACCTTCAACTTCTTTTCTTTACCTTTAGGATTATCCCCACATGATTTCTCAAGACTTCTCTTCTTCAAGGGATCCTCATCATCATCTCCTCCTTTGCTAGCCTTCTGAGTACTTGTTGACAATGAAGGATGGGAGGGAGTAGATTTTGCTTTCTTTTCTTCTTTATCCTTTGAGGCATCTTTATTATGAGAGGATTTTGTAGATTTTTTTTTGTGGCCTTCTTCCTTACCCATTCCTCCAATGTCTTGAGAACTACTATCAAAATTAATTGGTAGAAGTGGCAATATTTGAATTCTTTTAAAATAAATAGGATCAATTAGGTTTGACTCATCATCCTTAAGGCCTTGCATATCCCAATTTAATCTGAAATCTCTGATTTGTTGCTACATAATTCTCATCCAATTACTTTTCCCAACTTCATAATCATTCTCACAATCTACCCAAAAATATTCAATTTCAGGATGATGGTAGAATCCAGGTCCAAGTTGCAGATTATTTTTGACCTATGTTCCACAATGTTTCGGGGACGGGGACGAGGGGACGGCAGGGGACGTGTTTCCGAGACGTTTCCTAGGGGGGCATTTTTAGGGGACGGTGGGGAATGGCGACATACAAAATATATATATATAATTTTTTTAAAATTTATTAATATGTTATAGAGAGGGGGAAAGAGAGAGATATGCAAATGTTACACCCGAATTGTATAGCTACTATTTCCATAGGGCAATTGTTTGTAATGAGTGAATTTTGGAGAATGAATAAAACATGTGGTTTCCTGTTAGCAATAGGAGTGTGCTTCCATTTAAAAAATGTCTCATTTTATGCTACTTCTATCAATGTTATCCTTGATGAATGTTGCATGCAAGTTATTGAGTTGTGAATATTCTAACTTAAGATGTTTTGTATACTGTTAAAGTTGTGAACAAGTAACTACCGTGGTTTTGTGCTAATGGATGCAGGGACAGGAACCATTCCTCCAGGTGGAGGGGAAACATCACTCGGGAGAGGGGCTTGGTCGGATAACCGATAAAGTAAATCAATTGAGCATACACACACTTCACTAAAGGTTTAGAGGAACGGAGTCAAATAAGTTGGTCTTGATAAGTCATCCATAGGCTTTAGGAGTTTTGGGTTACTTCTTTGTGCTTTGTGAGTGGTTACTTGTAAACCTGACTTATTGATCTGTGACCTTGGATGTGAAATATGACTGGATATAAATACATAGGCAGGGTGTATATGTGTATACATGTATCTCTCATATATATGTATCTATATGTATGACATGGCGATACAGACATATGATGGACAAACCATTATGCCATACGTATGTGTCGACATGGCATACATACACCTACATACACATGACAGGATAATTGGCTATACACGTCTATAAACATATACACACTACCTATTATGTGTGATTATAACATTATTCTATTAATCTGAATTTACAATATTATGCAAATATATATGTTATTATAGTTTTACCAAAATAAATGTATAGGTATATATAGGTATATTTAAATATATATATACATATATTTATTTTGAAGAAAAATAAAACTATAATAAAATATATATATATATATATATATATATATATATATATATATATTAAATAAAAGAAATTTATTTGGAAAATAAAAGACTTAGCTTTATCAAGTCATTTGGTAAATAGCAATTGTTTCACCATGGGAAATAAACTATGAAATTCGTTTGAAAATATTTAAGTATTTTATTCACCATAAAGTGTTGGGAATAATACGCCAAACATCAAATAGGAAATATTTCATTTGGCAATATAGTTGAAACTTTTGAAAAGAGAAGAAATAGCATTGCTGCAAACGCGTGCACTGGAAGAGACCAGGTAGCGGAAATGCATGAAACGCGGCTCTTGAAGTGTTTGGAAAAGCTTGGAACAAAGGCCAAGTGGGACGCCATTACGCTGGGACATTTTCCCACTATGATTAACACCCGCCAGATTTTGGCGCCATTGCTAGAGGACGCCTGTAGGTGTCAATTGAACCAATTTCATCATGTGCCATTTGAATCATTCTTCACTGAGAAGGGTCGACTCATCTTTAAAATGCTGAGTAAGGTTCTTAATTACTGCCACCATGAGTTTGACACTTTCAAATTGATAGAGGTGTTGATTCTCATGCCAAATTTGTAGGATGGCATGAGAATCCGAACTCTATAAATAGGAGCTCACTTACCTATCAATCTTACCAATTCACAATTTGCTTTCTGCAATTCACAATCATCCATTATAATTTTGTGGAAAGTCTTGAGATTATCATTTTGCTGCATATTCTTATGTACGCACCTCTGTAGAATCCATTTTGAAATAACAGTAACCAACAATTACCAGTGATTGATTTCCAGTCATTCTGAGCTTCAGCTAAGAGTTTAGCATCTAAATAGGACAATTAGGAGAGAGAGATTCTTTAGGGGAAAAGAGAAGAGGAGCTGTTACCAGTTGAATTAGGAGCATTCAAAGGCAGCAAGAAGGCCCAGCTTAAGGAAAACAGGCATGAGAAATACATTCTTAAAATATCTTTGTTTTAAAAGAAGAAGAAATCATGGTGTTTGTTTTATGCATTAACTAAATTAAAGAATAGGTGGATCAATCTAGTGAAAGAGAAATTACGTTTTCTGTTTATAATTGCATTGACTAAAGGAAATGTCTTGACTGCAAAATAATTATAAGGGAAAGGGAAATTGTTGTTTTTACTTTACTTAAGAAAGGGATTTTTAAGTATAGGGGATTAAAGAATGAATATGATTAAGTTGGATTGCATTTTGTATGTATGTAGCCTATTCTGTATGATCTCCGTATATGTAGAATACGAGGAAACTAGTTATTAATTATTAGGACCAAGGTGAAACTAGTACCAAGTATAGTCTAAAGCTTAAAGTTAGTAGGTTAACTATGATAAGCTAAGTACTCCATGGATAAAGATTTCCGGAATAGGAGTTACCTGAGGGACACTTGTTGACTATTTTTCATTTCCTAAATAGGTAGGTTGTTGTAGGGGGTCTGGGGTGATTGACTACCCATGGTAAGGACTTAGCCTACGTGTAGTGTAAGATAGTCTTAAGTCAAATCGGCCCTGAGTAGTGTATATGATAGATGACCTTCATTCGAAGTACTGAATGAGAATACTGTGGCCAAAGTAGTGAAATGCATGACATCCACTTAGATGTGAGATAGTTGAGACTACACTGTCAGTTCATTGTGATCTTTCATGCTAGTTCGGGGTTGTGAAATAGCAAGTTCTAGATGTATAGGACACAACGCTATGCTCAGTTGGGTTGTCACAGCCGGATATTCTACCAATCTCTTCGTTCGAAGGGAGGGCCATCTATCGAATGATAGATATGTGGGGGACTGCATTAATAGTCCGTGGTTGGCGGAAAAGCGCCCGAGTGATGTTTCTCCTCCACAGCAGGCGACAAATACACCAAGATTTGAAAGGAAGGGAACCTGGACCGTCTTACTACTATTTGTGCAAAATATTACGAGCTATGTATGTAATTGTTTTACTTTTGTACTCTGATTTATATTTGCAATGAAAATGGAATTCATGTGGAAATATATATTGTAACTTGCATGTATTTATCAATAAAGAAAGGAAGAATTTTATTGTAATGTCTTTGTTGCTTGTTACTTTTATATGTTTGAAGTAAAATGTTGGAAAAAATTTAATTACCCAAGGGTGGGGTCGTTACATGTGGTATCAGAGCTACCAGGTTCTGCACTGAAACCTATGAGCTCATTACGCAATAATGTGTAAACCTTATCAGAAGATAATGGTTGAAAATTTCTTGTGCTGCAACGGCAAGAGAAAAGAACTTAGGAAAAGTGAAAGAAAAAAATAATTTATGATAATTTAATAGTCTGTGGTTGGCGGAAAAGCACCCGAGTGATGTTTCTCCTCCACAGCAGGCGACAGATACACCAAGATTTGAAAGGAAGGGAACCTGGACCGTCTTAATACTATTTGTGCAAAAGCTTACAAGCTATGTATGTAATTGTTTTACTTTTGTACTCTGATTTATATTTGCAATGAAAATGGAATTCATGTGGAAATATATATTGTAACTTGCATGTATTTATCAATAAAGAAAGGACGAATTTTATTGTAATGTCTTTGTTACTTGTTACTTTTATATGTTTGAAGTAAAATGTTGGAAATTTTTTAATTACCCAAGGGTGGCGTCGTTACAGTCAATAACTTAATAATTGATAGCAATATCAATATGTAAATAAATCGTGAGAGTAGTAGTATAACAGCATAATAAATGTCATTAAACTTATTATTGTAGCCAATGATCCAAGTATGTTTGTATTTCATTGGGAATCAATATAAATTAGATTTTAAAGGAAATGTCTGCTGCTGTAATCAAATCAGACTTATATCAGACCTGTAATGCAATGTATTCAGAATTGACATAGTGAAAATAAAATCAGATTTGAGGTTGAATGTTTCATATTTGTTGATGTTATGATAGTAGTTATCATTTCTATGTTTTATGCAAATGATTTGGCATTAAGATTCAATTAAACACAAGCATAAACATTCAGAAATCAGAACTCAGTCACTTTGCATGCCAAGTGTTTGACAAAATGTCAAACAGCCCAAACTCAAGAATCACCTTAGAAAGGAGGAAGAAATATTTACAAAATCAATTTTTTAAATGTTTTTTAACCCAGGAAGCTCCCTGTCCGCAGGGGACAGGGAAACATCCCCAAAGGACAGGGGATGTTTCCTCCCGTTTCCTGCTAGTTGGGCTATTTCGGGGACGGCTGGGGAACGTCCCCTTTGCATCCCCTCGTCCCAGGGACGGAGACAGTGGGTTTTGGGGCAGGGGACGCGTCCCCGTGTAACATAGTTTTTGACATATATTTACTGTCAAAAGGGACCCTCATGGTGTGGAAATCCATAGTATATTTTACCAAGGTCCTTTCAATATTCAATGCATGAAATGATAATACGCACTTGTAATGCACCGGCCCAATGGGAAAGGAGATTCCTGCTTTCTTCCTTTCCTTTCATCTCCTATTGACTTTGTCAATTTGACAACAAAATTCTATGAGAACAAATTTGTCACTCACATGCTTTGGCAATTTATATGGAAATCCATCAAGGCCTCTTTTTCTGATATAAGCGAATCCCTGAAATTGAATGAAATAATTGCCATATGTATTGATCAATTGTGCAACTTTTGGAGACAGTCTCACACCCATATCACCCTGGAGCTCCCTAACAACATGCATTGTGAATTTGGCATTCACTCTCCTAAGACTTTTATAGTTGTGTTCCAATTGAAGATGTGGGTAATGATCATAAATTTGAGTTACATTGTCAAAGGCCCCTCTAGTGACCAGTCTCGACCAAGCTCTCATACTAGCAATGGCATAAAAGAGATATGATGACATATAAAAATACGTGTTCAGCTGACACTGGGTGAGCTAATTGTGAAGTTTATCACTTATGATATTGCCCCAATTAATGAATTGGTCTCCCGCAATAATTACAATATTAAATAAATATATCCACTCCTGAAAATTGTGGGCTTCTTCATTCCCCACCAACCTATGTAATAACACAATGATATTAGAAATGTCTTCCTTGAAATGAGACCTATGAAGAGTCTTTGGCAGTTGTGATTTCCCTTTCTTTGGTACCGCCATCCAATGGTGTGCTATGGTGTTATGGGCCATGGCACAAACTCTTCTTCTAAATGTTGATATGCCACTAAGGTGACAATGTCCACAAAGACCTCTCTGAGGGGCAGTCTGAAAGTGATTTTGATAGCTTCAACGTCTAATTTAGCTATTAACCTATCATCCACCATTCTTACTTCCCTGGTCTAAGGGTTGTGTTTCATACACTCCAAAACTAATTCAGAACATTGTACAAACATGGGATAACCTACTACTTGAAGAAGTTTGCTATCTACTACTTTCTATGCAATTGGGGATCTATTTTCTTCCTTCATTCTATCCCATAAATCTTTAAGATTCACATGTCCCAATTTCATATCCCCAATCTCCAACAATGTGCTCTCCAAAACCGACAAATTTTCATACCCCAAATATTTGTACTTCATGCTTACTAGCGTGAATTCATGGAGGGAGCTAACTAAATCCTTCAAGATAATATCAAGCAAATTTGAGGGGATTTTGTTTTGAGGCAAGAAATATTGTATAGAGTAAATTTGTGATGTTCCCTTCTTGCACGTAAGCAAATATTTGGCCATTAGCTAATTTCCCATATTTTCTCGTAAGCTAATTGGCATCGTAAGGGAAAAATAAATTAAATACTTAAGTTGTCAAAAGTTACCTTTTTAACATTTTAATTGATAGCTTACATTTAATTATTTATAATGGTGTTTTAAGTGTGCAAATAAAGTGTCACTAGGCTCAAGGTGATGAAAAGTGATCTTAAGGACACTTTATATTATTTTATTAAGGAAAAAGCACTTTTTCTGAAAAACAATCAAAAAGAAAAAATCACTTTTTTGGGAAAAGCAAAAAAAGCGCTTTTTCAGCAAAAAAAATGTTTTTCAAAAAAAGCAATGAAGAAGCAAAAAACGTTTTTTCGAAAAAGAAACGAAAAAGCTAAGGAGGAGCTATGAAGAGATTCATATTTGCCATTTGCTTTGAGTGAGACTTGAGTAGTTCTCAAATTTCTTGGGGACGAAAACCCTCTTGAAATACTAGTTTCAGGGACAAAAACCCTACTAACTGGATATGGTGATTTCATCATGTGATCATATTTGTGCTACAAATTGAAGTTCTGCCTACTAATTTGAGGAAAATGGAGATATTTGATGTTTTTTGATAAGTTTTGGTTTTATTAATGCTGCATGTTTGAGTTTTCAGTTTTTGGAGCCTTTTTCATCTTATTTGGAGGCACCTTATGATTGATTGCTGCTTCTAAGTCATTGCAAGGTGGATAAATGGTGTTATGATGAGTTTTAATGACTTTGGCACTTGTTGTACTAGCCATACCAGCAAAAATAACCTCAGTTTCAGACCTGTATCTGGTCTGTTATCTATTTCAATCTTCTAAAAGTTCATTTTAGTGTGTGTGGTTATTGATTGGAGTAGTTTGGAGTGTCTTTCTAGTTGTTGTTTCAATGTCGGGCGTTGTAAAAGTAATCAAATCTGATCAAATTATATTCTATGGGGAGAATAATTTAATTCTATGATTCAAATTCTGTGTATATGTCCTAAGTCAGATTTCTAATTTCTTTCTAATCTTCTTATTGCAGAATATTAACTGATTTCTATATCCACAAAAGAAGATCGAACTTAGACTTTATATGTCTAAGAGGAGACACGCCTCAAGAAGAGACACGTCTCATGAGAGGACGTGTCCCTTGAGCGCGCGGGCTCCCTAACTAACCGAAATATTTGGTAATTAATATGTGATCAATTCGCATGCATTAACAAGCAGCGATTTCAAAGTATGAAGTTCGATCAGCATTTCACCTTCGAATTTATTCATTTATGAAGTTCGATCAGCAAGAAAAATTCGAATAACTTACTTGGAGATATCATACTTAAGAATAGTTCGATTATATATAAATGATGATGATGCATGACTGCAATCATCATTTATATCTGACCGAAGCTACCTTAAATCAACACTCCCTCTTAGCTAGGGAAGATAACTCAAAACAAGTAAGTAGAGATATCACCTTACACGTGATATCGAAGATATGGTATGATTCTAAATTTTGTCAAGTCACGTGACATTCTTCATAACACATCTTCATTATGGTATGTGCACTGACACCAAGTCTCGTGATGTCTACCATAATAATTCATGGCATATCCACGGATATGTATTTATCCACCATGATTATCTCATAAAGATCATAATGATCTTCAATTGATATCAAGTCTCATGATATCTATCAAAATGTCCATGAGATACTATCATGACATGTCCATAGATATCAAGTCACATGATATCTATCATGATAGTTCAACTCATCATTGTAGAGTCATCACTTTACAATGTCAAATACAAGTGTTCAATATTAGAAAGATTGTCACCTTTCAATAATGTACACAGGGGGAGAGAGGGCCCATAAAGTCATGGAGTCACACACATGACAAAAGAGTTTACACATTAAACATCTTTTAAATATATTAGTACAACTAAACAATTTGAATTTCAATCATAATATCAAATTACATTTCAACCATATCAAGTTTCTTCCTGAAGTGTTCAACTTTAACTCTGGAGAGAGGCTTGGTGAGAATGTCTGTTGTTTGATCATTTGTACTAATATACTCCAACTGGATCACATTCCTTTCTACCATGTCTCTTACATAATGGTAAGGAATCTCAATATGCTTAGATCTATCATGAAATACTGGATTTACTAAAAGTTTAATGCAACTCTGATTATCACAATGGATGATGGTAGGATTCAAGGGTTCACCAAAGAGTCCCACAAGCAAATTTTCGGAGCCATATTGCTTCTCTTGCCCCCATAGAGGCTGCAATATATTCAGCTTCTGTTGAGCTTTGTATTGAAGACTGTTTTCTGCTGATCCAAGAGATCATAGCCGATCCTAAACTGAAACAACATCCTGATGTGCTTTTCCGATCGGTTACACTTCCAGCCCAATCTGAATCAGAGTATCCATGTAAATCTAGTTGGTCATTTCTGTAATGAAGACCATATCCAATAGTACCTTGAAGATATCTCAATATGTGCTTCACAGCAACAAGGTGAATTTCCTTAGGCTCACACATGAACTAGCTTAGAGCATTTACTGCATAGCAAATATCAGGTCTGGTGTTAACCAGGTACATCAATGATCCAATTATCTGTCTATATAGAGTGGGATCTGCAAACTTAGATTTTGTTGCTGCTTCTTTTAGTTTGTGTAGGTTGGTTTCCATAGGTGTAGACATGGGTCTGCAATCCAACATCCCAAATCTCTTAAGAATATCAATAGTATACTTTCCTTGATTTAGAATGATGCCATCTGATTTCTGCCAGACTTCTAAACCCAGGAAGTAATGTAAAATGCCCAAGTCTTTCATGTCAAATTATGAAGTTAGATCTTTTTTGCTTTGAGCAATGAGGTGATCTTCCCCTGTTATCAGCAGGTCATCAACATATAAAATAATTATTAGCATATCACCTTTAATTACCTTAAAATAAAGATTTGGGTTTGCATCATTTTTGGAAAATCCTAGTTCCAAGAGATAGCTGTCAATTCTTTCATACCACGCCCTGGGGTTCTGTTTAAGTCCATATAGAGCTTTCTTTAATCTGCATACATGTGAGTCAAGTTTATGTATCACAAAACCTTTAGGCTGCTCTAGATAGACTTCCTCTTCAATGGTCCCATTTAGGAAAGCAATTTTCACATCCATTTGATGGATCTTCCAGCCTTTAGCTACTACAATGGCTATTACTACTTTCACAGATGTGTATCGAGCAACAGGTGCAAATGTTTCTTCATAATCAATGCCTTCTTTTTGTGAAAAACCTCTGGCCACAAAACGTGCCTTATGTTTTTCTATATTACCATCAGCAGCATGTTTGATTTTGAAGAGCCATTTAGAAGAGACAACAGATTTCTCTTTTGGTCTAGGCACTATATCCCATCCATCATTTTTTAAGATGGACTGATACTCTTCCGTCATTGCATCCTTCCATACTTGATGTTTGAAAGCTTCTGCAACACTGGTGGGTTTTGAATTGATGATTTCATTCATTAGAGCAACATAGCTTGAGAACCTTTTGGGTCTCTTACTTTCCCTAAAGGTTCCCTTGGGTGCTGCATGATTCTCAGCTTCTTTGATCATCTTCCTAGCCCAAAGTGGTCTCTTCTTGCCGTTGTCATTTGGATTCTCTTCTGAAGCAGATTGGAATTCACTTGTTATTTCTTCAGGATACTCCCTCTGAATCTCGGGAGTAGGTTCCACTTCTAAGACTCTAGGGGAATCATAAATTTCTATCTCACTTGAACTCTTTGCCCTTTTGAATGCAATGTCTTCTTCAAGGATGACATCCCTGCTTAATTCAATTTGTTTCTGCCCGGGTATGAATATCCTGTAGGCTTTAGAGGTTTCACTATATCCCACAAATACCCCTTTCTTTCCAGAGGGTTCTAGTTTGAATCTCTTTTCTTTAGGTACATGAATGTAGATTGGGCAACCAAAGATCCTTAAGTGACTAATGTCAAGTTTTACACCGGTAAAAGCTTCTTCAGGAGTCTTGTTATCTAGATGAGAATGTGGACATCTATTTTAGGTGTAAACAGCAGTTCTAGAGGCTTCTGCCCAAAATGAGGTTTCTATGTTTTGGTCAAATAACATTGTTTTTGCAGCTTCTACAATAGTTCTATTTTTTCTTTCAGCAACACCATTTTGTTGAGGGTTGTAGGCTACTGTAAACTCCCTCTTAATCCCAGCATTCATGTAAAATTCCTTAAAGATTTCAGAAGTGTATTTTTTCCCATTGTCTGTCCTTAGAATTTTGATTTTCTTCCCGGAGAGGTTTTCAGTAAGAGCTTTGAACTCCTTAAACCTTTAAGGATTTCTATTGACTCTTTACACTTAAGGAAATAAATCCAGGTCTTCCTAGAGAAGTCATCTATAAATATTACATAGTATACGAAGCCCGCCATGGAGCATACAAACATGGGTCCACATAAATCAGAGTGAACCAGATCTAACACATCTTTGGTTTTACTCAAACTGTTATGGAAGGATCCCTTTGTATTCTTTCCTAGGGCACACCCTTTACAAGCTCCTTGATGAGTTTGTTTTAATTTAGGCAATACTGTTACTAGTTTTTCCATAGATGGTAGGGCACGGAAATGAAGGTGTCCTAATCTTCGATGCCAAATTTCATTTGAATCAGAAGTTTCAAGGGTAAGGGCTTGCTTGATGTCAGTGCATAGTTTGTAAAGATAACCTTGTCTTATACCTATGGTTTGAGCTTTCTTTATAGTGGAGTTTTTAGGCCATGCTAGAACTTTCCCGTCCATAAAGGTAACCCTATATCCATTGTCTTCAAGAGTGGAGATGGATATTAGATTCCTCTTTATTTCGGGCACAAATAAGACTCCAATGAGTTGAAGGGAGAGACCAGATTTCAATTTAATGGAGCAAGTTCCAACCCCTTTTACAGGATGTGCAGAATCATCCCCAATAGTTACTTCTTCATCAGTTTCTTTAGTCATGGTGTCAAGATGTTCTCTGAACCCTGTGATGTGCCTTGATGAGCCACTATCAATTACCCAGTTGTTGATATTGTTAGATACTTGACTTGATAAGGCTGAATAGAATACAAATTTCTCAGAGTCATAGTCTGTATTTGATTTTCCTACTTTAGCAAAAGATGCTTGTTGTTTTGTTCTATCAAGGCAATTCATTGCATAGTGCCCATATTGATCACATCTGAAACATTGTACTTGAGAGATGTCTTTCCTCTTCTTGAATGATCCTTTTCCATAGGAATTTCTCTTTCTCTTGAATGATCCTTTCCCATAAGAATTCTTCTTACCCCTTTTATTAGATGTTGTGTTGAGCACGTGAATGTCCTCATCTATGGGTTTCTGTTTGTTTTCTTATGTTGAGAGTCTTGTTTCTTCTTGTAAGCAGTCTATTCTTAGCCTATCAAATTTAGAGAGTTTAGATCTCGCACTTATTCCTTGAACAAATGACTCCCATGAGTTTGGTAGGCCTCCTAGAGCTATTAGTGTTAACTCCTTGCTATCAATTTGATATCCAATTGTTGATAATTGATTCCTTAGTTCAGTGATTCTCATGAAGTATGCATTAATAGATTCTCCTTTGTTTATCTGAACATTGTTAAGTTGTCTTTTTAATGCAAGAGTCCTACTAGTGTCGTTTATTTCAAAGGTGCTCTCAAGGGATTTGAACATTAGATATGCAGTCTCATGTTTTGACAAAATAGGTACTATATGGTCCCTAACTACATCTACTAAAATTTTCATGGCTTTTTCATTGTTCTCAATCCATTGAGTTTTCTCTGGATCATCCTCTGGTTCTCTCTTGTTTTCTTTCACAAATGAGTCTAACTTATTTTCTTTTAGAATCATCATGATTCTGAATTTCCATGATGTGAAGTTGTTTGCACCTTCAAAACGGTCTTCAAATTTGATCACACTTGACATTATGAAGAATGTGATGTGAATTCGATTTCTTAAAAATACAATTTTCTAAATAATCTGATATTTATATTTGATTCGGATTTTCTCAACTTGGCTCTGATACCATGTAAAAGTAATCAAATCTGATCAAATTATATTCTATGTGGAGAATAATTTAATTCTATGTTTCAAATTTTGTATATATGTCCTAAGTCAGATTTCTAAATTCTTTCTAATCTTCTTATTGCAGAATATTTTAACTGATTTCTATATCCACAAAAGAAGATCAAACTTAGACTTTATATGTCTAAGAGGAGACACGCCTCAAGAAGAGACGCGTCTCATGAGAGGACGCGTCCCTTGAGCGCGCGGGCTCCCCAACTAACCGAAATATTCGGTAATTAATATGTGATCAATTCGCATGCATTAACAAGCAGCGATTTCAAAGTATGAAGTTCGATCGGCATTTCAACTTTGAATTTATTCATTTATGAAGTTCGATCAGCAACAGAAATTCGAATAACTTACTTGGAGATATCATACTTAAGAATAGTTTGATTATATATAAATGATGATGATGCATGACTGCAATCATCATTTATATCTGACCGAAGCTACCTTAAATCAGCATAAAGTAGTGATTGCAGTGTGTTTTAGTTCAGTTCTAAGCAGTGTTATCAGCAGTCTAGAGAGATATCAAACCTACATCAGCACTTTATATCATCCTTATAAGGCATTTTGCAATTAATTCATGATTAAATTGATTTATCAATGATATTTTAGCCTATTTTGGATATTGTAGCAATCGGACATTGCAATCAAAACTTCATATTGTTAGTGTTTCTTAGATCAGATTAAATAATGAAAGCACTTATAATTATTGCAACACATAAGACAATAAACACAACAAGATACCCTGGGAAAACCCTCCTCTTGAGGGAGAAAAACCCAGCAAATGAATCTCTTATATAAAGTAGAACAAGAGCAGAAATCTGCTTACAACTTAAGCCCAACAATGGCCAATAAGTGATACAATGAAATCGCACCTCTCCTAGATGCAAGATACACAAATGAATATGATCTTCCTTGAATTCGGACTGCTGCTATGAAGGTGCGAACTTCTGCTCTTAATGCGAATATCCTTGAAGAACTTGAATGAGTAACAATGACAAGTAAGACCTTGTATATATACAAAATTAGGCCCCTCTTCAACTTAGGTCGGCCCTCTATAAAGAAACACAATAAATAATAATTACAAGATAGGTCGGCCCAAGCAATAAGCAATCCATAAGAATCATTATAGGGTCGGCCCTTTATGTTTGACAATTATTATTAACATAAATTAAATAGCCGAATGGCTACCATTTAATTTATGCTTCTTTCTTGAGGCGTGTGCAATGAAGTGCAGCCCTAAGCTGCTCTAACATCAACACATATCAGTTATAACAGAAATTTATGAAAAGATAATTGATATTCATAATTGATTGATTTACAAAAAGAGACGAAGGCTCCTTATAAAGAAATTACAAGATGATGCTTCTACAAAAAACAATCGTAAATAGAAGACGAAAATAGAAACTATCTAACCTAACTAAGATGACCATTATATTATTTAATATTTTTAATACCCTCTCGTAATGGTCATCGTTCTAACTACCCCCAGAAACAAAGAAGGTTCTGCCACAAAAGACAAGAGCCTGTCGCTGACTCTACCACTTGAGATGAGTCTACCACCAACCCTCCTAGAAACTGCAAAACTTCTGGAAATAACCAAAACTGATCACAAAACATCCAACCTGATGTTGGGTAACAAAGTTGTCCCTCCCTGTAGCCAGAGACACCGAAAACAACTGAAACCACGATTTTGAAGAAAAATCAACAAACCCTCCAAATGTTTGTAGATGAGCATGACGCCCCAGAACAAATTGCAAGAAACCATATTTTTTTAGAACAAAATCGCAAAACCCTGAAATTGAAGTTCACAAAGCATCGTTTTTTCAAAAAAAAACGGTAAAAACCCACAAAGAAATCCCACGCAACTCTGCAAATTACAAAAACCCAGAAACACGGATCAACATACATAACATCATTTTTAAGGAAAAAACGATAAAACCTTTCTAGAAACCAAAGAGCCCTCCCGAACTGCGAAAACCTTGATAGGAACAAACCCTTTATTTTTAAGAAAAAATTATAAACCCTCCCATGATTTTTTCAAGCAAAAACAATCAGAAAACGAAACATAATTTTTTTTCAAGGGACAAAAATATTAAAACCCACAAAGCCAGATTTTTTTTCCAGGGACAAAAAACTATTAAAAAACCCATCATAATTTTTTTCAGGAAAGATATCACTAGTTTTTTAAGGCAAAAAAAATAGAAAACCCACGAACCAAAAAGTTGTCCTCCAGAAAAAGGAAACTTCCAATTAGAAACCCGTCACAAAAAAAACAGCAATAGCAACAAAACAGTCTAGAAGTACACCAAATAATTTCAAAAACTCGTCCATGAAAACGGCAGAATAAAGGAAGGAAGCCAAACCCGCACAAAGCCACAATCTTGAAAGAAAATCCGTCTCAAAGAAGGGCACAATTTTTTGAAGACAAAAATTGTCAAAAACTCTTGAAAAAACTGAAACAAATCTGGAAAATCCCGCAGTAATGAGAAAACCCACAAACTCCAAAATACGTTGCCAAATCGCAAGCAAAAAAAACCCTTCTGAAAATATTTGCCAAAGAAACGTGCGACCAAATAGAGAGAAGAAAAGTTTTCAAAAAATGCTCTCGAACAAAAATAAATGCATAAGGAATGACGCGATTTAGAGACAGGAAGGTTGCAATATCTTTCAAAAGTCGTGACACCCAGCTAACACCAAAAACATGCAACCATAAACCCTCATGTGGGGCCAAAAAATGGAAAAAAAGCATGAACAAAAGAAGCGTAAATGAGCAGAAATCCTTCAGGCACAATTTTTCTAGATAAACCCACGAAAAAATGACCCGCAAATTTGTGATGTCCCCGCTCTAGTTAGTTCTCAGAAGTAGTGGAGTTAGCCTATCTCTTGGACCCTTGTAGGCTAACAGGATTGGGTTAGAGGGTCAGTGGCTTTATTTGGTGGGATTTTTCGTTTCCATCCTTTGAGTTCAGTGATTGGCTCACAACAGGCCTTGGCAGAACAGTGATTGACAGCTTCAAACGGCACGTCAATACGATGGGTTATGAGCAAGATATTAATTTTCTAGTGAATTAAAGTGTTTTTACTTTATTTGATGGAATATTATAAAATCAACTTGATTTTATAATAAAGTGATCACTTAAATTTATTTAAGTGAAAATTAGAACACTTTATCAAAAAGGGGCGCCATTTGTTTAATCATTGACTTTGAAAAAATATAAAATACATTTAAATGTATTTTAAAGTGAAATTGGCGTCACTTATGCAAATGCGTGCCTTTTAGGCCTTATAAGGAAGCAAAGGAAAATTCGAACTCATGTATTGATTATTTGACATTTTCTCTTTGGCTTTGGCTGATGCATGATTTCTCTGAGACAAGGGTTTCAAGAAATTTATCTCTGGAGAGCAACAATTCTTCACAGATTGGTGATTGTGAGACTGTGAAAGATAAGTTGAATGATTGCAACAACGGAAGATTCAATTCAAGAGATTCTACAGTGCTTAATCAAGATTTTTTGTGCAATAATCTATAATTTCCAATAAAATACAGGAGGGATTGAGAGATTGGCGTCATGCTTCTTCTGGTGGACACTCCAGCTTCATGACCGTACCTTCCTTGTCGAGGACGTGATTTCTTCTTGAAGTGCATGGCTCTTCTATCAAGGGTGTTTGGAGTTTTGAGGAGAAACGCCTTCTTTCTTGAGGGTTTCTCACCTTCTCTTTTGGCGTCTAGCTACTACAGTCTGTTTGCCTCAATTTACAGGCTGGAGATTTCATTTTGTACCCTTCTGCACTGGAAATCATCAGTTTTCATCATTCTTGGCTGGCAAACTGGAATATTTTCTTAATTAAATAATCTGGGGCATTTCGAGTATGGCTATCATGTGTAATCTCTTTGTTACAATTATTTAATACCTTTTGCACTTCATTTTGTCAATTTTAACTCAGATATGAGTTTTATGAGCTTTTATATGCTGCCGCCCCTTCTATTTCTCTCTAGAAACTTTCTCTAAAAAACTGAAAAACACAAAAAGATCAAATTCTCCTTCGCAAGCCCTCGAAAATCCACAAAAACTCAACAACATACCCTTCAAAAAAATTCTTTCAAAAAACTTTCTAAAACATTTCTTCGATAAAAAAGAAAATCGGCTAAAGATAATTGATATTCATAATTGATTGATTTACAAAAGGAGATGAAGGCTCCTTATAAAGAAATTACAAGATGATGTTTCTAAAAGAAACAATCGTAAATAGAAGACGAAAATAGAAACTATCTAACCTAACTAAGATGACCATTATATTATTTAATATATTTAATAGTTTACTTCTTCAATTGTCAATTTGTAATGCATTTTAAATAAATCTAGTAAACCTCGGATGGTAGTACCATTGGAGGCTATCATTTGAATGCATTTTCATATTGTAAGTTGGATGGTTTATTGCCAATAGTTATAGCACTTTCATTTAGTCTGTTTTGGCATGAACAAGCTGGCATTATCAACCATTTTGGTCTAAGTCAAGCTTAGGAATTCTGCTAGTGGTTTGCATTGCATACATGCAATCCATCGAAGAGGTGTTGATAGGCTAGCTTTGCTGCCTATGTGTCATTTTACACAGTCTGCCGAAGAGGTATTGATTAGGTTGGCTCCGTCGCCTACGTATTCTAGTCGATTTGCCACCATATCATTGTAATTGCATTCATTTAGATTAGCTATGTGGTTGGAGGCACCATATGCTCTCACCTTACCCACTTCGGGATCTGGGTTATCAGAAAGTGTTGAAGACATTACATTGCATCTTCTATATTTCAAAAATAAAATAAAAAGGGTGGCTTGTTACAAAATTTTCATGAAACCAAACTTTGTAAAACAAAACTCCTCCTTGCGAAATACAAGAACAAAAGATACTTTTGTGTGCCTTTGAATTGAGGAAACTTTGTTCTTGTATCGCCTTTGAGGTCTCCTTGATGCAATTGTCGAGGTGCCCACCATGATATACTCTCGCAATTCATTACTTGCCTTTTATAGATGTTTACCAATGTTCTTCTTTTTGCCTTATATCACCTTTACATTAATTTGAATTTACTGCATTCAATGCCTTGAAGCTTGCGAGCATTAATGGCAGCTCATAATGTCAACACATGTCAAGCTCACGCCATATTAATTAGCTCTCAGTCCATTTTTAAACAAGTGTCTCTTTAACTTACTTGTCGAAGGTTTAATGGGTTGTCGAAACCTAGTCGACTTCCGACAAAGGTTTCAAAAGCAAGTTAAAATGCTGACATATTGAATTTGCCTTGTAACACATCCTTTGTATACTTCAAAATCACCTTATATTTTTGTTGAGTCATCCATGAAATCTTTTTCTTCGATCCTTATAACAGTTGTGAAGAGCCCGTTGTGTTCGAATGTGGTTGTGACAACTTAGTTGGAAGCCGACATAGGTTTTGTAACCAACACCAGGTGTCTAAGTCCTTTTACAAAATGTCCTTCATCCTTTCAACAAGTTCCACAATCACCTTACGATTCCACTAGGCCAACTATGAGGTTCTCATTTATTCCTTTATTGGTTATGAAGAGCGTGTCAGGCTCCAACAAGGTTGTAACAAATTTGTTGAGAGCCAAAAAAGGTTTTGAAACCAACATAAATCTCCGACACTGCTTTCAAAGTGTTTTCTTTCACATTCAAAAAGAGTTAGAAAACTTCATCAGCAATTAACACAAGTTCTAGAACCTAAGACAAACTCCAATACAAGCTTTTTCGTTCAAAATCAAAGAGGTTGCAGAAGGGTTGTTGGGTTCCAACAAGATTTTGGCCAACAAGGTTGTGACAACCTCCTCAAAGGCCGATGCAAGTTTTGAAACCTTCCAATTTTGCAAATGACTAAACACTTAGACACTTTTTCAAAGGGAAACCCATGACCAAAAAAATGAAAATTATTGGGAAGGGTAAAAACAATGATGAAAACTAGATTTAAGGCAACACAACCAAAGCAAAGAAGGATCAAGTACACATTTCCTTAATTGATTTTAGCTCCCAACCTAATCCAAGGGAACAATCTATGTATAACTAGCATGCAAAAAAGCAGAACATACAAACAACCATTACATTTTCATCAAGTAAAACAAGTCCCGAGATATCTCAATTTGCAAATCTAAATTACTGCTTAGGAAAAATGCATTCTAAGTTTCAAGAAAGGCAATTCTCTTGGGGAATATATAAATTCTTGTATATACAATAGGCATAGTTGCTTATGTGTATAGTTATATGCAATAAAATTTATTTCATATAACAGAATACCAATGCAAAAGTTATACTATTTGCATATAGGTTCATGTACCAAAAAGAAAAAGAAATAAACAATGCACAAGAATAAAAACAAGCGAGCATCATTAAGTATCCAGTTTTTGAACATACCATTCTTGTGCACACAAACGTGGACCTTGAAGAAAACAAAATTTGAAAATAATTGCAGGAAACATCTAAGCTTTTATTTAGTTTCCACAATATTTTTCACCACTTCACATGGTAGTGAGACTTTTTCATGGATTTCCTTGCTTTAATGAAAAGAAATTATTGAGAAAATTCAAGATAGTTTGAATGTCACCTAGATGGCATCGGAATTAAGCAAGGCGTCGGTTGTGTGGGGGCTATAGGCACACAACCTCTAGCTGCCCGCACCTTGCATGCCTTCTTCCTTCTGTGCATGCACATAGGGAGTGGGGATTTGCGCTTAGTGGTGATTGTGAAGCTAGGGTTGGGTTTCTTTCTACTATTCAAGGGTTGGGCCTTGGTAAATTCTGGGGTGTTGCTTTCCTTTTCCTTTTTTTCTCTTTGTGTTGTGCTTGCATGGAGGCTGGTGCTGGTTTGGGGTTGAGCAAGGAGTTGGATGTTGATCCTTCGAGCTTTGGTCTTATGTATTTTTCAGACGTAGTAATGGGGGTAGATCTATCCCCGTCTAGAGGTGCTATGGATGTCGATTTTTTATTCAATGCTTCAAATGGTGTGGGATCTTTGAGTGGTGGTTTCTCTCGGATTTCGAAAGTGAATGACTACTTGGCTAAGAGTGAGACTCGCCCGGTTTTGGTTATCCAACCGGAATCTATTGCGGAAGATGTCGAGTATTGGAGAAACCATGCATTAATCTTCAAGTTCATGGGAATCAGGGTCTCTCTCTTGTTTCTTGAATCATGGGCTCGTCGGACTTGGAACCTGCAGGAGACATGGAGATATTGCAAGCTGCAAACAGCTATTTTATGGTGGTTTTTCATGTATTGCAAATCATAATAAACCTTCTGAGGGAGGTCCCTACTTTTACAATCAAGTGGGGTTATTCTTGAAACCTTGGCACACTGGATTTAATCTGGCTGAAGAGCTTCCATCAAGGGTTTCACTCTGGGTGCAACGTCCCTGACTTTCGATTGAGTTCTGGAGGAACGATATTTTGCACATGATTGCACTTTTGTTGGGTAAGCCGACGAGGCCATCACAGCAGACATTGGAGAGGAGGACCCTTTCTTTGGCTCGCATTTGTGTGGAGATCGATTTAAACAACCCGCTACCTGATTTGTTGGAACTTCAAGTTGGGTCCACATCATGGATTCAACAACTAGACTACAAGACCTTGCCATTTTGGTGCCGAATCTACCATGAATATGATCACCACAGCGAAAATGTCCTAAACTTAAGGTTTCTGGTACTTCTTCTGGTGGGGCTTCTGCTAGGATGCCTCCTCGCTCAGCTCCATCAAGAAATAAAGGCAAAGCCTCTATGTCTGAAGGGGAAACTAATAAGGAGGGTTTTGTTCTAGTGAAGTTTCGCAATAAGGGAAGAGGCAAAAAAAGAACCCTCAAGGACAAACAAGATGATGCAAGTTTTAACCTTATTGAGGCCTTAGAAGATTTGGACCAGCAAGTGGATATCCCTAATAAGGGTATCTCTATTGATATTGTCTTGGAGGTGGAGTAGTTGGCTTCTCGAAAGGATGGGAGTGGCAATCTGTTTGTCATACCCCCACAATCTACAAAGCACAACAAACATTAAAAATGACAATAAATAAATAATGGTAAATGACATCTCTATAGGAGGTTGACTTGAGCACAATAAACATTAAAAAAAATGATAATTAAATAAATGACATCTCTGCAAGAGACCGACCTCCACATTTTAACCGACCATAAAATAAAGCAAGTATATAGCGGCAATATTAATTGAAGGAATGCAACGACTAAGAAAGGTATAATATTAATGAATTAATTATCCCTTAAGCACTCCCCAAAAGTCATGATCAGTCAAACAAGACATGCCTTTTGATATGAAGCAATGTGACCCTCAGCCAATGTGGGAATAAAAGAAGGGGCATTTCAAAGGAAAGAGGGCAATTCATTCAAGCAAGCAGCATCATCTCCTAGACAACAAGGCAGAAAGACATCCTCTAGAAGTACATTCGCAGCCAGGCATAGAAGATCAGATCTGGGCATCAATAGCAGTGAAAACATACACCATTGCAGCAAAACAATAAAGTAACCTATCCCTGTGGTATGCAATGATAAGTGTGTCTATGCTTATTTAATACATGAATACAGATGTGAACAAACATATATATATACACACACACAATTATACCAATTAAAGCACTGATAGTTGATGCCAATGTAGCCTATATTATTGATGTTATGAAGAGTGAACTGATTCTGGCAATGATTGCTCGAGGAGGGATGAGGCAGGACTGCAAGGAGGGGGAATTGCGAATGATTCCTCACTAGGAGTGGCATCTCATGATGATGGTTAAGGACCATCGATTAAGGACCACATGAGACCACCTCATGATGATGGTTAAGGATCACATGAGGCCAAGGAGGATAAGGTCCTATCCTTAGGCCCGGAGTTGAGGATCTAGGACACCCTATCGCAGCCTCCTGAACTATCCCCACTTGAATCAATTGTTGAAATAAATAAAATGGGATCTTCAATCATAAGAGGAAGGTTTGGTGTGATGGAGGGAATGTTATAAAGCCCTCACTAGGTAGCCCACCTCATGATGATGGTTAAGGACCATCGATTAAGGACCACATGAGGCCAACGGAGGATAAGGTCCTACTGTTGGGCCTAGGGTAGAGGATACTTGGGGCACCTCATCATGTCCCCCTCTTTATGATTGAGCCCACATAGTCCTGGAGACTTGTTACATTGTTATATATAATCTTTCTTAGACTTAGAACTAAATGTATTTCATATCATATTCATCTAACATGGTTGCAGGTCTCCATAACCAGATTTACATCATCTCAATTTTGAGAAAGGAATTGTATCTTTAACTATAATTTGCTATTGGTTCATTTGGAATTGTGATTTCAGGGCAAAGTATAAGATGATCTCAAAAAGGGACATTACACTCTTTGTGGAAATAGGTATCAAGATAAATTTTGGTCATGCCCTGGAATCTTCTGTCTTACCAATTACTCCAATAGAGATAGAGGTGGATGCTGATCCAACCATCGACCGCATGGTCTCATAATCTTTGGTTGTGGCTCAAGATCCTGGTAAGGGTTCCCTAGTCTCTTCTTCCTTGGGGCTACACCAAAAAAAATTTGAGGGGAACTCAGAGAAGCCTTCCAAGGATGGGAGGAAGAAAGACCAGGATAAGATTAAGTTAACGGGTGAGAATTTGGTGGAGTCGGGCTCAATAAAACCCCTTGATTCCCATTTTTCTAAGCCCCAAAAATAATTTTTCTCTCTTGCAATGTGAGGGGCTTGAACAGCATCCCTTAACAAAAGGTTGTTCGGGAAATGAACCTAAGTTGTCTATGGAGAGCATGGCTAAGGTATCCTCCAAGCTTTGATGGCATGCTCAATGTCAATGCATTGAGGCACAGGGCAATGCTGGTGGGATTGCATGTCTCTAGGACAAGTGGAAGATCTCCCCCTTGTGCTGGATTGCGGGTCGATTTTCCTTGTCCATAGTTGCTTCATGTTTTGAATCTGGAGAAATCCTATTGTTTCCTAATGTATACGATCCGATAACCTGCCTGGCAAGGTTCGTCTGTGGGACCATATAAGGTATGTGAGATCTTTAGCTCCATTGTTTCCCTGGGTTGTGGTTGGGGATTTTAATTCTATTCTTAGTCTTGATGAAAAGAGGGGTGGTTTGGTCGCTTGGAGCCCTCTTCGTCTTTGTTTAGAGCCAATATAACCCAGCTGAATTTGATTGATATAAAGCCTCTCAATGGTTTATTCACTTGGAGTAATAGGAGGTGTGATGGGGATTCTATCTCTAAGAGGCTGGATAGGTTTTTGGTCTCCAGTTTTTGGTTAGGTAATCAATGGATATCTAGTTCTGAAATCCTAGACTAGAGATGCTCGGACCACTAGCCCATAAAATTTTCAACGCATGGTCGAGAAAATGCCAAGAATCCTTCCTTCAAATTCTAGTTAATGTGATTGTGTGAGCCTTCCTTGTAGGACCTTATTAAAGATTGGTGGTCTGACGGATTGCCTTCGCATGGGACAGCCATGTACACCTTTGTCAAAAGGCTCCATTTTGTGAAATTTCAGCTAAAGAAGTGGAATAGGGAGTGCTTTGGATGTCTTTAAGGAAAAATCTGCAGCTCAAGATTAGTTGGATATCATTTCTAGGCAGAACAAAGATCAAGGGATTGCTCAGGAGTCCCTTAAAGTTGAAGCAGATGCTTTGGAGAAGCTAGCTGAATGGGAACTGCGGGAGGAGCTTTTCTGGAAGAAAAAGTCAAGGATTGATTGGCTTCAAGAGGGAGACAAGAATACTGCCTTCTTCTTTAATTTCGTCAAAGCCAAAGGACATGGGAACTTAATATCCTCTATTGTGTCCTCTCAGGGTGCTCAACTATCTTCTTTCTGTGATATCTCTCAGAGGCCACTCGATATTTTTCTTCTTTATTCATGGAGGATGCTCTGAAGGATCTTGAGGAAGTGAATAAGATTTTGGCTTGTATCCCTTCTATGGATTTTGTGTGACGAGTGCAGATGGTAAAATATTGATATATTAACAAATGAGCAAGACACTCAATAAATAGTTTACACGATTTACAGGATAAGCAAGTTTCTAAAATAAAAACTGTAGATAAGATTGGAAACGATCTTATCACAATATTTACAATAAGATACAATATTAAGCATTAAATAAATAAATAACAAATATTATTTTAATACCCTCCCTTAATGCTCAATCTATCAACTACACCAAGATGCCCCCTAAATTTTACAAACTTATCTGGACTGAGCGACTTGGTGAGAATATCCGATGTCTGCTCCTCTGTCGGAACATACAGCAATTGAATTGATCCGTCTTCAACAAGCTTCCGAATGAAGTGACAATGAGTTTCCACATGCTTGGTTCTTTCGTGGAAGACTATATTCTTGGCAAGTTTGAGAACTCCCTGATTATCATAGAACAAGGGAGTCGGACCTGCTTGAGATATTTGCATAACTGCAAGCATCCAACGAAGCCAAACTGCCTCACAAGCTGCTTTAATTGCTCCCCGATATTTTGCTTCTGTTGAGGAGAGAGCCACTGCTTGTTGCTTCTTACTAGTCCATGTGACTACACCAAATCCCAAACTGAACACATACCTAGATGTTGATTTCCTGTCATCAACCAAACTTGCCCAATCTGAGTCTATGAAACCACCGAGTCTAGAATCTTGACTTCGAGTGTACAAGAGTCCACAATCAGAAGTGCCCTTCACATAATGCAGCACACGCTTCGCTACTACACAATGATCAGCCTTGGGGATTGTCATGAAGCGTGAAATGTAGCTCACTGCAAAACTGAGGTTAGGTCTAGTGGCAGTGAGATAGATGAGACTGCCCACTAGTTGCTTGAAGAATGATTCGTCAACTACCAGTGAGTCTGACTTAGCTGACATCTTAAGCCCTTTTTCCATGGGGATGGAAGCGGGTTTGCAATCTTACATTTGGAACTTATCCAGTAGACTTCGAGCATATTTGGACTGGGAGATGAAGATACTGCTCTCAGTCTGCCAAACCTCAACACCTAAACAATAATGCAAAAGTCCCAAATCTGTCATGTCAAAGGTGCTACACAAATCCTGTTTGATCTCAGCAATCAAATGTGTCGAGCTGCCAGTAATGATCAAGTCATCCACATAGACAACAAGAATAAGGATATCACTACTAGTATGTTTGACATACAGATTAGAGTCAGATGGACTCCTCTGAAAGCCATGATTTGTAAGGTACTTATCAATCTTGATGTACCAAGCCCGAGGAGCCTGTTTCAGGCCATAGAGTGCTTTGACCAATCTGCACACCTTGTGTTCTTTACCAGCAACCTTGAACCCTGGAGGCTGCGTCATGTAGACTTCTTCCTTCAACTCATCGTTGAGGAAAGCACTCTTAACATCCATCTAATGGACTTTCCAACCAAACTAGGCTGCTAAGGCAAGGACGAGCCGAATGGTACTCATCTTGGTTGTAGGAGCAAAAGTCTCCTCATAGTCAATGCCTTCTTTCTGTGAGAACCCCCTTGCAACTAGACGGAGCTTTGTACTTGTCAAGAGTTTCGTCAGCTTTGTATTTCACCTTATACACCCATTTGCAGCTAATGGGCTTCTTCCCTAGAGGAAGATCAAAAAGGACCCAACTGTGATTTTTCTAAAGACTCTGGTATTCAACCTCCATAGCCTTTTCCCACTCAGGAATTCCTTTAGCCTCTGAATATGTCTGAGGCTCATATACACTGTGAATGTTGGCCATGAGAGCAAAGTTAACTATATGTTGTTGTTTACTCTTGTTTCTGGATGATCTCCCCTCAATGAGCTCATCATAATGAAGATCTCCAATAGTCTTAGCCCACCATTTAGGCCTATGAGAAGAAGTGCCAACATCAAATGCAACAGGAGGAGCTGGAACTAGTTGTGGATCTGGAACTGGTTCAGCAGGTAGAAAATCAAGATCATCCGGAGGAAAATCAGGTTGAGCATCATCAAAGATAAACTTTGCATCATCCCTCCCATCAGGTAGACCTAACGGAAGACAAACACCCAAATCAAAAGCCTTCAAGGGTTGATCCTCTGAATGTTGAACAGGCGAGGAAAGATGAAACGGTCCTTGTTCTTCATCAAAGACAACATCTCGACTGAAGACCAAACGATCAATGTCTACATCAATCAATCGATAAGCCTTGTGGTTGTCACTGTACCCTATGAACATAAGCTTTTGACTCTTGGAATCCAGCTTAGAGCGTTTGGCATGTGGAATCCATACATATGCCAAAGAGCCAAAGATTTTCAAATGACTGATTCTAGGTTTTCTACCAGTCCAAGCTTCCTCAAGAGTCTTTCCCTTAACAACATGAGTAGGTGACCGATTAAGAAGATAGACAGCAGTGAAAACTTCTTTTGCCCAAAATTTGTTAGGAACACTCCTGTGTTGCAACATGGAGCGGGCCATCTCAACCATTGTACAATTGCGCCACTCGACAACACCGTTTTGCTGAGGAGTGTAGGGTATGGTTAACTAGCATTTAATTCCATGTATATCACAGAAGTTGGAGAATGCAGTAGAACAAAATTCCCCCCTATTATCTGACCTAAGAGTGATTATGCAAGAACCAAACTCTTTTTCTACTAAGGCCTTAAACTTTTGAAATACATTAAACACATCTAATTTCTATCTAAGAAAATACACCCACATTTTCTTACTAAAATCATCAACAAATAGCAAGATATATCTACAACCAGTAACAAATGAAGTATTCATAGGCCCACAAATATCAACATGAACTAGTTGCAGTACCTTAGAAGCTCGCCACGAGTCACCATCTAGAAACGGTGTCCAATGTTGTTTCTCAACCTAACAAGCACCACAAACGCCTTGATGTTGAGTCTGAATGTCAGGTAGACCAGCTACAAGTCCCTCCCGAGCAAGCTGAGAGAGATAATGCACATTTAAGTGTCCATACCGCTGGTGCCAAAGATTGGTGACAGCTAAGTTTTTGGCTGCCATAGCTAACTCCGAAGAATCACCTGTGTTCACTAGCCTGTAGAGGCCATGATCCTCAATGTCGATAGCTACTGCAGTGCGAGTCTCCCGATCAACAATGGAACATTTGTGAACACTAAACACCACATCCAGCTGAGGAGAATGCCGCATGATCTGACTGACTGAGAGAAGGTTGAGCTCCATATCAGGTACATAATATACATTGAGGAATATGAGATTCCTCTTGCCAAACTGAACCTGAACAGTGCCTGTACCAACAACTGTGTATTCTTCGCCTCTAAAAATAACTGAGTCAGTACACGGAGAGAAGTCTGTGAACCAATCACGTCGATGAGTGAAATGACGCGAGGCACCTGAGTCATTGTACAAAGCAGAGGATTTGACATGGTCTGCAGGCCTTTTTGCCATGAATGCATAAAAGGCAGATTCCTTCTGCTCGGAGTGTTCGGCGACATTAGCTTTCTGCTGAGACCCTCCCTACTTCTTCGATTCAAAAGCCAAATGTGCACAACAATCCTTCTTCATGTGTCCATATTTGTGACAATAGTTGCACTGAATATTCTTCTTTTTAGGGCTGGTCGGAGGTTGACTGGAGTGTAATGTCCCTTACCCGATTTGCCCTAGAATTCACTTGTTGATTAGGTTTAGGGTTTCTTCTTTCCAAATGAATGTTCTTTTAATTAAGTAATCTTGATTTGAAATCTGCATTCACCATATTAACAACATTTCCACACACATATATTTGTTAGCATTAATATCTAGATATCCAAAATATAAGCATAATCATAAATGCAATTTAACAAGCAAGAGGAGTGCCATGGGTGAATCCGCCCTGAAGCCTTCAAATAAAGCTCAAGAGGTTGTCCATCACAATCCTTCTTGCCTAGTGGCTTAGTACCTGCATACTCCACTCATGGCAACACCTCGAAGACACTCATCCTATCAAGGGGAGAGGAAATCATGGAATCCTTAAGTAGCCTAGGTCTACAACCTCCTATTCGCCCAATCCCTAGTCAAGGGCCTAAGGGGCTGCAAGGCCCAATCCCTTGTCTAAGGCCTAAGGGGCTGAAAGTGGGGTTTTTAGACAATCTACTTAAACCATGGTTCACCCTTCCTGATAGGGTTACAAGCACAAAGAAGACAATCTTTACACAACAAGCTATATTTGCATTCCTCCAAGATTTATTTCATGCCTATAATCAAATATATCTTCATTTATCAATGGTTCTTTAAGTTCATCATTTCCTAGAATAATTCTCATTATCATAAGATTAAAGAAAGCATTATATCAATAATCAAATTAGCAATATTGATTTCTTATATTCAAAATATGCTAAATATTATAGCTAAGTGAGTACATCACCTGATCTGTTGTGTCTTCCCATAACTCTTTATTTTTTAATCGCTTTCCTTCAATCTTACATTTGATTGATCATAGGATAAAAATATATATAAATAAATATTAATCTATTCATTTTTATATTAAAATCGTAATTACTTATAAGGCTCAATAATTGCTGCAAGCATCATTATTGCAATAATTGTATATATATATATATATATATATATATATATATTTCATTTAAATATATATATAATTATTTCTAATTAATTTCAATCTTTCAATAATCACTTCATGTATATAATATATTTATATTATATTAACTTACTTCCCAAATATATTCTTGACAATAACACTTAATTAAATATATCTCTCATAATTTATCTCATTTCCAATCTGCTGCTTTATGAAAATTTTGATTCATTTTCCTATCCTTCTTGCTACCTCTTTTCCTTATATTTATATCTCTATATGCCAAGGGACAGGTCCTTTATGAGGGGTATGTCCATTTGAATAGTTGTATCTCTTTGAAACCATGGGATGCCTTTTCTTAATTAAGTTTTATCCTTTTTCAAGGCTGACTTTTAATAAATCGCACCTTTAGTTTGCTCTAATCTCATCATACCTTTTCATTTCATTAACCCCTCTTTTGAAGCACTCCATTTTTGATATATGAATCATAGCTTTAGTATTTTAATTCACTGCTTGGTATTTACTTAAGGATAATTGTTATTGCTAGGAATAGTTGTCTTTCATATTTATAACACTTGGTTTATATGAAAACAATATTAGTATTTTATATGATAATCAAGGTGATTATGATTATAATGTGCTTGAATATATATATATATATAATTTGATTGGTCATAATTATAATGGATTTAATATTTATAATTTTATATCCGATAATTGTAATATTCTTTATGTTTGTGTTTTATACTAATTATATATATTTTTAATATCTATCATAATGACTATAATATTTAAATTGATCGTGTTGATATTTTAATATTTATAACATTAGATATAAATATTATAATTATAATATTATCATCGATAATTATAATTATAATGATATTGAATGGTTAATATTTTCAAATATGACAGTCCACCCCGCCCAAGATTGCTTGCCCTCAAGAAATCATACTTTAAGATGGGTAATTTTAAGATGTTTCTTCTTGTGGTGATGATATTAGCTTTAATGGGAGTTGGAAGTTCTAACCCAAGTGATGGATATTCTAGCTATGAGGATAATATATTGACTAGTATTCTTAAGTTCAACTATTTCTCCTTACTCTCTAAACCCACTAGTTGTGAATCAGTATAACTCAAAAACACTTGAATTAGAAATTAAGGCAGACAACCAAGCAAGCAAGTAGCTCAACTAGGCAAATGAGTAGCTCAAGTAAGCAAACAACTAGCTCAAGCACACGAGCAAGTAGTTGAACCACACAAGTAAGTAGCTTAAGCAAGCAAACAACTAGCTCAAGTAACTAAGCAACTAGCTCAAGCAGACAAGCAGGTAGCTCAAACATGCAAGTAAGTAGCTCAAGTACGCAAGTAGCTAGCTCAACTAGCTCAAGTAGGCAAGTAGGCAGCTCAAGTAGACAAGCAGATAAGTAGCTCAAGTACACAAGCAGCCAGCTCAACTAGCTCAAGTAGGCAAGTAGGCAGCTCAAGCACGCAAGCAAGTAGCTCAAGCAAGTAGGCAACCAGCTCAAGTAGACAAGAAAGTAGCTCAAGCATGCAGGTAACTAGCTAGCAAGTAGGCAACTAGCTCAAGTAGGCAAGCAGGTAGCTCAAGCATGCAAGCAACCAGTTCAAGCATGCAGGCAACCAGCTCAAGCAAGTGGGCACCCAGCTCAAGCATGCAAGTAAGTAGCTCAAGCAAGCAAGCAAGTAGCTCAAGCAAACACAGGATGGCAGGAAAGATGCTCTGATACCATTGTAATGTCCCTTACCTAGTTTGCCCTAGAATTCACTTGTTGATTAGGTTTAGGGTTTTTTCTTTCCAAATGAATGTTCTTTTATTTAAGTAATCTTGATTTGTAATCTGCATTCACCATATTAACAACATTTCCACACATACATATATTTGTTAGCATTAATATCTAGATATCCAAAATATAAGCATAATCATAAATGCAATTTAACAAGCAAGAGGAGTGTCATGGGTGAATGCACCCCGAAGCCTTCAAATAAAGCTCAAGAGGTTGTCCATCACAATCCTTCTTGCCTAGTGGCTTAGTACCTGCATACTCCACTCATGGCAACACCTCGAAGACACTCATCCTATTGGGGGGAGAGGAAATCATGGAATCCTTAAGTAGCCTAAGGTCTACCACCTCCTATTCGCCCAATCCCTAGTCAAGGGCCTAAGGGGCTACAACGCCCAATCCCTTGTCTAGGGCCTAAGGGACAAAAGCCTAGGTGGGACCCACAACCTTCTATAACCCAATCCCTAGTCAAGGGCCTAAGGGGCTGCAAGGCCTAATCCCTTGTCTAGGGCCTAAGGGGCTGAAAGTGGAGTTTTTAGACAATCTACTTAAACCATGGTTCACCCTTCCTGATAGGGTTACAAGCACAAAGAAGACAATCTTTACACAACTAGCTATATTTGCATTCCTCCAAGATTTATTTCATGCCTATAATCAAATATATCTTCATTTATCAATGGTTCTTTAAGTTCATCATTTCCTAGAATAATTCTCATTATCATAAGATTAAAGAAAGCATTATATCAATAATCAAATTAGCAATATCGATTTCTTATATTCAAAATATGTTAAATATTATTGCTAAGTGAGTACATCACCTGATCCGTTGTGTCTTCCCATAACTCTTTATTCTTTAATCGCTTTCCTTCAATCTTACATTTTATTGATCATAGGATAAAAATATATATAAATAAATATTAATCTATTCATTTTTATATTAAGATCGTAATTACTTATAAGGCTCAATAATTGTTGCAAGCATCATTATTGCAATGATTATATATATATAACTATTTCTAATTAATTTCAATCTTTCAATAATCACTTCATGTGAATATAATATATTTATATTATATTAACTTACTTCCCAAATATATTCTTGACAATAACACTTAATTAAATATATCTCTCATAATTTATCTCATTTCCAATCTGCTGCTTTATGAAAATTTTGATTCATTTTCCTATCCTTCTTGCTACCTCTTTTCCTTATATTTATATCTCTATATGCCAAGGGATAGGTCCTTTATGAGGGGTATGTCCATTTGAATAGTTGTATCTCTTTGAAACCATGGGATGCCTTTTCTTAATTAAGTTTTATCCTTTTTCAAGGCTGACTTTTAATAAATCGCACCTTTAGTTTGCTCTAATCTCATCATACCTTTTCATTTCATTAACCCCTCTTTTGAAGCACTCCCTCTTTTTGATATATGAATCGCAGCTTTAGTCTTTTAATTCGCTGCTTGGTATTTACTTAAGGATTATTGTTATTGCTGGGAATAGTTGTCTTTGATATTGTCCTGGGCTTTGTCTGCAATGGTGGGTCGAGTAACATTGCCCAGAATCATCTGATCAAGGCAATGATATTCAAAGATGGTCATGATCCGCTGCTTCCAAGTGTTATAATTTTTGTCATTGAAACGCTGACTACCTTCCAACATAATGTTGGTCAAAGAAGCCATCTTCATGCTTTTTGAGGCACGAAAAACAAGATGTTGAGAAGAGGTTGATGCACAAAACCCGAGGCACCAGTTTCAATATGCTGAGGCATGTATTGGCATGGAAAACAATGCAAATCCGCTGGCACAAAATTTGAGGCACAAAAAATGATGCACACAGAAAAATCCAAAGGCAACCCAATTGAGCTCTCGAAAAACCCACTAGGAAAATTTGGAATTTGTGATCAAAAAAAATTTCCAACTTGAGACTGAAGGTAAAAACCCTAGCCGATTTCACAAAGGCCCTAGGCGGCCATAAGCACAGATAACTACTGAGAACGAGGTGAAATCTTCAAGAAAACGCAGCAGAGAGGTTAAAAAACCCTAGTCGTCGCAGGTGACCATCTGAAGCTCAAAAATCGAGCATAAAATCACAAAAAAAAAGAGCATGCTTAATGACGTCTTTAAAAACACGTTTAGATTTTGCTCAAAAATTAGAAAACGGCACAGGTTTCGCCCGAGAAGGCTCCAAAAAAAACTGAGAACAAAGCTCGCTCGACACAGAGAATCCCGTCGCAGAAGCCAAGCGCCAAAAATGACGTCGCGAAATCATTCCAAAAGCCGTCGTAGAAGGATGCAGGTCGCGGGTTGAGTCAGAAGGACGCGAGCGACGTTGTGCAAATACTTGAGATGCTAGAAACAACGCTCGATGCGAGCAGGAGTCAAGTTGCCACAAAAAAAAAACAGACAGGATTTGCCCAGATACTTCCAAGCAAGCCCACGAAAAAAAAATGGTGCCCAAAGATCCTCAAAAAATTTGATGCCTCTGAAAAAAAATTCAAAAGTAAATTATAAAAATTTCCTTTCGAAAATTTTATTGAATTTTTTTTTGAATTTTAAAAATAGTACCCGCTTTGATACCATGTGACGGGTGCAAATGGTAAAATATTGATATATTAACAAATGAGTGAGATGCTCAATAAATAGTTTACAAGATTTACAAGATAAGCAAGTTTCTAAAATAGAAACTGTAGATAACATCAGAAACGATCTTATCACAATATTTACAATAAGATACAATATTAAGCATTAAATAAATAAATAACAAATATTATTTTAATATTCTATTGAAGCTAATGTTGAACTTAATCGACCAATTTCCCTAGATGAATTGGAGGAAGTTGTATTCAGTATGAAAAAAGGTAAGGCCCCTAGCCCGAATGGGTTTCTTGTTGAGTTTTTTCAAGAATATTGGGAGATTATCAAATGGGATCTTTTGGAATTGGTGCAGGAATCATAGAATAGTAAACAAACGTTGAAAACCATGAATTCCACATTCCTAGCTCTTATTCCCAAACGTGAGGGTGCTAATTATTTTGACCTCTTTCGGCCAATTGCCGTTTGTAATGTCGTCTATAAGATCATATCTAAGCTGATTGCTAAGAGACTAAAGCCCTAGTTGGTCAATGTTATCTCGGATGAGCAGGGGGGTTTTGTGGCCAAGATGGTGTTGTGATTGTGGCCAAGGCTATCCATTCCATGGAGGTTTCCAAAGAGAAGGCCATGTTCGTCAAATTGGACATGGCTAAGGCTTATGATTGGGTCAAATGGTCCTTTCTTCATAAGGTTCTTTGTGCTTTTGTGTTTGATGAGGACTGGATTAATTGGGTGATGAGTTGTGTCATGTCGTACTCTATGCTAATTAATGTTGTGCCTTCCTCTATGTTTGGTGCTTCTAGGGGCCTTAGGCAGGGTGACCCCTTGTCTCCTTATCTTTTCATTATTATGGTTGAAGGTTTGGGAAGACTATTAAAAGCGCATTTCAGTCGCGGGCTTATTTGCGGGTGGTCTTGGGGTGAAGGCTTGCCTCCTCGGGCCCAACTTCAATTTGTAGACGATACTACACTCTTGGGCGTTGCCAAAATCAAGGAAGCAAGCAACTTCAAGCACGCTCTTGATATTTATCTTGCTACTTTGGGTCAAAGGATCAATGAAGGGAAATCCTTTATCTTTTTCTTCAATACTCCTCCACTTATTCAATCTAGGATTGTGCGTATTCTTAGATTTCACATTGGTAACCTTCCTTTTGTGTATTTGGGTGTTCGCCTCTCTATGTCCCCTCTGCTAAGAGGAACCTGGCAGAATGTTCTAGATAAGTTTAGGCGTTATGTCAATCACTGGATTTGTCAGTGGTTGTCCTTTGTTGGGAGGATTATGCTCCTAAAGGCTATGGTTCAGGTGCTTCCTATCTATAGATGTATGGTTCAAATTGCTCTTGCAAGCTTCATTAGAGAGCTTAATGCACTCTCTAGGCAGTTCTTATGGCCTGGTAGATTGGATTCCAAGAAGTGGAGTTTGGTTAAATGGGACTCTACTTGTAGGCCTATTCAATAGGGTGGCTTGGGGCTTCGACAGGTAGCTATTACTGGCCAGGCTTTGGCGGCCAAGCTTTACTGGTGATGGTGTACTAATCAAGATCAATGTTGGGACAAAATCTTCAAGGCTAAATATTTGAGAGGTGTTGCGGATAAGGATATTCCTAGATGTTCTTTGGATGGTAAGGGGTCTATTGTTGGCAGATGACCAGCGCTCCCCTCGGGATTCGTGACATGGCTTAACCGCCTCTCGTGGATCCATTAACTCTGGCGATCGTATCGGGCATTAACAGGTTGACCTTTTGGCGCAACGACAACCGTGGGGCCAACAATTGGTATCAGAGCCAAAGGTGTTGAGTTTGAATCCCTTCGGGTAATGTTGAGGGGGAGATTGTTGGCAGATGGTCAGAGCCCCCCCCGAGATACGTGACATGGCTTAATCGCCTCTCGTGGATCCGTTAACTCTGGCGGTTGTATCGAGCATTAACAGGTCGATCTTTTGGCGCAACAACTACTGTGGGGCCAACATCTATGATTTGGGATACACTCAAAAGAGGAGCAAGCTTGATCAAGCAGGGCCTATTTTGGATCTGTCGCAAGGGTGAGGATGCTCTTTTTTGGCTTGATTCTTGGGATGGCCACCCCCTAATCTTTACCACCCATCCTCATCTGCAGAATTTGGGCTTGTGATTTCAAGAAGCTGGGTGGTCGAAGGTGAGTGATTTCAAAGATGTGGAGCGATTGGGTCATGTGGGGGTGCTCAGGTGGAAAGGGTGTCACCTGTGGCCCCTAGGGAGCTCAGAAGTGGACCGTGCTGAGTTGGCTAAGATTCTGGTGAAGAGAGTTTGCAGCAGGGAGATGTCTTGGCCTGGGATCCGGATCCTAAAAGGATGTACTAGGTAGCGGTTGGGTATCATGAATTGGACAAAAGGAAGTATGGGGAGGTTGAAGCCCCTTGGTGGAAATATGTGTGCAATAAGTTTGTGTGGCCTAAGTGCAACTTCTTCCTTTGGTTAGTGGCTCGTAACAGGTGTCTTACTTGGGATAATCTTCTGAAAAGGGGCTTTCAGGGGCCCTCCATATATTTCCTATGTGGTAGTAGTGAGGAGTCTTCTTCACATCTTTTCTTCCAATGCACCTTTTCCAAATCTATCTGGCACTTATGGTGGGCGGTGTGGAGACACTCTTGTGTGCATGCTCTTTCCCTTACTAAGTTTTGGAGGACTTTGGGGAGACCCCCTACTCTCTCTTTCCCTCTCCAATTGGTGTAGATTGTTGGTCCTTCATGCCTTCTTTGGCAGATATGGCTGAAGCGAAATCATGGGATTTTTCAGGATAAAAAGTTGATGATTGCGTAGGTTTGGCAACGGATTTTTAGTATGCTTCAAGAGACTATTTCAGCTAAATGTGAGGCTGGAGCTCCTTTGAATGTTGATGAAGCTGCGGTGTTTTTGGGTTTGGGGCTGAATGGTCTCAGCTCTAGGAGGACATGTTCCAACAAGAGGAGACATCCCAGCAAGAAAATTTAGAGAGAAGGTAGATGGCTCCCGCTTTCTGCTGGGATTTTGAAAATTAATATTGATGGCTCTTCTAGGGGAAATCCCAGTTATCCTAGTGTGGGAGGTGTGGGGAGAGATAGCATTGGGGTTGCCCTTTTCTTCTTCTCCAAGTATCAGGGCATCTAGACTAATAATCTCATGGAGGCTCTACCTATTCTTGTTGCCCTAGAGAAGGCATGTGCTCTTGGATGGAGAAAGATTATTTGTGAATTGGATTCACAGATTGTGATTAATCTGTTAAATAAGCATAGTATTGAAGGCGTGAATTGGCAGCTGTCTTCGATTGTGCAGCAAATTCATCAGTTATGCGGTTCGCTTGAGATGGTGTCCTTTGTTCATATCCCTACGGAGTGGAACAATGTGGCGGATTGTCTTTCTAAATGGGCTTCTCAGTATAGGGGTGACTAGAAGATGGATTATTGGGAGCAGCTTCCCAATGACTGTGTTCATAAACTGAAAATTTGATTCATGAGGATATGTGTGGTCCTTAAAACAGGTTTTGGTTTTCCTATTTGGATGGTTGGGTGTTCTTTGGTTCTTATTGGTTGGATATGCCTTCTTAGTTCTGGCTGTTTGTATTCTTGCTGATGTATTCTTGGATCTTTTCTGATTGAATAGATTTTTACAAATGTCAACCTAGTTTTGATTTAGTGAAGCAGCAAATAAATTTGTGTGCTAGACTTGTCATGTAACCAAAAAAAAAGATTTTTTTTGCAATTAATGTCAACACATTGCTTCATATGATTAAATTTATTCCTCTACACAAACAGGTTAAAATATAGTTTGCGTCTCAGTTACCACAGTTTTTAAGAAAGGCAATGCCCTAGAGTTTTACAAGTAATGGTGATACTTTATAATGTACTTTCAGAGCACCTTCTACAAATGACTTTGGGCACACAATCAAACTCCTATAGTTGGGGTACCTTTAAATAAAGTGGGGAAACAAGAAAGTAAATCAAGTAATGGAGAATATAATGACAGCCCATGTGGCAAATAAGAAGACTTTGTAAGCAAACAATTTCAATTTATAGGATGCAAATAAAATACTAGAAAATAATTCAACCATAGGTATTACTATATTTAGAGTTACTTACATATCTAATCTTTTGTTTACTATGGATCTAGATATACAGAATTTGTGCACTCCAATATTTTGAGGATTGCTTGACAGAAGGCAAGTGATCCGAATTGGAAATATGGATCATAAAACCAAGTTGAATTGAAATCAACTAGGCCACCAATCTCACTACTCAAAATGAATAAGTTGCAATTAAAATAATACATAACAATTCCACTGTAGGTATTACTTTATTTAGACTTATTTATGTATATGATACTTTATTTCCTGAATAGGATATCTTTGTGAATGCTTGACAGAAGGCAAGTGATCCAAATTTTATCGTGAGAAAGGGCAAAATTCAAAACTAGGCCACTAGTCTTGAGCCAAATTGAAATCCATCTATACAAGTAAACAAGTCAATGCAGCAATGAGCATGGGTTGTAGGAAGGTTATAAGGTGATCCTTATCCATTGGGGCCATCAGCAGAAGGAAAGATACAAACTTGATGGATTCAACATAAACCAAACACGTCCAGTGTGTACAACAAAAAGAAGAGCATACAAATGGGTTTGTACTATGTTGAACCCATGAATAGAAGAAAAATAGTACAAGTCCAATTGACCAAGGAAGCTCAAATTATTGACCAAGAAAAATAGTAGTGCACAATTAGAAAAATTAAAACTAGCCTGAAGTTCCAACAAAGGTGGCAGAGGTGTTGCAAAAGTGCACCAAGAAGGAAATGCATCAAAGTTAATTCAAAGTCTCACATTTGTCATGGCATAGCCAAGGGAAAAATGCGATAAAGGTGTGAAAGACCATAGCAGCAAATATCTTTTGAGAAAAACTCAACAAGCCAAAAGTATAAGAAATTTTCAAAAAAATTGAGATTTAAACACAAAAAAATTGAGTTAAAAAAAAAAAAAAGGCAAAAATATGTAGAACAAGAGACAAAAACTTGTTGTTTTTGAAATTGAAAGGCATTTCAAGAGCAGAGAGATATAGAGAGCAAATAAAATTGAGAGTTTAGCCCATGAATTGTGGAATATAAAGATATAATCATATAAAGATAGATAAGATATCTTTATATCTTAGATTATAAAGAAATATATATTATATATAATCATATTTTTGTTTTCTTTATTTCTTGAAATTAGAAATATAAAGATATTTTTCTTTAATTCTTTATAAATAGTTTAATGTCTTTTTATATCTTTCTATATATAAGATATATTTGAGATATATATCTTTATATATCCTTATATATCTTTTTCTTAATTATATCTTTATTTATCTTTTATATATCTTTTTACATAATTCTTATCATATTTACCATAATTTTTCTATTATTTAATTCTTATTTAGCTTTTTTCCTCATGTTTAACTCTTATCTTGAATCTCGTGCAACCTAAACACCTTCCCCCATCTCTTTTTATCCAATCTAGGTCTGCAATCACCCATTTTTCTCCTACAGCTCTCTTTTCATCCTGATGATGGATCATGGAGTGTGATCTGAAACATTGATGCAAATAAATCACAGTTAAATCCAGAAAGAGCACTCTCATCGTGTATAGAGTTTCTATTTGAAGTCTCAATCAAGACAGTGTTCATATGACACAGATTTATGATAAACAAGAAAGATTCTTGAAATGACCAGTAAGACTACATGCCTATAGATTCACTATTCTCTTTATGCAACATACCTTAAAATGTATTTATTCCTTTTGTGTATTCTAACCTAAAATTTCCTTTGTGACACATAACATTCCTTTTGCGGAACGTCCTATTCACTATTTGTATATTCTTTCTCATCCAACGTTATTAATGCACCTACAAGATTAAAATAACAAACCATATGGTTTAAGATAGACCATATCACTTATAGCTGCCTATCTGGCCATCATCATCTCAAAAATAAGACCAATATTCTAGCATTTCATCAGCTTGATTTTCCTATGTTTATATCTTACAGCCTATGTGCTACAACAGACATGCAACTTTATCTCCATTTTTCATTCTCTAAGTTAATATAGATTTACCTTTCCATTTTACAAACCAAATGCATCAGGATTCAGAATTGCCAACCTATAAAGATTATACATAATGTTTTCTGACAATTCTATATTTTGCTTCTCTGATCATTGCTTTGAGCTCAATGAAAAACACTTCAACATACAGACTTGGTGACACAGCAGAGACATAAGAAAATATCAGCTGTATTTGCTTATTATGGTGGTTAAATATATTAAAATCTGTATTTATCTGTTACCAAAACCATCCAATCATCTATTTCATGAGGTTTCTCTACTAAAACTCACAGAAGCTGAGCTGCATTTAGAGCACGTACAGCATTTGCAGTCCCAATCTGAAAGATTACACGGTGCTTTTCTTCATTACAAGTTCGAAAAACAACATCATTTGTTCCTTTCTCCATATAATCAACGGTCCCAAGAGTTTCTGGTAACAAAAACAAATATAAGCCACCCTGTTGTAGTGGGAATTTAATGATTGTTTAATAACATGATTGACACTAGAGATCAGCCATTAGAAAAAAATATGCAAAGATTAAATACAAAGTATAGAGAAGATGATAACTGAAAACCAAAATACTTTGGATGAAGTAAGGACACTCCAAAAACCTAAGTATAATGATCAATTATCATTTGCAAAGCAGAGCTCATAAATTGTAAGGCCCGTCAAAATGAAAAAAAAGAATTTTCAGGTTTAATTCAAAGTCTCTGCTTCTTGTTTAAGCAGCACCTTTAACTTCTTAAAATCAGAAAACACATTTTTCCAAAAGAGCTAAGTAAGATTTATAGAATTTCTAAAGAACCAATTCAGCATGCTTCCATTTATATTCCTAAATATAGACTAAAAAATCCCCAACTCGCAAATAAATTTCCTGAGCAAGTCACTCATGATTTTACTTGCCAATGATTTTTCACAGAAACTCGGTGATTTGTGCAAGTTAACTCAAAAAATATCACAAGTCCAAGCTAAAAAGTTTCCCACAACATATAAATAGTAAATACATTCTGTGACCAGAAAAGCATCAAAAACTTCATTTTTTCACAATTTCAACTTCCACCTCTCACTTCTTCATCACATTGGCAACATTCAGTGCATTGGAATTGATTTTGTGTTACCTTGGACCAATTCGATGACTGAAGTTTTTTGGCCGCATCTGCAAGGTATGTAATATTGCGACCTAACAATATCCCTACTGTATTTATTATTTTCAGATTTTTTGTTTTGTTTTCCTTCTCATTCTAAGAATTTATTATTCTTTTTTCTTAATTTTTCCCTATTATTTAGCAGCTAGCTAGCTGCTAGGGTTTACATTTTATAATATTTAAATTTTTGAATTTATGCTAGGGTTTCAAATTCAATTTTTTTTTTCAGATACGGCATCTTTGAACCAAGAATTTTTTTTATGAAGCATGAAACCCAAGGGGGTGAAAGAAAACAAGGAGTGTGTCATTATTGTCGAAACAGGATCAGAGACATTAATTGCTTCAAATGTCATTTTGCACATATCCCTAAAAGAGATGTTCCACATTAGCATCAAGTAGAGCCTGATGTTATACAAGAGGTTATGGCTCTCCTTTCTTCATTTGAAGAGAGGCAGCAAATAGGCATCAGCAAATGTAGTGGCCAGCAGCCACAATTATGTGTTTTGAATCTTGACGGTTTTCTAGCTAATATAATAATGATGTTTAGAATTTATGATCATATGACTGTTGAAAAATTGAATATGACACTACTTAGCATTCTTCCACAGGGTCTCAAGACAGGGGGACTAAGGACCTAGGTTTGGGGATGGCAAGGGGATGATGATGCAAATATATATAGTACTTAAAAAATAGTTATAAAAAATATACAATGAATAACATATGAAAATTTGAAATACTTAAAAATATTTGATAGCATTGAATGAACAATAAAAATGCCAAACATCCATATGTTTATATTATATTCAAAATTTCAAAATGATGATTACATTCAAAAAATAAATTGGCCAATGACCCAATGCCTTAAATCATCACTCATCTCTAAAATCCACACCGAACTCCTCAACACTTGAACTCCTAGAATCTTCAAGCTCAATATTCCCCAAAGCAATACCAACCAGCCCTATCTATGCTACATCTTCATCAACCTGTGTTGGCTCCTTTGGCTCTACATCCCATCAGGTTACTAGACTTGCCTTGTACGTAAGCATGTTGCAGACAATGAGATGCAAGGTGCTATGTACAGCTACAAGTTTCTCCCTTCCCCTAGAGGTAAGTCAGTTCCTCTTAACAAAGTGGATGAAAAAAGTCAGTTCCTCTTAAAAGAGTGTATGAAACTATAAGTAGACCAGTTCCTCTCAGCAATAGAACTAGAAACCTAGGACAGAAGACAAGTGGCTATTGTCATAGTCAAAGAATTAGGCCCATGCATAGTCAACCATAGAATTGGATCCTCCTATGCCATAGTCTCCATATCTATCTTGGCCTCTTTTGAATATCCCCTAAGAGTGACAAATTTTGTCCACTCAATACGAATGATGTTGGCCTGTGTAGAATCATACATCTTCTTAATGGCCTTCATGAACCCTTCCTTCACGTCAACATCCTGTATAGAAGTAAGTCTTCCCGACCTTTGCACATACCACTTTGAGATCAATGCATAGGCAGCCATGTGTAAGGGAGTGTTGAGCTTCTCCCATCTATGATGAATGATTGGTTAAATGTGCTCATTGTAGAACACTAATGTAGGGTCTTTCTCTTCTACAATGGCCTTCATTTGGCCAAGCACACTATCAATGCACTCATACACCTCCCCAATGTTAGGTGCATTTGTGTCCCCATATCTAATAATTGTGAAAACTAGAGTAATGATGGCAATAGTGTATTTTGCATCAGCCCAAAAAATATCACCCTTCACCACCTCCTTCACCCTCCTCCCTTGCTCTAACTTAGAATCAAACCAATGATTCCGCTCTATTATCATGACCATTAGTTGCAATGTTGCAATGCCTCTTGCAACTCAAGCATCCTTTCCAAGAGAATGAATATGATGCATATCTAGTCTCCACAGGTTTCAAAAACTCCTTAGAAAAGGTCCTAAAGAGTGCATGTAAAGTATGGTGGTTGCAAATAAACAATTTCACATCTCTAGCATCATTAACCACGTCTTTGGTCCATGTAATTTTGCTCAAGTCCTTGAGTGCATTATTCATGGCATGCACACAACATGGAATTTATCAAATATGCCTGTAGGTTGTCTCAATCAATTTTCCTATAGCTTTGCACACATATGCAACATCAGTCACTACTTGCATCACATTCTCTAGCCCAATCTCTTCACTAGCATCTCTAAGTATTTGGAACTAAAAATCGGCATCCTTGTGGTGCCCTGAATAATCAATAGTCCTAAGGAAATAAGGGCCATCCATACATGCAACCATGATGATGAGTGGATGATGCCTAATATTCGTCCATTGTAATAACCCCACTCTAAAATAGGCAATTATTGATGACAACTGCTAACCCTTCATTATTTGGTGAAGCATATCAAGTATATCACGGAGCATTCAATTAATACCATTGTTCATATACTACGTCTTGAGTGTCGAAGTGAATATTGAGCCGATACACAAGCTTTATTCGCTCTACTGTGTAACCTTTGAATAAGCCGATATCTATCATCTCTACCTATTCGATTAATTTGAGTTTGGCATTCAGAGGACTATTGCTCAAAATTATTCCAGTGATTGATCTTTATATTTTATTCCAGTTGGTGATTCTTCATATTCTTTCATGGTTGGTCAATGAGCCAAAGATATCTAACGTGATGATCTTCAGATTGATATAGCCGATATCCCTCAAATTGGATAGGTTGTTTAGTGATTGCCTTTCATTATTCAAGAACCTATTTCTATAGCTAATACTTCATTGGTCGACACTATCGATGTTATATGGAAGTTGTTTCTCTTATGGCCAACCGCAAAATATGTCAAGTGTGATATTCAACAATTTATGGGGACAAATATATGATAATCGGGCCAAATTTGGACTCTAGTGAGACATTTGGCTTTTCTGCCATTGTGGCATCGCTGTCAGGCAGCCGCACCAAATTTATAGCAATAGTCTGTCTCTATTTGGAGGTTATTCATCCGCCACCCTCTGACTATCAAAGATTATTCATATTTTGGCATTTCCTTTATCCTTCGCCATGGTATTACAGACTATTTGTGGGTATATAATCCATATTATTGCCAGTTGCTCAATAAGATTAAGGTATCGGCACTATTTGACCAGTGCCAACCTGCATAGAAGGATAATTAAGTTCGACGCACCTATTTGGGAGTTTAAAAGGTGACGTGGAGAGTAGATGCAGCATTTAACAGGGTCAAGGAAAGGCAATCAATTCGAGCCCAACAAAGTAATCAATTAATGATTGGTTAAGTTGAAGGGACATGATTGTGAGACACAACTTCTCACATCATGCCCGCCCAAAAGCTATATGAGGAAGATCACAGTTCCTCCAAAAATCATCATCGAATATTGCAGACTTATACAATTGAAGCATCAGATCAAGTGCTCTCTTAAGAGCCTACGACTAGCAGTTTGGATGGACGCATGAGCAATTGATGTATATTCAGATACAGCGACCAGAAATATTGCATAAGTATAAAGAATTAATCAGGAAAAGTGATCAGGCAAAGTCATTAGTCACATGAACTAGAAGACATTACTCAGAGACAGCGATTATGTCAAGAATCGCAATTTGAATTAACAATCAATTCGTACTTCATTTCGAACAAAATTCCAAATTAGAATGAGGCATCTTAGTTCATTCTCCTATTAATATATAATGTCCAATAATCAGTACTAATATTAATCCATTAAGTTAGGATTGTCCTTTAAATAAATCAAAGTGCATATTAGAGATATAACCATTTTTCCCTCTTTTAAAAAATTAAAAGCATTCATTCTTTGACATATGTTGATATCTTAATCTATAAAATAAAGGCGAGATTTAGAGTAATTCAACAAGGGACATTACAAAGTACAATTCTGTGATTTGTTATTTGACATGTTTACATTGTCAACCCTTAATGGATTAAATCGTAAAAACTACCAATCTTGGGCAAGGGTTATTACATACATCCATCCATGATTATACTGCATCCACTAGTGACCCAAGTAGCTTTCTTTTTCTCCATTAGAATAATAATCTTAGAATAGTTCTTATCCAAGATTATTGTTCTCAATTTTGTCTCCCCTGGTGGCACATATGATGGTCTTGCTCTGATTACTTTTGCCATAGCCTCCTTATAATAAGGAGAGTGAGCCACATGGAATGGAATGTGGGCAGAGAAATATTTTCCAATGGCATCATCTGCCTCATCTTTGTTCTACACATTGAATAACTTTGCCACCATTTTTGCAACATCGCTAGAGGTCATTCTACATTTCCCCTTAAGCTCTAAAGCAACTAACCCCTAAACTAGATGGAATAGCATAAGTAGAACAAGTTGAAACTCATGTATCTAGGGTATTCCCAGTACTACTAGGAGTAGGAGTAGGAGCCCTCAATGGCAAAGGGGCCAATACAAGACTTTGATCACCACCATAAGCCCACAATTTATTTATTTCAATTCTATTTTCAATTGACAATCCCCAAAAACTCCTATACACCAATGACTTAAAGGAGGTGTGAATTAACTCTTGTGATGCTGCCTTGAAATTCAAGCTAATAAAAATAACATTTCCGTAGCCTAGTGCCAACTATTGATTTTTCTTGCAATTTATTGGCAAATTGTTTTAAAGGTGACTTCTTATCAAAGGGACCCTTGGCAAAATCCTCTAGTAATTTGGAAAGGCAACTAAAATGTGCACTACTAATAGAGCTAGTTGCCTCTAGCCTCCCCCCTCTCCCCCATCTATACTTGAAGTCTCTAATTGAACCCTCATAGGCTCAATTTGTTCCTCTTCATCACTCATGCTATGAGAACACATACCAATAGCGACACTACATGAATCAAAATTTATGGGTACCATGCATGTCATAATGTCATTAAATTAATAAATAATAAATTATGCATAGGCTCAAGATACAAGGATTTTCTATTTGTTTTTCTTTTAATGTCAGACAAAGTGCAAAAATAGAGGAAACTCAAAAATATAAATCCTTGTTCTTCAACCTTCATCAAACAAGGATTCCACTTTTTTTTTTCTTCCTTTAGGTCACACGAAGAGCAAAAGCAAAGGATACACAAAAGATGAAATCCTAATTTGACTTGTAAATTAATTTTAATTTTTTAATTTTTAATCAAATATTTATGCAAAGTTGTAAAAGGAACATTTATAAATAAATTTGAACACCTAAATAATAAATTACTGCTGTTATAAAAATTTTTAAAAAAATATTAAAATTTGATCATTAATACATTATTCATTTGTAAATCAGAAACTAGATAATAAATTTAAATTGAAATTTGTAACAATGTAATAACTAAATCACTAAATTTTAAACCCTTAAATTAATTACCAAAATTGTAAACTAAAATTAGCAATTAGTTACTAAATCGAACAATGAAAAAGAAAAGAACAGTCATGAAGGAAGCCTACATTGGGCTTGAAGAATGATTTGAATCCTTTGATTCGATGGTGGATTGATGTCCCTCTTCACCCTTGCTCTTCTTCTTGCTCTTCCTCTCACCATTCCTCAATGCTAATGCCCTAACTTGACTCTTGCAGCTTGTTGTTGAAGCTTGGGAGTGATTTGGAATGAGGCTTAGATGCCTATTTATAAGTTTTTGGTAAGTGTTTAGGGTTTGGGTGGGGCCCATAGGCCATTAGGGTTAGGATTAGTGGCATACATTTTTAAAAAACTTTTTGATTTCTTTTAAGAAATGAACTTCCAATCTATTTTAATGTGGGGGATGCTTGGAAGTCCCCAAGAAGGTCGAGGGACTCCTAAGAGTCCCTTGGACATCCAGAGGACATCTAGGAGTACCCAAGGCATCCCCAAATGAGGGGGATGTCCTAGAAACATTCTCTCCTTGAGGGGGACACCTTGAAATCATCCCCAGGGAGTGGGTGGCAATGGTGGGATGGCAAGGGGATGTCCCCTCCAAGTCCGCATGACCCCAAGATGTCCCCATCTCAAGGACAAGGGGACTAGTAGTAGGGACACATCCCCGTGGAACATTGCTACTTAGTAATAAGTAATAATTTAATAATTAATAGCTATGAAATTATGAAATATGAAATATGATGAAATTATGAATAACCAATTATGTGTAATTGTGTGTTAAATTTTTTCTTTTTGATCTATGAAATTATGAATTAATGAAACACTACTGAGTAAGTTAGTACTTCTCAATTCTTACTTCTAAGTTCTCTACAATCAGTTTTATGATTTATTATGCATATTTTTCAAGATTATTTTGTAAATATGTGTTTTTTATGTTTAAAAAATTTACCAAGTTTTGGTGAGTTTTTGCCAAGCCTTTTAGTTCAAGTCAAATTTGGGTCTACCAAGTTCTGCAAGTCACAAGTTTTTAGATTATGCTCCAAAGTCACTTTGAAACCAAGCAACATTTATATGGATAAAACAATGGAAAACTAATGCAATAGTTCTTGCTCTGTCTATATAGAAGTCAAGATCTGCCAAAAGCAACTCACCAACATCCTTGCTTCTTCAAATTGCTACAAAGTGTAGACCATTTTTTCCTAATACTTCAAAGCAAATTTTATTGCTAAGTGTTCGCAAAGAACCAAATATCTTTCTCGAGAATGTCTCAGCAAACCATAAGATATAGATATTTCTAATCAACACAAAAAAGTCAAAAAAAAATGATAAATGATGAATGTTTTGAATATTTTAAGTCAGTCTACTTAGAGAGTGAGAGAGTAAAAGTAATGGAAAGTGTATACCGTACATTTTGAAATATGGTTTTTACTCATTAATTTTGATATTGTTGATTACAACACACACTGCATTCACCAGACCATAGTACCAAAGTTCCCCAATGTTATTTGTCCTCATTGCAAGTCCCAGTTGAATCAAACAGCATCTTTGCATTGTTGTTGTGCCCAAGGTCTCCCACCACTAAGGTACTGGAGTTTCCTCTAGGAGTACTACAAAAATTTAATTTTCACCCAAAAGAATAGAGGTCTCCAACACATTTCAACTGAGTCCTTTTTTTTGCAACCTATTCCTTGGAGAAATGGCATATTGGAACTACTAAACTTTTCTCTATTTCCAACAATTCTATCAAAATATCTATTTGTTATTCATCTAGAACCCCCACAAAACCCTCCTTAATCCTAGCTCCCTCAATCCATCCCACCGTTTTTTCCAATCCTAATGCAAGCATTGTATCTAATATAGCTTCTATTAAATGTTTACATTATTATTGGGATTTCATGGATTTTCTACTTACTTATTTATTGACTTTTCCTTTGCATTAATTGTTACATCTTCTCATATTAATGGTCTATTGCTTTTATTCAATTCAAAGGTTTCCCCAACTCATGTCTATATCTAGCTTTTGTTTCATTTTTTTCCGACAGTTGTTAGAAGCAATATTACCACATCAAAACATTAAATCTTTTAGTCTATAAAGTAATCATATGTTATGCTTGTGTGTTGCGAGCAATCTCAAGTATCAAATTACTTTTCATATTGTAAAGAAAGCCCTATAAGTTTTGTTTTAATTAATGTGAGACCCCTTAACCATTCAGCCATCAACCTCTATTGTTGTTTTGCCTACTATAGTCTAGCCGCATGACCTCTACATAATTTATACCATCAAAGCCAAGTTTCAAGTATTTTGTCAAAGTAAGAAAGTTAAGTCACTATGTTTCATGACCAAACAATTGCTAAGAGCTTAGACTCTATGGGGAATCTCTATACAAGATCTAATTCACTAATCTATTTATCTTATTCTTTTTACTATTTTGTGAGATTTTCATCAATTTGTCCCTTAATCCTCTTAAGCCATCCCTCTTGGGTCTCGAACTCAAACTTACAATCTGACATGGCAGAATTCCAAAGAGCATCTTCAACTCAAAGCAGTGTTGAGATGGTAAATCAAGCTTCTTTTGAAGGATATTATGAGATCCCTCCTATTGAACCAAGGGAAAATGAAATTACTAGCAAAGAAGTTCTAGTCATAAAAGTTACCAAAGAACTACTTTCAAGTCTAGTTGTATCTTACAAACCTTCTGCTCTTAAAGCAAAAGATGTTTATTAAAAAATCTTTCATAAAGCCTAATCTCTTGAAGAAAATTGTACATAAGTTTACTTTTAAACATTTTGTTAACCTTAAAACTTAGTTTATTGAGCTTAATTTAGAATATAGTCCAGAGAAGGTATTTCAAACAAAGTTATCATCAATTTTTCGTAAGTCTGAAATAGATTACATGAGTAGCCAGCAATAAGGATGTAAATTATGTTCATTTTGGAGTCATTGTCATCTACTTGGAATCTTGTGTTCCTAAGAATGTAAGGCATGTATCTTATTTGTCAATTTGTGATAGGAGACAAGTCAAATTTGAACATGGCCATCAAATATCTTCTCTATCTAGATTGAATAAAAACACAATCTATTATGTTTATTACACTCATGTAATTGTGAGTGCTAGAGATAAGGGTTGTCAAGAAGTCAAGAATGAGTCACTTAACTATTGGGACAACTTTTCCTCTATTTTTGGTCAAAATATGTTTGGTCCTTTCAAATATGCTACAATTCAAATCCAAGTGTTGTATAGTATGACTAATACCGACCATCCAAAAATCTTAGAAACCCTTCCTTATGTTGAAAGATTAAATGGAGAAATCCAATTACAAAAGAGTGGTATTAATACTATAGAAATTCTACACGAGTGGAGAATAGACTGGATGACTCATGTTGCTCATAGGATGAAACTACGATTAAAGCCTATATAAAAGATCAAAGATTCTTTTATCCATATTTTGCCTTAAAGCATGTCACATAAATATTCAAATCTCTAGTCTCCATTGCAATTTTCAAGATCTTTTAGGAGACCCGGCTATGCTTCCAATTAAAGTTCTATATGCAGAGCCCAATTGTATATGGAAGTTCAAATCTAATTAATAAAGGACCAAACCATGCAGAGAAAAGGAAAAAGAACGGTGAAGAGAAGGAAGAAGCATTACCATTTACAAATATGCAAATGCCCTTACCTAAGATAACTCCCTAGAGTTTTACAAGAAAATTATATTTCTTTGTACAATTGATGACCTAGTTAGCTATTTTCAATACACCATAAAAACCTCCAAGGCAGAAGAAAAAGAACTAGCTTTAGATTACAAGCACAGGAATTATTTCACTCAGTTCTCAAGACATCTTCAAGAAAACTGTATTGAATTGTGCAAAGATGTACTATATATTAGACATTCAATAGATAGAACTAACAACAATTTACATAAGAGTTTACATTTTTCTTCTAAGAGTAACAATTTTGTATAGTTAAATAGAAAAGATTGCTTAGAAACTAGGACGTGTACAAGACAATCTCTGAATAATCTACATTATTTAGGAAACAATGTACAAAAGATTCATACTAAAATGCAGAACATTGATAGCAAGCTACTAGTGCTTGAAGCAAGCCTTGATTAGCTTGAAGAAGGAAAAGAAAAATATTCAAGCTAAACCTAAAAAATAATTAGCACCTACTCTCACAATGTTTTAAGATTTGAAAATTAAAAGCCAAAAGCTTGAGAAAATATCAAAGATAGCATCCTCAAATTCTTATGCCTGCACTATGATAATGGGGAGAAGCATTTCGATTCAAGTTTGGCATTTGGATATTGACAAAGAATTGCATCCTACAGAACATGTTAGAGTTCTAGAATAAATCAACACCTACAGTAGAGATCAAATTTAAAGAAAGTAAACAAATAAAATTTGAAAAAAAAAAATCATATCTCTACTATAAACTATTCAAGCATGGAGAAAGCTATTTAGAATTGTAAAATACAAAATTTATTAAGCCTTTCAAGTCTTCATTCCACTGCTATACAGTTATGGTGAACATGCATTCAAACGAAACACGGGGTAAGAACATGATGGCAATAAATTTGAAATGACCCCCTTATAAATTTTTCAATTTTTACATCAACAATTTTACCCATCAATGTTAGCAAAGCCAAAACCAACACTGAAATGTAACCCTACACCAAGAATGTACACCAAGATCCCAATGATGGGCCAGGTGTGAGCATATGGCACCGAGGATCGTTAGCTTGTAAACTGAGATGCTAGAAATACAAATTATGCAACTCGACCACTTATTCAGCAGGAGTAGATTGATGGCTCAGTCGATCAACAATATGAGAAATGCAAGTACAGAAAGTAAAGACGGCGAGGCCTGTCTCTTCCACCAAACGGTGGGAATGAAAGTGCTTATGCAAGAAGGTAAATAAGGCGGCAAAGCCAGCCTTTTTCCACTAAAAGTGGGAATACAATAGAAATTGCAGAAAAGTAAAGAAGTTGATCAGTACTACTGATTCAGCATTACAATAGGAATAATGATCTACTAGAAACCAAATGTTATTGCTGTCCAAGTAGCTGCAAATGATATTATTTGTTCTCCAAACTTCATAAGACTCGCAACTATGAAAAATCACACCCAAAACCCAAACTTCTAACAAACTGAAATATAAAACCAGCAAACTGTAAACATAGACCAGCAAGCATAAACTCACTAAAATGCTCCTAACTCCTCCAAATCTCATTGGATTAACATGAAATCGAATGCAAATGACTCTAGGCATGATGGCGACCTAGTCAAGACAAAGAAACTGCATCAAACACCAGCAAATGATTTAAGCACACTTCCCAAGACAAGCCATAGGCATGGTACGGCCTGGAAGAAGGGCGACCTCAAAGATAAAATCCAAATCTGCAAGATAAAGTCTGAAAGCCAGCATGAAGGGACGCCTAGGCCATAGGAAATGAGGGAGCAACTACCTAGAACCACCAAAAATTCACCTAAGGAGATATGAGCAAAAACGTGCTTCCAACAAGTACCAAACCAGCAAACTGAAAACTGTAAAAACACACCAAACATCAGAAAACATCAACACAAAACTTCTCCATAATGCTCAATCTGTTCTTCAGTGTAAAAAACAGTCTCTCTATCTCAACTAATTGCTATCTTTCAAGCAAGAAACCAAGAGTAGCTAGGAGGTATGCATCCCTCGAAGCAATTCAATCACCATTTCAACAACACTTCGTTATATTTTCTTCATGGATGAAAAGAATGAAGCCAGCACTCATATTTATAAGTTTTCTCCTCCAAATTCAAATTCTCTCCCTCCAAGATGGACGCCTAATTCACATTCACATTTACTTCACAATAATCTGCGATTTCATTTCATTTCACCCCTCTCCAAGTCGTCCCTTTCATGAAGTCAATTAACTTTATCAAAATACAAATAATCCACTAAGTTAGGCGTCCAAGGTATTAAAGTGAAATACATTAATAAAATTCACTTATTTCTCCTAAGGCGTCCACCATGCCTTAATAATATTTCACTTTATAAAAATATATTACCTCACCAAGAGAAGCGCCTAACTCAAGCTCTGATCTGCCAAAAATAACTCCAAAAGTGTTGAAGACCAAAATTGCTCAAACTGACTTGCCAGAAATAGCCTCTAAACTGGCCTACTGAAACCCTGCTAAAAATAGCACCTACGAAAAATAGCATACTGTTAAAAATAGTAAGTGTGTCCAAATGCATTTTAACCACATTTTGAGCAGTCGTTGCAACTTACTAAAAATAGTAAGTCCAACAAAGTCCTTCGTTTCAGTTGCATGTCACACCACTGCGAAGCTCTCTGAAAACCCAGAAGGAATCCAGAATCACAACTGTAAAACTCCAACATGCAAGCCACCAAAACTGCCAAATCATCCTCCTAAAGAATAGGAAACCCTAATTACTGCTCCCGACTAGCCTACAGGCCTCCGGAATAAGCTAACGGCCAACTGCATTGATCATTGCTAAGAAGGGGGCATTACAAAATTACCAACCATTAAATGTTATCACCAAACCTTTTCCCTATCCAACTATAGATCAAAACATTTATTGCAAAAAATTCTTAATTCAAAATATTTCTCATAGTTTGATTGTAAATATGGTTTTTATCAAATACAGACATAAGAGGAAGTCTAGTCGAAAATAACATTTATTTGTCCTTACAAACACTATGAATGGTCAATTATGTCCTTTAGTCTCATGAATGCTCCAAATTACTTCCAAGAGCATATAGATAAGATATTTAAAGGAGCTGAATTTTTGTGTATTTATATTGATAATCTTCTCAATTTAAGTCAAACAAATGATTACAATTAAAGTCATCTTAAAACATTTTATAATTTGGTTAGCAAGTCTGATATTGTTTTATCTATAAAATAAGCTACAATGGTGCAACAATAATTGTAGATTCTTAGGTATCATAGTGAACATATATTATTCTTGAAGTTCAACCTCATATCATGGACAAAATTCTAGGCTTTGAATATCCTTTTGATAAGAAGAAGCTCCAAGTCTTTCTTGGCATGCTCAATTATGTCAGTAGTTTCTAGATCCTGGTTCAAGATATGACAAATGTAATGTCCCCTTTTGGTAAATTCTTGGTTTTAGGCCTGTAAAACAATAATAATTGCTAAAAGCTGATATTAGTAATAACAAGTATCGACTTAACGGTAATATTCAAATTAATATATAAAATATTATAATATTGAGAGCAATACATCATAGCTAAAACATCATAAATTCATAATAGTTAGATCTACACTTAATAGCATCATTAACATTTGAATTAAAAATATCATAACATTATTAATGATTATTCCAAGGCATATTCCTATAGCCAATCATATTAGGAATTCAATTGAAATGTTTATCAACCTTTATCATAAATGTTTGTCAATGGCTCCTCCAATCCAAGTCCAAGAATGTACGTTTGATTTAGGTTCCATGGACGATAGCGCCTTCCCTCATATTGTGCAACTTGATACACTATCGAAGAACTTCTCCTCACGGTCCCCTGTCACTGTGGATAGGACTGTAGACTCAATTTGTGTTGGATCGCCATTGGAAGGAAAGCCGGATCTGCCATGGACAAAGGTAAAGAAGAAAAAATCGCTCTCTTTCAGCCTCCAACATTCAATGGCCATAAGTTCAGCCAATGCCAGGGTGAAAAGTTGAATTAGAGTTTTTTGATTCCCAATCTGGGGTTGTTCCGATGTTTAGTTTAAAATCTGTTCATTTAGTAGGTTTTTTGGTCAGCACAGTTGCTGATAGGTTGCACCCCTTGTGGCAAGGGCATGGCTTTTTTTTCTGTTTGGGTCTTCATCATGAGAGCTACCCCCTTGGTAGTACTTAATAAAGAAACCAACAACAAAACAAAACAATAAAAAAAAATTAAAAAAATTAAAAAATAAAAAATAAAAAAATATATATATTCTTGTTGAAAACTATATTTATTTCAAACAAATATCTTATTAAAATATTAAATGTAATATTAATGGTCATCTTAGCTTTAGTTAGTCGTAAATTTACTTTAGTTATCTTAGTTAGTTTTTAGTAACTTTTATTTACACTTTAGTTGGTTTTAGCATCTTTCAGTTTATTGCTTTAGTTTGCTTCTGTTAACGATTGTTTATTTTTAGAAACATCGTCTTGTAAATTTTTTATAAGGAGCTTTCGTCTCCTTTTGTAAACATGCAATTATGAATATCAATAATCTTTTCATGGTATCAGAGCTTAGGCTCGAACCTGATTATTTTTAGCCTTTTTTTAATAAAAAATCGAAGAAATTTTTGCTAAAAGTTTTGAGAGTCGTTTTTTTAAATCAAAGATCTTTTTTTTTTTGGCAGACGAAATCACAGGTTTCTTTGGTGAAATCAAGGATTTATTTTGAGCAACATTTCAAGGGTTTTATCATTTGAAAATCGCAAGCAAATTTATTTTGCAAATTATTGTGTAAAAATCACAAATTTGTGAAGAAAAAATCACGGCGAAATTGCAAAAGTTTTTTTGATGAAATAGAGGCGGATTTCTGAGTCGCATCAGGTTTTCTGGGACTTGTTTGGGATTCGTTTTTTTTGTTGAAGCTTTTCTGCACGGGTTTATTTCTTTTCGCGCCTCCTAAAGTTTGCTTGCCCGTGTGAAGACACGACTGGTTCTAAAAATCGCATTTTCCAGCAAGTTTGTGACGTGTTTTTTTCTCATTTTACTACGCAACGAGGTTTATCTTCTAGGCGTCAGGTCTATGGCGAGCTTTCTGGAGATTCTTGGCACCGCTTTTTTGTAGAAAAATGCTAGTGTTTTTGGCCATGCGTTTCCTTACTAGTTTTCCCGTGCGACCCTTCATTCTTGCGTTTTCCTAGGTTGTTTGTGGGTTCAATGCTTGGTTTCTTCTTGCCTGCATGAAGACTAAAATTTTCGTGGGCAGATTTATTTTTCTAATTCCCGAGATTGTGGGTTATATCTGCAGTTCGTGGGCCTTCTCCTTCATGTGATCTAGGCGATTTTCAGAATTTTGGCTCTATAAGGCGATTAGGGTTTGTGATTTTTCAAGTTCTTGATTTTCCAGATTTCATGGCAGCCTAAAGGGTTGTTTTTTGAGTTAGTTTTGACAGAATTTTTTTGGGAAAAATTAAAAAATTCTGCAAAGAGTTTTTCGAAATTTGCTAAAAGAGTTTTTGAAAGTTTTTTGAGGATTTTTTCTAAAAAAATCTTACTTTTTCAAAGTTTTTGAAGGTTTTTCTAAAAAATCTTACAATTTTTGAGCCTCTGTTTTAGACAGTTAGTAAAAATCGTGTGTTGTGCCAGCGGATTCTCCAGAATTTGTGCCAGTTGATCACAAAATTACCTTATTTTTGGAAAATGGGAGGGATGGTTGCTTTGTCCAACGTCATGTGGAAAGTACGCAGAGGTTCAATGGGAAAAGTTATAATACCTGAAAGTAGAGGAAGCGCTCAGTTTTCGAGTGTCGATGTCTAGATTTGATTGTTCTGCGAGAAAGGATCAGTAATTGCAAGGTGGTTATGCTTCTCCAGTTATCAGTCACCAATGATATGTTTCCAAAAGAATAAGGATAGACTTAGTTTATGTTTGTAGGATGACCATTAAGGGAGGGTATTAAAATATTAAATGTAAAATTAATGGTCATTTTAGCTTTAGTTAGTCGTAAGTTTACTTTAGTTATCTTGGTTAGTTTGTAGTAACTTCTGTTTACACTTTAGTTGGTTTTAGCATCTTTCAGTTTATTGCTTTAGTTTGCTTTTGTTAACGATTGTTTCTATTTAGAAACATCATCTTGTAATTTTCTTTATAAGAGTTTTCGTCTCCTTTTGTAAACATACAATTATGAATATCAATAATCTTTTCATATCTTATGTTTCAATTTCTTATTTCCTTTGTCCAATCTCCTTCACTTGGTGCCTTTACCCACTAATTTATTCTCCCTTTTATATCTTCCATGGTGGGAAGAGTCACATCTTTTCATTAATATTTTTATCTTGGCAAGGGATGCATCCCTTCATAAACAAGCACTGCCCTTAAACCCTTTTTAATTATTAATTTTATGCCTTTTTGTGAGTCACTACATTTATCAACCTTTCATCGATCCTTTTTTAGAATGGCCAAGCACTGCCCTTAAACCCTATTTAATTATTAATTTTATGCCTTTTTGTGAGTCACTGCATTAATCAACCTTTCATCGATCCTTTTTTAGAATGGCTGAGATTATTATTTTGGACAGCGATCTTATTTTTTCTTAGGGTTGTGATTCCTTTCTTGGTGGGGGCATGACAACAAATAACATTTATAGTCGAAATTGAAGGAGAACAGACTCCAATGGGGAGAAATGAATACAACAACAGTTAACAAGATAAAAAGAAAGGTTTTTCAGCAGTTTCTCCACTTATTTGTTGGATTAATCTGCCTTTTTCAGCTAAGCTGGCAGAGGTTTTTTAATCATCCTTCAAGGTTGGCATTTTGTGGTTTGGGAAATTATTTCTCAGTGCATGTGAGCAAGCCTGCTTTGATTTCTTGAATTTTAATAGCCCTTTTTCCCCTCGGGCACCGCATGGGAAGTGTTCTATGAAGATTAGGTGTTTGTTCCTAACTAGGTTGTTTGATTCTCGATGATGGCCAAGAGTTGTTATGGTGAAAGGGCTTGTAAATCCTTCTACAAGGATGTAGTCTTTAATAAAAGGTTGTGCAATGTTTTCTTCTTCCCAATCATAGAGAGACTTCAATTGATCAATGCAATCCCTAGGTAGTAGGCCCAATGGTTTGAAAAATACAAGGGATTTTCAGTCAAGCGTGTCAAGAATTGCTAACTTCAGGTGTAAGCTAGGGTATTTGATTGCAAATGAATCTGCTCTAGACTGAATTTGTCATGTGGTCCTTCCAGTACATGAGGTTGGGTTATCTGCTAGGGTTGTTGAGGAGGTCAAACATGAGGATCTAATTCATAGTATGTAAAGATTATGGTCTTGAGAAAGAAAACCCAAATTCTATTCTTCGTAAAGAAAAGTAGGCATCTTTCTACAAGAATTTGGTCATGGCTGTCAACACTCTCAGATCACCCATTGAAATGGTGAGCTAGAAATTTCCAACCAGTTCTTGATGTTGCCTCTATTGAATGGATTTCTATGGAAGGTGGCAAAACACATAGAAATTGACCTAGGAATACAATTTCATTATCAAGAGGATTGTCACAGAGAAAGCAGTTGGTTTGAAACCTTTGGCGGTACTATGGCTACAATTGAAAGGTGGGGTGGCAAAGCTAATATTACTACTTCAAGCTCCTGGTTCACAGAGAGAGGAAGACTGCCTTGTTAGTTAATGGATATTTGTTGGATGTATGTAGTTTGTGGGTCTAATTGGTCTTGGACTTAATTGAATTTCAATTTTTTGAGTTGATCGAGCTCTTAGCTGGTTAAGTTTGTAAGCAACTTCATCACCTTCTTGTTTCTAGGGTAAAAGTCCTTTTAGTTTTGAATGAAACAAATTTTTCACCCCCTTTCTTTGTATTTTCTATGTGATTACTTTTATAAATATGAGTGATGACCACAATATAACCATCATTTACCAATCAAAAAAAAAGGTGTAAGCTGGAGAATATATTCACTTGCTTGTTCTTGTTCTTAGTTAAACCCCAAGTTAAAGCAGCCAAAAATGCCCTAAGTAATGTCAGTTCAAGTGTGATTAAATCAACAACAGCATATACGAATTTCATGATAGCAATACCCTGTTAAGCCCTTACAAACTCACCTCATAAAGGATGCAACTAACTCCTTTTCAAATCATTCTCTAGATAAAAGTGTGAGAACATTCTTAAGTTAATCAATACACACTAAAAGGTAAGTTGGAACCTTTGGCATGAAGTTTCCATCCTACGTAATTATATTAGGAGTTTGCATGGTTCAATGTACTTAAAGTATATTTCATACATTGTAAGGTTTTGCCTAACATTTATGACCATCATAAAAATCCATCCAACATCTCAAGTTTTCAAAGAGAATTTTTTTCAAGTATAGGAATCCATTTCTTGCAATAAAGATGCCTCGTGAAATGTTAAAATGGTAGCAAAAGTTTAAAAAGGAGCCTAGATGAACTATGTGAATGATATTGAGATTGTTGACTCGTACATCATTATTGCATCATACTTGTGGCATTCCTATTATGAACGCACAGGCATGCAAAAAATATGTGCCAAGATAGATACCATAATCCGTTAAAAAAATCTGACTTAAAACAAATAATACATAAAACTGCAAAGAAGACAAACACAAGATGACATGTAACTAGCAATTTGTCCCTGAATTAGAAAACTAGACACACCCTATTATCAAAATTGTTCAGTAGGTTCTTCCTGAGTTTTACATAAAGTAGTTGTGCTTTATCACAATATGCTAATATCCAAGTTGAATATGTATAACAAACAAAAAGTTCAAACAAGAACAAACCATTTATCTGACGATAGCATTTGACCAATTTGTGGTCTATTATTTCTTCTCCATATGTGATATCTGCTCCATATTCAGCAGCCAGAATCCTCAATGGAAGAGTTCCCTGCACAGTGCACAAAAGTTGTTAATGCCATGTAAAAGAATAAGCTTTGTAAATTCAATATCTTAAGAAAAATCCAGGTAATGTGAATGTTAAATGACAATGATGATGACAGACAAGTATACAAATTAATAAAGGGTTAACGCACAGCCTTGATAGTGTGTAGATGAAATTCACATCAGACTAATAGAATCAATGGACATTTTTCTTGTATAACCGATTGTCTATAAAAGATGCATACACACAAAATTTAATGCAAGAAATTTTGGTGAAATTTTTCAATGATCAAGTTATATCTTATACCAATTGTGCTTAAATCTAACCCTTAAAAAAAGAACCCAATTACTCTAGACAAATGTGAATTCAGAAGCATGGCTATAAAGTCATTACTTGAATAACTACCTGGCATATGGGGTTCTCTATGGACTCATACCGGTTGCATAAAGACTCTCAAATGGTGTACCCAATAGATGGAAAGCAAAAGTTTGGTAAAAAATGAAAAAAATCATTCAAAAGGCCTATACAATGCCCAATTTGAATTATCTGTAACAACCAACAGGTACGGTGAGATACATTTTCAATTATTTTGGTGTTTTTTAATATACTTGTGAATGGACTGGATTAGGTGACTAGGTGTCCAAGTGGTTGTGTTATGATGGCAATGGAGAACACTCGTAAAAGCGTGACCCAAGTTCAAACCCCACCATTATAATAAGGTGGCCCATAACTTTTAACATGCATGTGATGAGGTTATGGAATGGTAGCTAGGTTGTGATATATCAATTATGCAATTTATTGAGACTGACCCATGTTTACAAATCTTAAGAACGTGATCCAAACATACCCTGCAATTGTGTTAAAGGCAACCCATTACCTTACCCAAATTTTTCAAAACAAAAGAAAAGCATAGATATCTAGGCAAATTATTTTAGCATAAAATATAAATCTAGTTGTCAATGAAAGTCACGTGCCATAAACTTCAGATAGCAACAATCAATAAATTTGTGCCTTTAAATTGCAAAGCAGCAAGCATTTCTACAATGTTACAGTTTAATTTGCACTGCCTGTTGTGTGAGAAAATATTCTTTGGCTCAGTTTTCAGAAAGTGGAACATTTTTTGTTAAACAAGATCATCAGCTACTTTAAGAAACCATTGAACCGTAAGAATTTTTGTCAAATTTATTTCACTTTTAAACTCAATGAAGACTTTCCTTACACTACCTTCTGCAAAATGGAAATCAGTCATTTAAATTTACACTATTTTGTCATGCCATTAGCCCTAGAATTTTCTTGAAGTTAAAACTAGATCATTACGTAGTTTAAGAAATTTATAAAAAGAGCAAAAGTAAACTTGTCGAATGGAATGAGCTTAAGTGGTATAAGTATAGGGACCTTTATAATAAAACCCCAAATTCAAATTCCAGGAGATGTGATTATGTGCTGACATTCAATAAGATTCCATATCCAACTCACTGAGTGTGTTGTACCACAACAGAAAAGACCAGATCAAATCTTCAGTGAATTATGGCAGCTGGCCTTTGGTCTAAAAAGAAGACAAATTTACAAAATAAAAAATTCAACAAATGTCTAATTAAATTAAGGCTAACAGATGCATGTTGAATACATCTGTAATGAAGCCCAAGGTTCACATCCTAGGAGACATCATAAAGTATTAAAATTTAGTAATTCAACTTATTGAGTGCAGAATACCATACCAGAACAGGCAAAGCCAAGCACAAGTTTGGGATGAGCTAGACAAAAAAAAGACACCTCAGGCATGGCAGGCAGCTAAGCCGAAGATTAACAAAAAAAGCTAATTTACAAAATCTTAATCATAAGAGATCCCTAGAGTTAAATTACATTTAACTCCACGATAATTCATAATAAAGCCCCAATTTTAAATTCAAGGCGACACGGAAAGTGTTGAAATTAAGTCACTACCGCATCCAACTTGTGAGTGCAGTGCAACTAAGTTTAAGCTTTTTAAAAACGAATATATAAAAAGAGGCAAGGAAAATAAAGGAAATATGTGTTTTAAGGTATACAGGGTACACCGCCCTTTGCCCCTAACTGTGCTTAGAACGCAGGATAGTTAATAGAATATGGGACCAACCGACACACCCAAATGTGCTTAGACTATAGGACGCACATAACCTTACTCTCAAGATTCGAACCTGACCTCTCCTGAAGAAAGAGGGAGAAGGGAGAAGGAATTCATTTTTTTGATATTTGTTGTAGACCGAATTTACTCTCGATGAATAGCTCGGAGATCAAACTTGGGTGGTTTGCAGATTGATGCCTCGTTTCAACTGCTGCACCCAATCCCGCAGATGGGAGAGAATCATAAATTTATAGATATGTGTTTATTATTTTGTTCGTTTGATAATTTTAAATAGTAAGTTGGGTAAAAGGAGTATTGCTTTGTTATAAACGCATTGATTGCATTAGTGCTTATAGAATCAGGCAAATTTAGCAACCTCTGGCAATGAAAATTGAATGTCCATGTCATGTCTGAAAGACTTTTCCAGAAATGACCTTTTTTTTGGCACAACCAATGGCTCTGAAGTTTCGTGTCATTCCATTCCGTTGTTTTACAAACTGGAAAAAAAACAGCATAGATGGAGGGTGACATTGACATACCACGCGCACCATGGGAGCCAGGATATGCTTGTTTCTGAAATCGATCGCCTCCATTTTAGCAAACCCTGTGAACAATGAGATTTTTCTATATCGTGCCCTAATCGAAGCCCGCCGATAGGATATTTAGATTGTTCGTTTTGGAATTTGATTCTACGGCTGAAAAAAATTCCTGAAAAGTTGATGCTTCGTAATTTTCCTCTTCATTTAGTATTTGGTTTAGCACGTGTTATTTTCAGTATAAATTTATTTATTTTTAATTTATTTATTTTTAATTTATTTATTTTGGGAGACTTTGATTATAGAAATAGAAATAGAATCCATTTATCAACTACCATGTGGTGTGATTTAGTTTATAGGTGTAATAGATGTGACTAAGGGAGAGGAGCCGATACGTAGGCGGGGGCCCAAACGTGCGATGGGACATGCGCTCGTTGGGGCCCACACCTATACGTCGGTCCTCCACAACGTAACCTTAGCTTCATCTATAGATAGGCGAGATCACATCAAACATAAATTAGATATAAAATGCACACAAATTAGCATTAATTTAAAAACTTAACAAGTACACGTTGGCAGCCAAACATGATGAAGTGTATCCAACTTGTATCTGACATTGAACAAGTACCATTCCGACATGGAATTAAAACAGCCCAAACATTAAGACATGCACCCTTCCCCGTAAACTATTAAACCTAACTTCCGCACCAATGCAGGCATCACTTTCACATTAGTCACAACTACACAAAATAAACAAGGTGCCAAGTCAACAACTTTGAAACCCATCCGACCCATCTTTGACCGATTGGCGAACCCATTACAAGAATGTTTCCCATCGTAGCATAACCAAACCAACACGCAAATGCATTCGCCTGTCCCATCTACCATGAGATCTACAACACGTATCAGCTTCAATCTGTCCCATCTTGCCAAGTAGGGTGCGCACGTAGTGGAGCCAAACGCAAATATCCCACCTGCATCCATTTAACACTCATGTAAGGTCGCCATTATTCAAAACAAAAACATGGAAACAATTTCAAAGAATCTACCAAACCAATCAACTCAAGAATTAAAGGCTGAAATCAATCAAATCTCCAATTCATACGAAACAGAACTCAAATTCAATAAAGGACAGCAATTTATTTCACCACACCAAACAACCATCAATCAAATTCAAATAATTCCCAATTCAAATAGCCGTGAAAACCAACAAGTATTTAGTTATTCTGCAATGAGCGACATAAGAAAAGGAGGAGTGACAAGCACATAATTGAACGAGTTAACATCAAGAGGCAACAGCTCAGATTCCAATGCACTAGAATCCATATTGTACCAGGTTTTCCTTTTCACACTTGTTTTTCATTACAGCCATTAACAACATCCATATTGATCTTCATTACACCCATTACAGTCATATTAGATGTTTCTTTATGTATCGGTAGGGTTTATATTGCAAATATTGCAATCATAGGTTAGCATATGTGTTCCATAGGGTTTATAATGCATATATTACAGTCATGGTTTACCATTTAAGGCTTTCCCTAGGGTTTATATTGCAAATATTATAGTCATAGTTTACCATCTTTGTTTCCCTAGGGTTTATATTGAAAATGTTACAGTCATAGTTTAGCCTTTCAGTTTCAGTAAGGTTTATATTGCAAATATTACACTCATAGTTTAACATTTCTGTTTGATAGGTTTTGCATTATCATTCACTTTGCTTTTCATGTGTCTCAATGGTTCTGCATTATCATTCACTCTGCTTATCGTAGTCTCATAGGTTTTGCATTATCGTTTATATGTTACATATTGGTCATGGTTTACCATTTCTGTTTCAATGGTCCTGCATTATCATTCACTTTGATTATCTTATTCTCATAGGTTCTGCATTATCATTCACTCTAGTTATATTATTCTCATAGGTTCTACATTATCATTGACTCTGCTTAGCATAATCTCACAGGTATTGCATTATCATTCACTCTAGTTATCTTATTCTTCTTTGAGTTCTACATTGTCATTCACTCTGGATATCTTATTCTCATATCTTCTGCATTATCAGTCTCTAAAGTTTCTAATCCTAGCAGGATTTTTTTTCATCATTTTCATATGTTTTTTGCTTCATCAATCGACAAATATTTATGCCTGTCAATGAGTTCATCATAGACAATTTATCTGAGCTTTGTTAAACTCTTACTGTTTTTCATTCGTAAGCTTTATGTTGTTCAAACATGAGTGTGGTTTTCACTTTGTTGTGCATGAGAATGTTAATGTTGTAAACACTTAAGAGATATGAGATGTTCTTAAACTCTAACTCCCTTGCATAGCTTGTAATTTTGTGCTTCTTACTCCTCTACTTCCTTATGTCGCTCACTCTAGAATAGATAACTCAAGATAACAAACTCCTGTTACAGAAGATAATCTCAATTGAAATGCAAGAAACTAAAAATATAACACATACACAAACTAAATAATCTTTTGTTCAAGCATCACTCTCTTCATACATATAAAGATAATTGTTAAAGCATTTGTGTTTCATAGTTTACCATTTATCTTTCCTAGGTTTTGCATTATCATTTACTCTGGTTATCATATTCTCATATGTTCTGCATCACAAACTAATTATTTTTTTGTTCAAGCATCACAACACTCTCTTCATACATATATAGATAATTGTTCAATCATTTGTATTTCATAGTTTACCATTTATGTTTCATAGGTTATGCATTATCATTGACTCTGCTTATCATATTCTCATATGTTCTGCATTACAAAGTGATTTTTTTTCTGTTCAAGCATCGTTGTTTTGATTCTAATTATTTTGTGTAGATGGCCAAGGGCAATGCAGTGGTGACCCGTACTAGGAACAAAAAAAAAGAAAAGAGCCACGACAAGGTTGCCTGCCGAGAAACAAGGATGCAGATTCCCCCTTGAAATAGATCATGTTGCACAAGTAGATGAGGTTTCTACTCCTCAAATATCGCAGATTGAGGTTACTACACCTCAAATACCGCAGAAGGTAAAACAAATACATAAGCTGTGGTATGAGGATGACATGAAAAGGGCACTCTATGACGTTGAAGAGAATGACATGTCGATAAGGGGGGCTTTCAAAAAGTGGTCAATCCCAACAACCACACTGTCCAAATGGCTAGGGGGTCTAACAACAACTTCCAAGAAAGGTCCACTAACAGTCCTCACAGAAGAGGAAGAAAATTGCATTGTGGAATGGTGCGAGCAAATGGTTGATATTGGTCATGGTCTTGAGATAGTCAATCTTAAGTTTGAGGTTGCTCAAATATGTCAAAATAGGCCAAACCCTTTCACCAATGGCTTCCCAGGGAAGTCCTGGTGGACAGGCTTCAAGCACAGACATCCTCAACTCGCATTATGAACTGCTGAAGGCCTAGACAAAGATAGGGCATTCAATCTTAGACCTAATGTTGTAGATGCATTCTACAAAACACTATCTGCAGCATACAAATCCATGCCATATGGTCCTGATCGCATATGGAATTGCGATGAAACTGGCATCCAAGCAGGCAAAAATGGGTCCATGAAGGTGCTCGCAAGAAAAGGTAGCAGGAATGTCTCTTACATTATCCCAAAGAGCCGTGAATGGATAACCATTCTATGTTGTGTCAATGCTGTCGGGCAGAGCATTCTAGGATTCTACTTGTTCAAGGGTAGTGTGAACATAGATAATTACATCATAGATTGTGAACCAAGTGCTTGCATGGCAGCCCAACCACATGCATGGATGACCAAAGAATTGTTCATAGATTGGTTGACCCACTTCAAAACCTCGATTCCAGGCGGTGTCTCGCCCACGAATAGGGTCTTGCTCATCTTTAACGGCCATGGAAGCCACGTAGCACTCGAAACCATCCAGGAAGCAAGAGATATCAGTATAGATTTGTTAACATTGCCATCACACACATCACATAAGCTACAGCCATTGGATGTGAGTGTTTTTGCACCTTTCAAAGCTTAATTCAAATCAGAACATGCAAAATTTTTGTCAAGGTTTCCAAGCTTTGAAGTGAGGAGGAGAGAACTTGCAATGTTAGGCAGCAAAGCAATGAAAAGAGCTTTGACAGTTGACAACATCAAGGCTGGGTTTAAAAGGACTGGTATATGGTCGTTGAATCCCGATGCACTTGTCAACGACATGCATCCCAGTGAGACATTTGTGGTCAGCGAGGATGCTGATGCAGTTGAAAACATTCTCAGCCTTTCTGGACTTGGTGTGTCAAGTGATGATGTCATAGTATTGCAGTCCACTCTTCCAAATGGACACATGCAGCCTGCAATAGAAACACAACACTCACCTCATACATGTCCTGCTGAATCAGTTGCACAAGTGGTGGTTAATGAACACACCCCTCTCATGGTGGACATGGTCGTTGATCAATTCAGCGAAAGTTTAGATCTTCCATCACAACGAAGCCAACCATCCTAGTTGGTTGAGGGAGCAATGAACTTGGGCATTGATTTGGTAGTCCCAGAACAACAGGATACCTATACTTTTCCATCACCACCACCACAAATTGACCTTTCTCAAGTTGTCCATTACTATGCTCCTTCTTGTAATTCAGATTTACAAGCCAATGAAGATGTACCACAGGGCTCACAGGTAGTCGAGGAGGTCATTGGCACATAGTCAGATGGGACACAAGAAACACAAACAATTCCACACATCAACAAGTTCCTCAAGTTGCCTGTGCACACTGTCCGTCAAATGAAATCCAAAGCAGGTGCAATTCGGATCAGTAGACAGTCTCAATTGTTGACAACAAATGACTACATGAGGTTGTTAATGGGGCAAGAGCAAAGGAAGAAAGAGGTGGAGGAGATAAAATAAAGAAAGAGACAACAAAATGCAGAGAAAAGGGAAGCAAGAATTGTGGCAGCGGAGTTGAAGGAGAATGCCAGAATTGAGAAGGACATACTACGAAAAGATAAAGAGCAGCGAAAATTACAACAAAAAAAGGATAAAGATGCAAAAAAGGAGCAAGAGAGGCTTCACAAGGAACAGGACTGAAAGGAAAAAGAGATTGAGGAGGCACATAGGGCTTTACAGAGAGAGAGGCGGTTAAGGAACACTTCTAATCCGTTGTCTCAAAGTAATGGAGTCTTATGTGATATTCTCAACATTAATATCCCTCGGTTCTCCACAACAATGAATTATTCAAGTCTCTCCTAATCTGACTTCAGGGGCAGTCAATATCCATATCAATTTTGCACTCGGGATGTACAAATGTCTTCACCACCGCCCCCAACACATGTCACTTGCACCCAATTTACCACTCCAAGTCCCACTCATGTATGTAGCAATCCCCGTCGAATGGAAGGGGACGAGAACATGGAAATTGGCACCCCAACCAGCCAAGATCCTTTTCACATTAACAGCAGCTAGATTACAAATGCTAGTTTCATAGACCTTAGAAGTATTGATATTTACAAATGCACCGAAATTGTGGACAATTGTAATTTTTTGATAAGTACAGATTGACCGTTATTGTTTTGTTTTGTGAAGTAATTTGATTAGATCTGAAAAAGTGTTGTATGTAATTTGCAATGTGTGTTATTGTTTTGATTTGCAATGTATGCTTCTTCGTTGACATATTTAAATATATGAGAATTACAGATGCATCAGTTTTGTTTTGATTTGCAATGTATAATGATCATATTGCAATGTGTGTTCTATGTAATTTGCAATGTGTCACTGTTTTCATTTCAAATGTTTGCTTCTTCATTGACATTTTTTCATTTTCTATTCCTTTTTCCAAATATTTTGCCACGTGGAAAGTCCAACTTTGTCCACGCATGGAAAAAAATGGGAAAAAGACCCGTTGACCGATACAGACGCACCTCGGGTGCCACTACCTGTGTGGCTCGACGTCCGAAGGTGACAGCCTTGTCACGTCAACTCCTCCTAGTCGGCCACCCTAACAATCCACTACTGAGCATTTATCACTCGCCACCACTTCCTATTCCTATCGACTGTCTGAATTAAATGTTGTCACCTCTCCTAAGCTCCACGCCACCCCGCAATTTTATTCCAACCAACCTATACATATACATATCCATATGCATATGCATATGTATATGCATATACATATCCATATACATAGACATATATGCATATACATAAACATATATGCATATACATATGTATATGTATGTAGATATGTATATGTATACATATATGTATATAGATATGTATATGCATATACATATATGTATATAGATATGTATCTGTATATGTATATATATATGCATATACATATACATATCTATATACATATACATATACATATGCATATACATATCTATATACATATACATATGCATATACATATACATATCTACACACATATACATACATATTTTCCGAGCCAACCTGCATTGAATGCTCCCCAGTGCCTCGCTTTTCTCACAATGTTTTTAGCCTTCCATTTTAGCAAGTAAACATTTCATTTTCACTTGCTCGCTGATACTTGCTCGTTTCGTCGTTTGCAACCTTTGCCGTCTCACCACAACTTGCGATGCTCGGAGACCATACCATGTTTGGGTAGAAGCCGATACGGAGATGGGTAGACACCAGTTACCGAATGTCACCAACAGCGCCACTTCCACCATGCAAGCAACAAACAGGTTCCTCGTCGCCATGAATGGGTTCCATATACATATACATATACATATGTATATATATATGCATACATCCACATACATATACTATAAGTGTATATATATATGCACACATACACATACATATACATATACATATGCATATGTATATAGATATGTATATGTATGCATATGTATACACATATACATATACATACCAATATACATAGACATACACATACACATATACATATACATAGCAATATACATACACATACACATATACATATTCGTATACAATTAAGTTGTGCAACTATTCTATCTTTTTCAGGTGCCATTGATGAATTTGGGGGTGTTAAATTTTTCATAGGTAACCATGACAAGCCTTCACAAAACCAAGTCCCCTAAGTCATTCAAATACAAAGCTATGGTAATCTATGTGAAGCGCTACATAGGCCACACATGTATATACATAAAACATAGACATACAAATATACATATAGGTTATGCTTCATCAATTTAATCAACTAAGCAATAGAGACATGTTTTAGGGAGACTTGATTTTGTGAATGCTCGTTTGATGGCAACCTATGCTGCACGGGTCCACAACTCCATTCGAATTGTGAAGTGTTGCATAGGGAACCATGACAAGCCTTCACAAAACCAAGTCCCTGAAGTCATTCAAATACAAAGCTATGGTAATCTATGTGAAGTGCTAAATAGGCCACACATGTATATACATAAAACATAAACATACAAATATACATATAGGTTCTACTTCATCAATTCAATCAACTAAGCAATAGAGACATGTTTTAGGGAGACTTGATTTTATGAAAGCTCGTTTGATGGCAGCCTATGTTGCACGGGTCCACAACTCCATTTTTATTGTGAAGTGTTGCATAGGGAACCATGAAAAGCCTTCACAAAACCAAGTCCCCTAAGTCATTCAAATACAAAGCTATGGTAATCTATGTGAAGTGCTACATAGGCAAGCATGAAAGGCCTTGGGAAAACCAGGTCCCCTAAATACATGTTGTAAGAAAGCTTTAGTGCTCAATATTGATCTATGGTAATACATGTGAATACTTGAAGGTTTTCATGGCTATTTGAATTGGGAATTATTTGAATATGATTGATGGTTGTTTAGTGTGGTGAAATAAATTTATGTCCTCTTTTGAATTTGAGTTTTGTTTCGTATGAATTGGAGATTTGATTGATTTCAGCCTTAATTCTTGACTTGATTGGTTTGGTGGATTCTTTGAAATTTTTTCCATGCTTTTGTTTTGAATAATGGCGGCCTTACAAGAGTGTTAAATGGATGCTGGTGGGATATTTGCGTTTGGCTCTAATACGTGCGCACCCTACTTGGCAAGATGGGACAAATTGAAGCTGATACGTGTTGTATATCTCATGGTAGACAAGACAGGCGAATGCATTTGCGTGTTGGTTTGGTTATGCTATGATGGGAAACATTCTTGTAATGGGTTCGCCAGTCGGTCAAAGATGGGTCAGATGGGTTTCAAAGTTGTTGACTTGGCACCTTATTTAAATTAATGCTAACTTGTGTGCATTTTATATCTGATTTATGTTTGATGTGATCAAGCCTATCTATGGATGAATTTTTTTTGACGTTGTGGAGGACCGACGTATAGGTGCACATCATATAAAGTTGAGGACACCCCCAAATTAATCAATGGAACATAGAAAAGATACAATTGTTGGAGGTCTGAATTTATGAATATAGACATATACATAGACATAGACATAAGTGAATTAAACACGATTGTAGAGAAGTATGGGAAGGGGCAGCGAGTGATAAATGCAACACGGTGGATTGTTAGGGTGGCTGACTAAGAGAAGTAGACGTGGCAAGGTTGTCCACTTAAGACGTCTTCACACATCTATACACACACACATTTACATATAAACATACACATTTACATATACAAATACATATTTACATATAGACATAAATATAGACATACACATACACATATACATACACATACACATAAACATAGACATACACATAGACATAGACATAGACATACACATAGTCATAGACATACACATAAACATAGACATAGACATACACATAGTCATAGACATAGACATACACATACACATACACATACACATACACGTATACATACACGTACACATAAACATAGATATACGCATACACATAGACATACACATAGACATAGACATAGACATATACATATTTACATATCCATACAGATTTACATAGATTTACATACACATACACATACACATACACATACAAAAACACATACAAAAACACATACACATACACATACACACACAGACATTGCCATCATTGTGAAGATAAAACGAGAAGTTGCTAGAATGAAAGGTTGTAAAGTTGACAAGTGTGCGAGGCATTATTAGCATTGGATGTAGATTGGCTCGAAAAATATGTAGTATGTCGTGAAAGTAGTATATGTATATGTATATGTATATACACATACACATATACATAAATAATAGACATATTCATATACATATACATAAACATAAACATATGTATATGTATATGAATATGTCTATACATATGCATATATATATAAGTAAGATGCAAAGACCTTAAGCATATACAAGTTGGATACACTTCATCATGTTTGGCTGCCAGCGTGTAATTGTTTTGTTTCAAAATAATTACAATTATGTGTGCATTTAATATCTGATATACATATACATATGTCTATGAATATGTGTATGTATATGTCTATCTATATGTCTATGTATTTGTCTATGTCTAATATGATGGAAAATAACCTATGCAAAAGATAACACCCCCAAAATAACCAATGGCACCTAAGAAAAGATAGAAACATTTGCATTACAGACTTATTGAAGGATATGGGTTTTTTTTCATTTAAATGTTATTGGTCCACGTGGCCTACCATGTGGACTGTGTGATTTTGGGTGCGTACATATTGGCTCCTCTCCCCTAAAACGTAAGCGGGGGCCCTAATGTGCTATGGGACATGCGCTCGTTGGGGCCCACACCTATACGTTGGTCCTCCACAACGTAAGCTTAATTTCATCCATAGATAGGCTTGATCACATCAAACATGAATCAGATATAAAATTGATGGAGCGTAACCCAAAATAAATAACACCAACATATTTATCTATGGCACATAAACAACATCAATTTATTAAGTGACTGAAAAGATTACGCAAAACCTAAAAAAATATTAACCCATTTTTGTTTGTTTGTTAATAAAACAGAGAACACAACCTAACTCAATGATAATGACCTATGATAATACAATAAGCAGAGTCAATGATAATGCAAAACCTATGAGAATACGAAAATTAGAATCAATGATAATGCAAAACCTATGAGAAAACAATAAGGAGAGTGAATGATAATGCATAACCTATGAGATTACGATAAGCAAAGTGAATGATAATGCAAAACATATTGAAAAGAGATATGATGTAATATAAGCTAGACAATTAATTGAGTTTTGCTTCTCCTTTGACATCAAATAGTTTCTTATTTTTTGTAGTTAGGGTATTGTTTTCACTATGTACCTGAGGTAGAGGATTAGTTGGTTGATTGTGATCATGAATTTTAGGTGAGAATAAGAGATTGGATGAGACTATCACTAAGACATGTTATAATGTTTAATCTAAATTGGGATACCCAAGGCATGAATAAGGATGAGTCTGATTCAATGGATAAAACATACTTCGATCATGTATAAATGATGTTCATTCTTGCTATCAATTTGAATAATAAGAATGTAAAACAAACATAGATGGGAGAACAATAGTTGCACTAAAGAGGAAAAACGGAATGGATAGTAAAAGGACAACGTATAAATAATATTCTAAGTAAAAACTATAGATAGGATCCTCTTCATAGCTTTTATTTCTATCAGATATGAGAATTGAGACCTATATGCTATGGGATCATATCCTTCTTTGATGAATCTCTAGTGGCCCTTATGGTTTATTGGGGCTTTGTGGTTCTATGTATGTCTAGTTGGTGTAGACATCATCTCTGTTTTCCCCCAATTTACTTCCTATGGAGAATAGTTACTAGGCTTTAGTAAGATAGTTGTCTAGATGTATTGAGACACCAATCTTTTTGGTTTTCAAGTGTTTCTCTCCTCTATTTGTTTTTGTTTGGGAGGTGGGGGATCAATTTTAAACTCCCATTTAACATTCTTTCACAAAAAAATCTATATTTTTCTTTTATCTTCTATCTTTCTGTGAACTCAAATATTGATATTTTTATGCAGCTTGTATTGATTATCACATACTCTTGCTTCTTTCAATTATAACAGGTCTACTTAGCTTAGCTATGTTGAGTGCATTTTGGCTATGATTTTGGCATCATAGGATGTTAATATTATAAGCTTTTCATTGTTTCTCTCCTCTATTTGTTTTTGTTTGGGAGGTGGTTGATTTTCTAATAACAAAAATTTATGAGCTACATTAATTAAGCAATGCCTATTGTAAAACCATAAATCAAAATACAGTCATTTGACTATAAATGATAATAGTAGCTGAAAATCAAAATCCATTACAAATGAGCTGAAAGTTGAAATTACCAATTACAGTCCAGGGTTTGTATGCATCTTTATTTGCTATTTTTAGATGATTTTTTTCCTACTGAATATTCTTATTGGCAATTTGGATCTACTCATTATGTCCTGCCACGTGATGACACTAATGACTAATGAGCTATTGATGGTAAATTCTTATCAAATTCTTTAAAAACTTGTATAGCAATATGTTGTACGAATAAGTGAAACTATTTTAAAAATAAAATCTGAACGAGCACAACATTGCAATGCTGATATAACAACAGTTCTGTAATGCTTATACCCATTATATGAGCATAAGAAAGTATCAATATAGATTCATCAATGAAGACCAAAACATGTATGATGAAGAAACTGACAAGCCTGCATGAGCTCAAACATCCAATTTAAATGAGGAACTTGGGCAAGTTGACACTATACTTTCTAATAAAACTGGTACATTGACTTGCAATTCAATGGAGTTCTTGAAGTGTTCCATTACAAGTATTGCATATGGTGGAGGTTTGACAGAGGTGTAAATAGAAATGACATACACATACACATACACATACACATACACATACACATACACATACACATAGACATACACATACACATAGTCACATAGACATACACATAGTCACATACACATAGACATACACATATTCACATAGACATAGACATAGACATAGACATAGACATAGACATAGAAATAGACATAGACATAGACACAGACACATAGACATAGACATAGACACACACACATGCACACACACATGCACATGCAAAACCTATGAGAAAATGATAAGCAAAGTGAATGATAATGCAAAACCTATGAGATTATGCTAAGTAGAGTCAATGATAATGCAAAAGATATGAGAATAAGATATCCAGAGTGAATGACAATGTAGAACTCAAAGAAGAATAAGATAACTAGAGTGAATGATAATGCAGAACCTGTGAGATTATGCTAAGCAGAGTCAATGATAATGCAGTACGTATGAGAATACGAGAAGCAGAGTGAATGATAATGCAAAACCTATGAGAAAACGATAAGCAAAGTGAATGATAATACAAAACCTGTGAGATTATGCTAAGCAGAGTCAATGATAATGCAAAAGATATGAGAATAAGATATCCAGAGTGAATGACAATGTAGAACTCAAAGAAGAATAAGATAACTAGAGTGAATGATAATGCAGAACCTGTGAGATTATGCTAAGCAGAGTCAATGATAATGCAAAAGATATGAGAATAAGATATCCAGAGTGAATGACAATGTAGAACTCAAAGAAGAATAAGATAACTAGAGTGAATGATAATGCAGAACTTGTGAGATTATGCTAAGCAGAGTCAATGATAATGCAGAAAGTATGAGAATACGAGAAGCAGAGTGAATGATAATGTAGAACCTATGAGAAAACGATAAGCAGAGTGAATGATAATGCAGAACCTATGAGATTATGCTAAGCAGAGTCAATGATAATGCAAAACGTATGAGAACACGAGAAGCAGAGTGAATGATAATGCAAAACCTATGAGAAAATGATAAGCAGAGTGAATGATAATGCAGAACCTGTGAGATTATGCTAAGCAGAGTCAATGATAATGCAAAACCTATGAGAATACGATATACAAAGTTAATGTTAATGCAAATCCTATGAGAATAGGATAACCCTAAACTATGACTGTAAAATTTGCAAAATAAACCCTATCGAAACATAAATGCTAAACTATGCATGCTATATTCTCAAAATAAACCCTACTGAAAGAGAAATGAGGTAAATATGAGCGTAATATTTGCAATATAAACCCTATAGAGCAAAATCCATATAAACAACGAACATTATTACATGTCGAAAGAAAAAAACAACCAACTGCATTAATATATTTAATATAAATAGAGCGATGCTTGAACAAAAGATTAATTTCCAAAAATTTAGTGTGTTTATGAACACAAATAATGTAGTGTTCATAAACACTAAACTTCAACAAAATAAACGAAATCTGCAACACAAAAAAACCAATAAAACAAAGCGAAATTGCAAACCAAACACAAATAGAAGAATAATGGCCAGCCTTAGTGAGCAAGCTCACCTGGGTCGAACACGCGACGAACCCCTTCGTTGCTTGCGGTGACCTTCATGGCAGCGAGGAACCTATTCATGGCGGTGAGGAACCCGTTCATGGCGACGAGGAACCCGTTCATGGCAGCGAGGAACCCGTTTGTTACTTGCATGGCGGAAGTGGAGCTGCTGGTGATGTTCGATAACTGGTGTCTACCCGTCTCCGTATCGGCTTCTACCCAAACACGATATGGTCTCCGAGCATTGCAGGTTGACGACGAAGGTTGCAGATGACGAAATGAGAAGGTACCGACGAGCAAGTGAAGACGAAATGTTTACTCAAGAAAATGAAAGGCTTCTTGAATGGCGAGAAGAGCGAGGCACTGGGAGCATTCAATGTAGTTCATTTCGAAATAAACGCGGGGTGGCGTGGAGCTTAGGAGAGGTGACAACATTTATTTCAGATAGTAGATAGGAATAGGAAGTGGCGGCGAGCGATAAATGCTTAGTAGTGGATTGTTAGGGTGGCGAACCGGGAGGAGTTGACGTGGCAAGGTTGTCACCTTCGGACGCTGAGCCACACAGGTAGTGGCACCCGAGGTGCGTCTGTATCGGTCGACAGGTCTTTTTTCCATTTTTTTCCACGCGTGGACAAAATTGGACCTTCCACGTGGCAACATATTTAAAAAAAAATTTAAAATAATAATTTATTGTTTAATTAACGTTTTTTTGTAATGGGTTATTTTTTTAAAATGCTATTGGTCCACGTGGTCTACCAATTAGATTGTGCAGTTTAGGGTGCTTATGTATCGGCTCCTCTCCCCTACCTCTTTCTTACATCTATTGTGTGGATGAATTGTGGTATTTCACTATGTTTCAAAACAAGATGTAAATACACTACACCTCATAAGATTTTGAATTTATAGTCTTTCTTAGAATATAATTTTTTTATCAATTCAAATTATATGTCACATTTTTAATATCTCTCGATAGGTTGAAGCTATCGTATTCCAAATCGCTTAACACAATGAATAATTTATGTACCTATTAATGAATGAAATGTGAGAATTTTTTAGTCCAAGAGAAATATTTGTGTTTTCCAATGTTTACAACTATGAAGATGTGAAATTTTTAACAAAAAATATTTTAAAAGTTAATCATTAACAATCTGATTGGTTGAGGAGGTTTGAGTAATTTTTGCAACCTTCACGTCATTTGAGAAAGCGAGTACTTTTAAAATTCAAAATTAAATGAAATATACTTAGTTTCATATGTGAACATGTGAGTTTTTTAAGGCACCTTACATTTCTACTATTGTGCAAGGAACATAGGGTACTTTTACGTTATCATTTTCTTTCATCTTGTTTAATTCGTTTTTCGATTCTTTTTACATGAAATTTTTGTTCTTATTATCTTTAAATTTTTTTGGTGGATATATAATAGCATATCTATCCTATAACATAGTCTATATAGAAAACATTGAGAGATATCAATTGTAGGAATTGAAAATGACAATAATATTAATATTGTGTGTTTGTAATAATATTTTCATTACTTGCATCATAATTTAATATCAATAAATTATATTATCATCTACAATAAGAGTGTCATCATTATTCACTGTATTTTGCGAAAAGATACATATAAGTTTGGTTTTCAAACATTCCAAATTAGAAATGGAAGGAAATAGACTCGATTGTGTTTGATAGCTTAATCTATAATCTTGACGTAGGCAAGTGTCTATTTTGACGTAGAAGAAGCTTCATAAGAAAAAACGTGCATTGAACCGACAACTTCAAAGATAGATAGTTATTTCTATATTTATCTTATTAAATAACATATATAAATAATGTCAAGATATATCATTTTCACCCTCATTGTCCCAATAATTATTATATATATTTAATAATGTAACTATTTTTAGCATAAGCTTATAATATTTAGATATTATATATTTAAAATTTATATATACTATACTTTATTAAATATAAATATAATTTAACTTCCCCACCCTATCTCTATCTCTCTAAATAGGTATGATTGCTATGGGTTAAATTTGGGATGTTAAGTTTGTTGTTGACATCTATGCCAAGGTGTCATTGGAGGTTATAATGGGTTTTGTTTCGGCATTGTGGGGCATGGTTTGAGATTTCATTTATGAAAGTATTTCATCTCTAGAGTTGACTCTAGTAGTGGTAGGTTTGTGTGGTCTAGCTGGAAGAAGGCTACTCTTCCTTGGGTTCATTATCTGTACTGCATCAATTTGATTTCTGAGTACTTCCTAGTAGGCGAGTTATTCGTTGAGTTTTTACAAAAACTCACCAACCATTAAAAAAAATTGTTTTGATGTTCCAAAAATTTAAGGGCATTAATCATTCTACATATTGCTAACAAACAGTTAAATCTCATTTTCCAATGCGCACACAATTGATGTTAGTTGCTTCGTTGAGCATATACCCACATGGTAGCATATAACAAACATATGGCCACATGGCAGTCAATGACGAACATGTGGACATATAGTAGCCATTAACAATTGGATAATAGATTGAAAATACATAAAATGGCACAAGGTAAAGCCACCCGACATGGTAAGCAATACAATTTGTGCATAATAATATAAACATTTGTTGATGATTGGTTACAGGATCAATCAATTTCTTCATACCAACTATGGTGTTGGGAAGTTTTGTTGCAAAGGATATTGACCCAAAGCTTAAGTGAAGAAAGCTTTTATGAAATAAAATAAGAAGATATTAAAGTAGTTCATAAAGATGTAATTGGAAGCTCTAGAATAGGGAAAGTGCATAAAGATATAATTAAAGAATGGCTACACAGACGAGGCTCTAAAACTTTAGAAAAGACCTGTTAGGAATGTGTTCTCATAGATCACTAGATATGGATCGTATGGGATGAGCAAGGAGATGCTTGCCCTACTGTCAAAGGTTGTGGAATTTGGTTTGGAAACTTGGCAAATGCAATTGGTAGTTGTAAAACCAAATTCCAAAACCTTTGCCATCATCCTCATGGCCTGTGCCAAATCGGGAGGCGCGGAACAGGGTATGGACATGAATCAAAGCATGATGTAAAGTGAATTTTTATCAGAGTTTGGAAGCAGGTGTGGAAGCAGAGCGAAAGCCTGTGAAGTGTTTGGAAAAATTCCTCAAACAATGTTTACCTACAGACAATGCACGTTAACTATTCAACACAATGCCCATGCTTGTATGCTAAGTATGAGAAGGTTTGACCCCTACTGGACCATCCATTGAACAATGGAAACTTTGAAGGTCTAGTTGATCATGAGCTTGAAAATCGAATTGATAGGGATAAGATGTCCAGTTCTCTGGCTAAAATATTCAAAGAGAACATGTCTTATGATCTCAGCAGGGCCATCACTTCTGGCCTTCAAGGTTGAAGGATCTGCACAAAGCTTTAGAATAAAACAGTCTTCTCCATTGATTTGCTTCTCCCCAATACATCTCGCATCAGCAAACATGCTTGCAGTGGTTCTTGGATCCAAGCCCTGAACAAAATACCAAATTTTAGCACTTGGATATTACAAGTAATCAACGAATCTAACAAATCTAACTTTTGGACAAATGAAGAACATCAAACAATACTGAACATAACCTCTTAAAATGACACCAAGGATGACACCTCTAACTTTTGCAGAGGTTTGGAAAGCCCAAGCGTGACAGAGCTGCACCAATACAAGTTGCAAACGCCTTACAAGTTCCTCCCTTTCTTGCCGAGTTTAGAAATCTCTATGTTTCTTTTATTCTGTCTGCAACTATTCAGGGTTTGAAATTTGAATTGTTTAGCTAATAATGCAGAAATTTACTCTTTCTTCCTTGTTATCAATTGTGATGGTAGAGAGGCTGTAAATTCCTATTACTATTACTTTATTTGTACAAATATGAATACACATTAATTGTAAAGGAGCAGCCGTTTTCTATTTGGCAGCTAAGCAAAACCACGCTACATATACTAAAAGCACACAATTTCTCTTTGGCTAATAAAAGCCCAAATTCAAATTCCGCTTTCAAATTGAATTTACCAATAACAAAATTGTACAAATTGAGCTATAACTTTTGCAGATTAATGCTTTACAAATCAATCCACTGTTGTCTTTAACGCTTGCAGTCCATCGACAGGTGCTGCTGCCGCAATGGGTTTAAAGCGGGCTGCTTTGTTACTCAAAGGAAGCGGTGATATAGAAAAAGATCTCTTTGAAGCGAAGGAAATGGGAATTTTGAACTTGCATCCATTCCCTTCTAGCATGGTGAAAGATTTGAAAGCACAGAGAAGGGATTGTGCGGCCTACATTCAAACATCAAAAATAAACAACAAACTATCATGAAACTGTTTTCTATGAGCGGGAATTGGACGGAAGACCATAGGATAGGTGGGGTGTTTTGTTGATAGAAGGCGAACCGTTTTTTCATTGTTTGGGGGAAACTCTGTGGTTAAGCGCGCTTGAGCTGGAGCAGTACTGGGATGGGTGACCTCCCGGGACGGACCAATGCTTCACCTCTATGAGCATCACCTAGATGCAATGAGTGCTAAGTGGACCTTTCATTATCACAAGAGATGGGTTCTTGTGAACCACTACTCATGAATCATGGGTCAATGAGTTTGACTCGAAAACTACACGGTTGAATCCTGATAGCAATATCATAATTTGACATGCTGTGGAAGAAACCTCCTACTTATCTGAAGAGAAGATTATCTCAAAAATATACAACGAACTCCACTTCATGCATTACAACTAACCTCCTATATCTCAGTTGGAGAAGCTTATTCTATATTAATTATGCATTATCTCAAAAATGAAGGTGGATGATTTTTAGAACTCTCTTTGGTTTAAGGTAGAGTTTTTTCTGAACACACCCAAATGCCATTGTAAAACGTCTTTCAAAGTAACTAGCATATCTATCCTATCACATAGTCTATATAGAAAACATCGAGAGATATCAATTGTAGGAATCCAAAATGATAATAATATATTTATATTTATCTATTTTTTTAACATATTTATATTACATTTGTATTATTTTTAAAATTATAATATATTATGCTTATTATTGAAAATAAGTTTTTTATAAATGCAATTATTTTTAAAATCACATTAAATTTAATAATATTATAATATTATCTAAACATCAAATAATAGAAATTTAATAAAATTTCTATAATACTTATTATTATATATATGTAATAATTTTCACTCTCTCCCCTCTTTCTCTCTCATTCCATCGCTTCTTCATCATCTCCCTCTTTCTATCTCTATTTCTCTCTCTCCCTCTTTCTCTCTCATTCAATCGCTCCCTCTCTATGTTTATCTATCTTTCTCATACCGCTTCTATATTTCCCAAGTTATATCTATCTATATTTCTATCTCTCCCTCTTTCTATTTCTCTTCTTTTTCCTCTCTCTATTTCCCACTCACCTCTCCCTCCCTCTCTATTTATTTGTAAATATATATCCCTCTCCATATATCTCTCACTCGTATATACACACTCCCTCTTTCTCCTTCCCTACCTCTATCTCTATCGCTTTATTTTTTCACCTATCTATACCTCTCTCACTCTTGCTCCCTATCTCTCCCTCCCCCTCTCTATCTATACCTCATTACATCTACAGGTGTATCTCTTTCTCTCTCACTCCTCTCTATATCTCTTTCTTCTTCCCTACCTCTATCTATATCTCTTTATCTTTTCACCTATATATACATCTCTACTACTTATCTCTATCACCTTCTTTCTCTCACACTCTTGCACCCTCTATCTCTATATCCCTATCTCTCCCTCCCACTCTCTATCTATACCTCATTACGTCTACATGTATCTTTTTCTCTCTCACTCACTCCTCTCTCTATCTTTTTCTATCTATATCTCTCTACATCTATTTCTCTATCCCTATACATATATATCCTTTCCCTCTCCCCCCTCTTCATTCTCTATCTTATTCACTCCATCTCTCCCTCCATCTCTCCCTCCATCTCTTCTACTCTATATCTTTCTTTATTTCTCACTCGATCTCCCTCTCACTCATCTCTCTATCTCTTTCTATCCATATCCTTCTCTACATATATCTCCCTATCTCTTTATCTCTTCTCCTATCCCTAGGTAAGTGCACCAAGATAGTTCCCAAAAAGGGGACTTAAGTGGATAGTTTTTTTCTGAAATCAAGAAATATTGACCTTGGATGTGAAATTGAGGATACTTAGACTCAAAATTTTGAGATGGAACAAAAAGAAGGATTCAAGTGCTCTGAGTCTACTTTCTAAACTACTAATTTATTTTGAAAATGGTTGAGATTAAGGGGTTCAAACGAAGGACGTACACAAATTGGTATTGTTTTTGTCAGAAAAACATAACATAGCAACTCTTGTACAACCCTCGTACGGTGAACTTTTTTTTAGTATTTTTAAAATCGCAACGGTCAAAAGTTAGCTAACAGTATGTAGTTGATGCATGATTTTTCTGATAATTTTTTAATGAATATTTGATTTTTTATTAATTTGCGAAGTGGACATTTCCTGAAAATAGAATTTTGGCCGTGCTACCCCTACAAATTTTGGAAACTAATTGATTTTTTAAAATTTTTTTTTTTTACTTTTGTAGAATGGAGTCTAGTTTCTAAAAATGTAATTTATTTGAAAAATTGATGAACGATTAATTTATAATGAAAAAAATACCAAACACTGTTTTTTGGCAAAAAAAAGACATACAGATAAAATAAATTATGGATGAAAGACTTAACATTTTCAGAAAGTGAAAAAAATTACATCGTTGGATAGCTAAGAGATAACCCAACATTACCCATGTGTTCGATTTTTTCGATATTGAACCACGTGCAATCCTGATGGTGAGCACGAACTCGATTATGAGAAATATGGTGGATTTTTTAAAAACACGTCTCTGGTCATTGGGAATGCCCTCCAAGCCTTTGGGTTGGTATTCCAAGACAAATACCAAGCCTAAGGCTCGAAAATTCCCAAAGCAAGATATAATGTGAGCGTGTTATAACGCGCTCGCGTTATGTCTTCCTTTATGTTAAATGCCAATATATTGAATGTATGCTAATATATTTGTATGTTTGTATGTACATGTATGTATGTATGCTTGTATGGATGTAAGATTATATGTATTATGCTTGTATGTATGCATTTATGTATGTCTGTAGATAGAGGGAGAATTTAGAAAGAGAGAGAGAATCTAGAGAGATGGAGAGGGGGTGGAAGTGAGAGTTTAAGAGAGAGGGAGTGGGAGAGAAGGGGTTGGAGTGAGGGGGACTTAGCTAGGTAGGGTGGGAGGGATAGAGGAGGGAGAGAGAGAGGGGGGGTGGGAGAAAGAGAATTGAGGGAGAGGGAGAGACAGAGACAGAGAGAAAGAGAGAGTTATGTAGGTAGGATGCCAAAGGGAGAGAGTTGAGAGATAGGTAGTGAAAAGAAGTGTGAGAGAGATGGAGTGTGAGAGAGAGGGAGTGTGAGTGAGAGACCTAAGAGAGGGAGAGGGTGTGGGAGGGAGTGACCTGATAGAGGTAGAGAAAGAGGGGGGGTGGAGTGAGAGGGACTTATCTAGGTAGGGTTGGAGGGATAGATAGAGAGAGGGGAGAGAGAAAAAAAGAGAGTTACCTAGGTAGGTTGCCAGAGGGAGAGACCTGAGAGAGAGAGGGGGTGGGAAGGAGAGACATGAGAGAGAGGGAGAGAGAGGTAGTGGGAGAGAGTGGGATGGAGTGGGAGAGACATAAAGAGAGATGGATAGAGGGAGCGAGAGAGGGTGGTAGGGATTGATTGAACGAGAGGTACGCAGAAAGAGGGAGATGATAGATAGAGAAAATTAGAGAGGGTAGGAGGGAGGGAAGGAGGGAGAGGTGAGATGTATAGATAGAGAGAAAGTGATAGGTTTTGAGGGTATAGGGTTGAGGGATTAGGGTGGAGGACCTATACGGTTGATGGTTTCTAGGGTATTAGGGTTTAAGGTTTGAGGGTTGAGGGAATAGGGTCGATGGTAGAGGGTATTTGGTTGAGGGTATAGGGTAGAAGGTTTAAGGGTTTAGGGTTGAAGGGTTTGGGGTTTAGGATTTAGGGTTAAGGGTTTACTTGGTTGAGGGTAGAGGGTTTAGGGTATATGGTTGAAGGATTAGGTTCAGGGTCCAATGTAAGGGGTAGAGGGTTTAGGGTTTAAGGATTGAGGGTTGAGGGATTAAGGGTTTAGGGTTGAGAATTGAGGGTTGAGCGTTTAATGTATAGGGTAAAAGGTAGAGGGTTTAAGGGTTGAGGGTTGAAGATTGAGGGTTTAAGGTATAGGGTCGAGGGTCCAATATATAGGGTAGAGGTTATAGGGGTTGAGAGATTAAGGGTTGAGGGTTTATGGATTAGGGTAGAGAGTTTTCTTGGATTTCACAGTATAAGTGTTGAGGGATTAGGGTTTAGGGTAGAGGGTAGAGGGTAGAGGGTAGAGGGTAGAGGGTTTAACAGTTTAGGGTTTAAGGGGTTAGGGTTGAGGGTCGAGGGTTTAGGGTTGAGTGTTTAAGGGTTGAGGGATTAGGGTAGAGAGTTTACTAAGTGGGTTTAAGGGTTGGGGGATTAGGGTTGAGGATAGAGGGTAGAGGATTGATGGTAGAGGGTAGAGGGTTTACGGGTTAGGGTTCAAGGGTTTAGATTTTAGGGATGAGGGATTAATAGGTTATAGGGTAGAGGTTATAGGGGTTGATGGATTAGGGTTTAAGGGTTGATGGTTGAGGGATTTAGAGGGTATAGGGGTTGAGGGATTAAATTTTAAGGGTTGAGGGTTGATGGATTAAGAGGGTATAGGGGTTGAGGGATTAGGGTTTAAGGGTTGAGGGTTCAAGGATTAAGAGGGTATAGAGGTAGAGGGATTAGGGTTGAAGGGTTGAGGGTTGAGGGTTGAGGGATTAAGAGGGTATAGGGGTTGAGGGATTAGGGTTTAAGGGTTGAAGGTTGAGGGTTGAGGGATTAAGAGGGTATAGGGGTTGAGGGTAGAGGGTAGAGGGT